>OY728138.1:1211139804-1211739804 GCA_963277665.1 Viscum album
CACAATAAATTATCCACTTCAAATCTCAACATTCCAAAATTAATTCTCAAAATTAATTATCATTGCTCAACTTCATGACATATAACTAATTATCCCAATTAATTATCTTTTCTAAACATCATGGAACATAATTAATTCACACAATTAATTATATTTTCATATTCAATTAAAAATATCAATTACAATATAAAATATTCAAGAGATCTATTTGGGAAACCCCCCATCATTTGTTCCATGATTCAATCATCTATTAATCACCAAGGAAAATCCCAAGTCAAATTCATATTTCTAATTTCACCAATTTAGTAATTAAATTATCAAGGGAAATATAGAAAATTAATAGAATCATACAATATCATAAATCATGAATATGAGAGTTTGATATAGACTACCTACCTTGGTTTCTTGATAGAATTTAGCCCAATGGAAAACCACAAAAATCCGAGAGGCACAACTTCATCAATAAAGCTCCGGATCTAAATACCTAAAACTAAAATTAACATCAATGGCTTAACAGTCATGAAAATATATATCTAGATGCACAATACTAGATCAATATATCAACCCATAGATTTAGATCTATGGAAACAATGAAGATCCTCTATGAAAAGATCCTGTAAAGATAAGATAAAGAATGAAATAAGCATCAGGATGAAATCCACTTAATGGGAGGAGATCGAATCTTCAATACAAGATTTCAATATTGAATTACAGTGTTAGAATTACCTTGGATCTCTCCAAGAGGCTTTAGAAACACCTATAATTTTCCATTCCTGATACAAGGATGATAATATTGATGTCTCGGGGGTTTTGGTGGTTTTAAAATGGATTTTTGGAATTGAAATGTTGTGTACACGATTTCTTGGGAAGAGGTACACGGTTTGGAAAATCGTGCGGAAACCATACGGACCTCTCAGTCCAGGATTGAAAAGTTGGTATAGTTTGGCCACGTAGCTTTTCGAAACCATGTAGAACCTTCTATCCATTGTTGAATTCTTGGCATGGTTTGGTCCCATAGTTTGTCAAACCGTGCACCACCCACTGTCCATTATGTTTCCTAAAAAATTTACCCAAACTCACCCCAAGACACTACTCCATTTTAAAGGTAAAGATTAAATATGTACCTAGAAAACGAGCCCAAGATGACTCCAGAAAAGGTCGGCATCTTACACTCTCGACATTTGATTTTTGGTTTACATAAGGATATCCAATTCATGCCCAATATATAATTTATCATAACTAAATTATTTAATGTGATATTTTATATATTATTATGTCATGATTATTTTACTTGTGGTGTTATATTCTTGGGATTCAACCAGTTATTTTTTGGGGTTTACATAGAGAGCTCAAACCCTGTGTTTTTAGGTGGTTTCTGAATATTTATACAAAAATAAAAGATATATAATAATACATATAACCATAATCAAGTAAAATGTTCTCTATTTGAAATGAATAACTAGAATACCTATCACCACATCAATATTGATATTGAATATAATTTCTATGATAAAATAGATCTTACATTCTCACAGGGCTATAAAAGTTGGTGTCATTGACTTTCTCCAACAAACCATAGCTAAGGTTATTGGCTTTCCTAATTGTCATGTTCCTGGTATTTGAAATGGGAAAATATATGAGAATGTTGATCTGAACCATATTTTCTTCTTCCAGATTATTGGATTTCTTAATTTCCCTCTAGTACTAATATTATTGACACCTCACTTTTCTACATTTGAAACATCTCTCAATTACCATTTAAAAATATCCAAGATTCACGTTCCAACAATTTTTACAAATTGAATATTTGGTTTTATTTCATCATTAGTATTAATATATTGATACTCTTAAAGAAAAATCTATTTCATATTATTTGTCTCTAATCTCATGAGGCTATTGGGAGTAAATGATCTCCAAATCAACATTATTTGAATAATAGATAATATCTTTATTTATGTCAAATTCATGAATCAGTAATTCTTTTTCTAGACTCATATTTAACCCACTAATGAAAAATTACACTTTACTTTTGATTTTGATAACAAAACTAGTGGTGTAATGTGAAAGACATGTAATGTTTTTCTCATATTCTCAGATAAAACCATCTTTCTTGTTTCCACAGATCCTTAATACCCTCTATATTTTAAGATATACATTTTGGGGAAAATATTAATTGAAAAATAATTTTTTTACGTCTCCACATTCCATTGGATCATTATCCTATTTTGAAATTTTATTCTTCACCAGTGTCTGAAAATGATCATCTTCTCCCTCAACAAGATAAATGTTCATCAAAACAGTCACTTTATATAACAATTAGATGTTAGAGAATATCTTATGAATGGATTTAACACATTATTTTATGATTAAGGTATCAAAATACCCAATAAATTTAGGAGACCTTTGTCTTAATAAATACTTGACTACATAATTTTCATTTTAGGAGGAGTAGTGTATTTAGTATGATTGAAATTATTATTCATAACTTGATATAGTTTAATATATACTATCATGATTCTCTTATCTCATACTCCCATATTAATATGCATACAATTGGGTAAATCATCACATTTACTATCATATTGGTTATTTCCATGGTTTCTCCTTTTTCAAATATCTACCTAAAAATAATAGAAGATGATAAATCAATAACATAAAAATGGAAAATTATAAAATTAAAAGTAATAAATTAAAAATAATAATTATATATTAACATGTGATTCTCTATGTTTTATTATAGGATTACCTTTGAAACGATTCTTATTAAGGTTTGTAACCTTACAATTTATTTGATTTATTCCTAATGGGTTTTAAAGAGATTGTGAATTTAGAATGAAAACCCACCATGACTTTCAAACTATGTGTGTAGTAAGACTCATTATCATGCACAAGGTGATGATATTTTCTACCTCAATTCACCCTTTTTAGAGTAATTACCACTAGGTACAATTTTACTAGAGCCACAACCTCTTATAGGATCCAAAAAGGTATGTAATTTCCCTGAATCCCCTCATTCTATCCTTCACCAATATTCATTGTCTTTTCCTATGCTTAGAATTATCCTCAGACAAAAAACATGGGTTCTCAATAGTTACTATCATCCTAGATTCCAAATAATAACTATTCCTTTTCTATGATACTGATCATAGTTACCCAAGACATTCATATATATAATTAAATGATGCTTGACATGAGTATCCCTTAATTACAACCCAAAGATCCTGAGGGCATGTTTCATTAGGAAGACTAGGTTCATAATACATAGAAAGGAAACTAAAACATAAAATCTCTATTTTATTCCTCATGATGAGTTCTTTTGTAAATTTTAGCTTCTAAAATTTCATAGGATAACCAGGGGTACATAAAATAATGGGATGACCTAAAAAAATCCAATGATGGTTTAAAAATGACAAGAAATTATAACATGTGAGTCAAAATTATACAATAATATCAAAAAATAGAACACTAAGGAGTAATTACCTAAATTGATTACATAAAAAACTTTATGTCATAGGTTCATGGTTTCATAGAAAATGTGGTAAAAATACATAACATGACATAAATGTGAGTTGAGGATAACTTCCTTGAAAATACAACATGGTGAAAAAAGTTCAAAAATTTATTAGGATTACATCATAATCCCATATATGATACCTCATGAAATTAAATAATTACCCAATGCATTAGAGTGACATATGGAAACCCCCATCATAAAATGTTCACTATTTATGTGTTCCAAATAAGGGAAATCAATCATAATGTATAATAGTATAATTACCTATGGAATGAAATTTTTTGGGATAATCTTGCATCATAATATAATAAAATATAATTTCATAATGAAGGAATTTGGGAAATGAGCATAAAGCATATATTACCCCATTAATGGAAGGGATAATAAGATAGGTATATGTGTGAGTGACTATTGACACTATGTTTTGTCACATGGATGTAAGGTTGACAAATATAAATACCTTAGGGAGAAAATACGAATGGAAATGAAGAAGGTCAAGATACATAATGTCCTCAAGATCCATTAACCAAGGTAACCCAAAGCACTATCTTCACTCAAGATATCCTAATGTCTAATTACATGAATGATCTGTGTGAGATCCTGCATGAGATACTAGAGTGGCGCCCTTATTTGAGATACCCATTCACCCAATGTCCTATATTTTACAATAAATAGGACCCTTGGGTATCCATTTTCCCAGTGGAAAATTCTTGAAGCCCTTATGATGCTCTGATCTTTCTATTTCTTCAATCATGCAATCCATGACCCTCTAGGTACACCTCCAAAACCTAAAGAATATGTAATTAAAGGGGGATAGTTAAACTAATGTTTTCCAAGGGTTGACAATAAACAACACATGTGTGGGACACTCGCTCAACCATGGTTGATGAACACTAACACAAGGTCCCCATCATTAACTGGGGACCTACACGGTCCACTTCTAAGATCACCTCTGGATTCCCTTGGGTTCTTGAGAATTGGCTCTCCCAAGGGTAGTTTCCAATGTTTTCCATCACCCAATATACCATCTCCTCACATAATCCAACATGTATGAACCCATTGACTCTCCCTATCCTATCTGCATGATCCTATGATAAGATATACTTATAAGCCACCCCTAGAGGGGCCTCACCATCTAGGGTTACCTTTTATGAAATGGAAAAATATGCAACCTCCACTAAGACCTTTGGATATTAAATACCATGGAAAGGGGAACACCATGGGGTCTCCCATTTCGATTTTTATTCCTTCAGTTAGAGGATTCCAAAACATGTACCAATATATGGTAAAGGTCCTCAGAGTGTATTTGGATTTGTATTCCTTTGGTCATGAGGACCCCTACCCTAGGGAGTGTGTCAAGGAGTTCTCAGTATCAGATACAAGGTCTACAAACATGTCCAAAACTTCTCATCTCTATGACCCAGAGCCTTCAGTTCTAGTCATAGAGGTTAAGGATTACGCTTCATTTTCCATTCAACATGTAGTGAGATCCTCCTCCCATGTTATGGATTTAATTTTATGGAATACTTCCTAGAGTAATCACCTATACATTCTTGTAGTAGGTTTCACACTTTCTCCTTTCTATATCCTAGAAACTGGGTCAAATAAGATAATAGTACTAGCATCCTATTCTCACCCTCTCGCTTCATTCCTTCAACACTCTCCATACCCTAGTCTCAATCTGAGATAAAGCTGATTGGTTGATTTCCTGTACAAATGGAATCTTCCAGAAATATAGGATGATAATTGTGGTCTGAAAAAATCTTCCACTTCCTCCATGTACATCACATTCAAGGACAACTCATTATGACTCATGTGGACACAAAGGATATCCAAAATCATGGAACACACACAATCAAATGAATATTTTAGAAGGGAATTATCCATTCAATCATACTCTCTCTAACATTCAGAGTGCCTCCATAGGCATGGGTCCTCAAGAAAATGTGTCCAACCACTGGGAAAGGAAGATGTGTGGTTTCCTATATCTTTTGTTTCTTCTTATCTCTCTCTCTAGGCATGAATCATGATCTCTTATACATAGATGGAAGTTGTAACATCCACATTATCCAAATACATTTTGGAATCATTCCATGTGTAATCCCAAACCAAATTTTTTCCCTCTAACTTGGTATAAGACCCAAGATTTCACTAACAAGGGAATCTGCTTTAAGAGTATAACCTATTCATCACCCCATTCATTAGGAAATCATCCTCATATGTAAATCCCAATTTAATTATCTATAAAAGTTCATACACTGTTATGATACAAACCTTCAAGGGTATCATAGGCGTGGTTACTCATTACTAAACTACATGGGCTTTGATTCTGATCCAAATTGAATATATAGGAAGCCTCTCTAAGGTCAAAAGATATGAAAACAAAAAACCCTATTTTCTAAAGGACACATTCTCCCATGGTATAATTCAACATGGAAATTAATATCCCTTCTAGTTTCCATTGGATGATTTAGAATAAGCCTCACACTAAACATTTACTAGGATCCTTTGGCCTGGAAATCCTTACTGCATGATGCTAAACTCCACAGTTTGGTCCTAATTGTATTTCCTGTTAAGATATGAAGTACTCCCTTTAGTGGTATTGAACTACATGGGATATGATTACTTTAATGAGGATATATAATAATTTCCTATCATGTCTATGATACCGACATAAAAAAACTCACATCTCCCTAGACAATAATACACTCCAAACTGCCCCACCATGTGGATTTAAAACTACCAGTGTTGTGATAAGGACAAAAGAATATATAATTAGTAAAAAATTAGATTACATTAAAAGTGAACCACTGATACATGTAGATTTTCTATATTATATATAGGGTAAAAATTTATTATTAATTCATGGGTGACCTGCATCATACTTGGGAATTTATGATGGATTCAAGAACATATCTTAAATCTGTAAGAGAGTTTAGGAGTAAGAAATAATTCCTCCTAGAAGGGTGTTATGAGATCCACCTCTCATAATGTTGACCAATGTGAGATATCAATAATTTTTGTCCATATTTCTCAATGTTATCCTAGAAATTGAAAGTAGATCCCCATCGATAAAAAAAATGGATGGGTCTTTCTAGTTCCATGAACAAACTTTTTGGAAATAGTTCATAAATAGTGAACTCAGCGTGAATGATTTAACAAGACTCAAACCCCCTCCCCCCACAATACATGACTGGTTAGACATGAAAATATCTAGTGTTGTAAATAAAATATTGTTAACCTAATGTGAGTGAATTATCTATGGTGTCTCCTTTATAAGATATAAATGGTATACTACCTAGTCCTCATTATAAATTGTTTTCCCAAACCCCCAATTGTATTTCTATCAAAGTCAAAAATAGTGATCCTGCTGTGAATCCTTAAGAAATATGATTATTTCACCCATCTATCAGACCCCTTTCACACTATAATATAGGGCCAAACAAGACAATCAATCAAACATGTGTTCATTCAAATGATATTCTACTATGATGGGGTTTTATTGTTTTTGTTTTTCATATACTCATTATTTCTAGGAGATCCCTTTAATCCAATGAATATATTACATATTTCAAAAACACTCTCTATGGTTGTTGTACACTCCATGTCTTCGTCCATGTTAAGGATTCCATCATCAACACAATGACATCAAAGCTAGTTCTATAATGCACTGATCTAGAATTACCATCATAATAGTACTGACTTAACACTAGAGGCCTCCCGATAGTCCCTTTAGCTCCCCAAGTCACATCTATCATCCAATAAAGGACAACTAGTTGTCCTAAGGAAGACAACATTGACTTCCATCTTCAATAGTTTCAGGTGCTTGTCTCCAAAAATCAATAACCAATCCCTCAATTATTTCTAGGAGGTGGATTAAGTGGCCTCAAAATGCCTCATAAAAAAGATAAAGTGACCCTTTTCAAGAGATCCTTCCAACAATCGCCACCTCCAACGCCGCATTGTTGTAATCCCTTGTCATTATGTGTGGGCCATCCTCACCTGACTGGCCCAGGTCACCCAGACCTGGGCATGCAAGAATGCTCTCCAAGTGTAGTGACCAGTCACAAGGGAGTAGGGACACACCCCATACCCATCAAGAGAATCCCACAAATCTGATTTTGTGGTGAACTATGAATGGTAACATACACATTTCCAACTTAATTTACCCAAAAAGAAGCCTCATCTAGTAGAATCAAAAGAATCCCATCTTTATAATATGGTGGCACACTATAGGAAATAACATACACCTACCTACATTCATCCAACTAACTAGAAGACTCATTTGGATGAACTCAAAGAAGATTTTCAACCATGCGTTGTGGCCAAAAACAAGAAAGTTCACAAACCTACCTTCATTTATCATGCCTTCCAGTAGTTTTGTCTAGTAGCTTCTGGAGAAGTCGGTCAGAACGTCCCATTGATGACTAGGGGGAAGACCCAACCCTCATTCCCCAAAAAAGAGTACTGTAAGTATCCACATATATGAGAGGAAGGAAATAAGTAATAAAATACACATGAAATACATACAGAATGGGAGTATGTCATCATTACAATTGATAAAGTTGACATGAATATCATAAAAATGGTTAAATGGAATATTCAAATCCACTCCCACATTCTATAGACCTATCAGGATGTCATTATGGTGATAGTAGTAGTCCCAAAAGAATGGATACACAAATTTTTCTCCATAAATGGTCCACCTTGTTAGCATGTTGTCCCGGAGCAAAAACACACCTCTACTTTCATCTAGGATGTTCGTTGGGAAAAATCCCTCATGATGTACAAAAAATGGAATGAGAACATACATTATGTCCAACTGGAGGCAATTGGTCTATCCCAACACCCACTCCAAGGCTATAACAAACACCTTCCTAAGAAAACAAATTCCCCGAGTAAGTGTCCCTAGTATCTCGTAAGACGGAATCCAAAAGGAAGGATCTTAAAAAAAGGATAACAATGAGTTGATATACGATACTAATCTACTAAATAGAAGATTTCATAAAGACCTCAGATTCATATCAATGGAATCTCAAGATCATAACATCTCATTACAAAGATATAGAAGTAGTAACAGTCATTCCAATGGTCCTATCTGAATGCTTAATTATAAAGGACTTCTTCATGACCATAATTTGATCAACTGTGAGAGCCCATCTGATAATGGGAGACGTAAAATCCCTCTAAATGTCCTTAAGATCATGAAGTAAGTGGGTATTCCCTTTTTTTCAATCTACCATTGTGGTTCTCTCCATGATGGTGCTCACTGAAAAAGTTATATCAATAGTAGTATTTCAAATTATTAAGAGAATTTTCCAATTGGAAATGTAGTGATGAGAAATCCCTCATATCCTGAGTCATTTGAGAATACAAGTCCATTCATGACTAATGAAATTTCTATAATAGGTGAAATCCTTTCTCAACTATAAGAAAACCCAGGAACATATTATTTCTCTGAACTACCCTTAGTTAACATAGCATCGAGTACAACAGATGGCATCCCTATAATTATCATAGCTTATGATAAAGAGGCTATGAATCATCCTCTCTAGTTGGAAAAGGTTGAGGGACATCTAATAAAATATAAATATGAAATGAAAAATATGATAAAATGATTACCTAAATGTGACATTCTGGTTATGTTCTTGCCTTAAGAAATTCCTCAATACAGTATTCCCAAGGTATTGTAAATATATTTTGTGTACCACATGAACCTCAACATATGGAAAACTCTTATTTACTTGAGAGAGACTATATTACCGTATGACGAGTATCAACATCACATCAAGTAAATATAATGGACACAATTCCAAATAAATATCTTCTAGCTAGATGAAATCCATAGAAACTACAAGGATACATTCAACATGTGTTCCCTAGTGTCTCGAAATCATTTAAACTGATGATTGTAGATTCCTCATATAGTGTTCATTTTAGAGGATGGGGTTCACACAAAGTTCTATATTTCACCGAAATCTATAACTAGAAATGTCCCTCGAATGTGGTATCATTAAATTTCATATCCTCGTGATGGCTTCAGAAAAAAAATACTCCATTCACAACTATATATTTTCTAAAAAATAGGCCACAAACAACTATCACCTATTTTGTTCCAAAGGATAGCATATTATTGATAGATATTTTCATCATGAATCTGAAAAAAATCAAGCAAGCATATTATTTAGGGTAATTCATCCATCAGATAGAGAAGCTATCAGAAATAAAACAATTTTCTTTGGAAACTGTTGATCAAAGTTCATACCTAATGATGCACACGGCCTATGTTTGGAATAAATACATAAAATAAAAATGGATACCATAGTAGAAAAAGCCATGAAATTTAGAGGAAACCCCATCCCACAGTGTGGGGAGCTTTTTTAACCCAACACTCATGGCCAGTGAATTAGGCCTGAAGTGTTATGAAAGTATAGAAGGAATAGCCCTATCCCTTAGGGATGAAGAAAATTTCACCTCAATAACATCCTCCTCAATGAAAATAATGGTTCTCTTGATTATGGGAAAACCAAAAAATAGATCATAATATTTCATCTAATCTCAAGATCTACTACCAACTCTAGGTATGTGCATGATTGAACTATCTTGATATTCCCATCGAAACACTATCTGTCAAAATTTTCCTAGAGACCAAGAAAAAAAGAGGACGAGGCCTCATTGGGGTTTAGAAAGAGATAGTCTTTCCATGGCACTGATAGAATGTATTTGATGCATTACACATTAGTGAATGTCAAATATATTTCCCTTTTAAATACTATATAACACAAGTCCAATACATAAGAGGGGTGAGAGGAGGAAGTTTTAGTTCATAATGTACTATATACCGAAAAAATTAAAGGAGATGCCCATAACTAGAACATGAGGCTTTCCATGAATATGGGATTTCCCTCAAACTATAAATGGTTACCAACATAATAAGAAGCCATCAAGGAAAAGGGAAAGGGTTATATGTACATCACCTCCCTCCCTAGGATGTTTATCTCTATTTTATTGATAAAATATTTCCACAATAAGATAATGAAAGGAACAAATTAAAGAGACTCAATTTAGAAAGATGTCTACAAAGCCATACTATTATATATACTCTTCAAGAATATCCTCTAATCGTACTTCTGGATAGCACATATAAAAAATTCTGGGTTTCCCCAACTGCTAAAGTAGATCTGGAACATCATTTCAACTTAGGATACCCACCACGAATATACATGGATACTGCAACAGTAGATCAAGAGTTACCTCTATTGAGTGCACAACCTTAATAGGACGAGGCACATCCTTATATATATGCCCCTATGGGATACCCACAAAAAATAATGGAGGTACTACTACCCATGTCCCTAAAAACTATATCACCTACTTAGGATCTGTCCTAGAGAGACACTCATCATATTCTTATTATAATTATTGAGTCATTGATGGACATATTGGAAGCCTTGGAAGAATAACACATGTTGATATAGCCAAAAGAAAATCCATAACCTAAATGGGATGACCTGAATATTACCCTTCCAAACATTGTAAATACGATATTTATAATCTTTAATGGATTGGGAGACCCATAGTTACAATTGACACATTTCATCTCTCGATATGATCCCATGATTAGGATCCCTGAATAACAATAGGTTGGGAACCTCAGTTGCTTTGTGAAATCAAGTCACGGTCTATCCTTTTTATATTACATCAGTGTGTAATATTGATAAATTAAATAGTGGAAAAAACCTCATTAGAATCATCTCATCTATTTTAGCTAAACGCTATAGAAGAAAACAATGTTCGACCTCGAAACTAAAAACAAAAAATAGAATTAAATGGCCTAAAATTTAAATTCTCTGTCTAATGGATTTCTATATTCATTAAACCTACTGCTCTCTCAAGAATAATTTCTTCCCATATATATATTGAATCTTCACAATGAGTTTCAAAAACCATTTATTCCCATAAAATATATATGATTATTTTAGGATGTTTCCAAAAATTCTCAAATGGAATAGGAATCTATCAAAGAGGATAAGGTAAAGTCCCGAATAATCACATTAACATATGGTAAGACACCAATTAAAGAAGATTTCACCATATTTACACTATGTAATCTCATGTACCTACTCCTTCAAATCTTGTATCATTTCGGGTGGATCAATCTCCCGATAGTCAGCAATAATGCCCACCTCATTAGTATGATCAGAGTTATAATAGTTGGAAAACTTTTGAGGATATTAAAAATAACATCTATTATTTTTTGAAATCAACATGTCCTTAATTACTTCATCTAAACATTGGAAAAAAAATATCTTATTGATGAATCCTAGGAATACCAGAAAATATAGTGGAAAATATCACACAAATTATTTCCCCTTCCATTAATTACTGGGGTAGAACATCCCCAACATTTCTCTTTTAAAAGTCCTCATAAAAAATTTTGTGGACTTTGAGAAAGTGAATCTAAAACATTATCATGCTCAGGTAACATATGTTTCAGCCACTAATCTAGTTGAAGAAAATGAATGGAAAGATGTTAAGAGAATGAATGTGCATAATTTTGGAGACTGGATAGTTTAGAAAATGATAAATTGGACTCATTATGTTCTATGAACATAGTTGAAACAACAATCTACAACTCCAAATACATCCAGTACAATGCAACTGACCTCATTGACAACTTAGTTCTTTGAAAGACATTCCTTAAAAAGTGACATATCTTGAAGGGTAAGAAGAATGTTTAATAATACAAACTCATATCAAGTATAAAAGTTAAAATTAACCATATAGGGCTTCTGACTAATATTCCCAGTGGCATGGAATCCACCTCAGCAAATGGAATAATAGGGATCCAACCACCACACATAATCTTCATAAGATGAGGAGTTGATTTTTAGTTCCCTCAATTTTATTCATAGAATAGATCCCTTTGAAGGGGATGATTCTTGTTATTAATTTGAATTACCTATTATAGATTGGGGAACAATAGGAATAGGTCATCAGAGTCTTACATATAGGGTGGTATGGAGACATTCTAGGAGTCACAACATTAACCATGCCCTTGCTCGAACCGTCTACATGGCCGAAACGCATGGGAGATATCTCCATCAAGATCAATAAGAAAAATGGAATTCCCCACATATTATAGGTTCAAACCTTACAAAATCATCCTGGAAGATCTATTAGTGCATATGTCATCACATAATCAACCTCGGCATGTAGGAAAACCCAGCTAATCTTATCCTCCAAGAGTTGAAGCACCTTCAGCTTATATTCTATGGGACAGTCCATCAGCAACAAGTACTTCAGCTCCTAATGTTTCTGAAAAAAGGGAATTTACAAGTTGGTATGTATAGAACTATTGATAAAAAATATTGTATTTTAAAACATGTATTTCAAGTGTCATCCATGTTTCAAATCATGGAGATAGTGAGTCTATCCAAATATCACTAGGTAGCACACTTTAAATGCTTATTGATCCCCTCAGAGTTTGAATATGAGATTGAAGCTACTAAAGAATATCATGAAGAGAATGATCCTATAGAATTCCATACAATCTTCTCTTTCTTAGATCATGATGATGATTCTATTATAAAAAGACATTTCCTACCCATGTATATATCCAAAATGATAAATGAAATTTATATCAAATGATCCATCATCAACAATAGATCATGATTCAAAATGATTCTAGTCTAAACACATCGAAAAATGGGTTGAAATGAATTTAAATTGTCCCCCTCCACTTTTATTATATAGTTTTTTAAAAGTAATGAGAAAAATCATCTTGTAAATATCACACTCTAACCTCAGTTTTGGGATCTCGTGTCCAACATAGAATTCATGGTTTTTAGTAGGATACATCCTTCAATTTCCTGCTGGGATGACCATCGCTACCTCATCATGGAAAAAATCGTTTTTCATATCAAAAATTACAAAAATATTGTACTAATGGTCAAATTTGTACATTTATTTTTAAAATACCCATTCAAATATCTTGAGACATAGTAAATTATAGAAGGATTCTACTATAATGTAGAGAAATAGTTCATGAATAAAAAATTTCTTTCAAATCAATGCCCTAAATAGCCTAGAGATAATGTTATCTAACCCCTTCAAGTAGCTCAGCGTAGAGTAAGTGATTCCAGTCATCCAAATTGAGTAGATGGGTCCAAATGATAGTTCACATTCAGTAACTATATTAATGTCGATTGTAACAACGGACCTCAATATAATTAAAGAATATATCATCTCTCTAAATAGTAATGAGGGCCTGAATGAAAATTTCTTCATCCCATCCTCTGAACCTCACAAAATCCATGCCCTATTATCTAGTTTGGAGTATTTTTTTCATGTAATTTTTTGAAAATGAAGAGGCTCATTTTCATTCCCTCATGTCCCCTTTAGAACTGCCAAAAAATCTCCTGCCATTGATTGATCTAGAAACTATTACTTCATATTCTGAATGTTTGAATATTGACTCTCCTCCCCCTTAATAGAATTTGATTCATTACCTACGTCCCATGTAGAGACCAAATATGTAAGGAATGAGGAAGAGTAAAAAGTGGAATACCTTAGGGATTCCCCTCTAACGTTTGAGGAAGGCATCTCCAATGATGTCGATGAGCCCCAGGAGACAAATATGGGTTCAAAAGACAATCTATAACCCACATTGATTGGTGAGAAAAGAATTATAAACAACATGGAATATATAATTCATTATTTAAGAAATATTGGGATATGTTTACATTGAATTAAATTGCCAATCTAGGCCTTGACCCTAAGGTGGCCACCCATCATATGGGTTTACCATAGGACCGTTGGGGGTACAAACATGCAGCTAAACGAACACACCTAATTCATGCCTCTAAAATTGAAGCTGAGGTGGATAAAATCATCAAGGAAGACTTTATCTAGGAGGTACTATATCTAAAATGGATTCATATGAAATTGAGAAATTGGTTTATTAGAGTTTTCATTAATTTCATATATCTCAAACTGAACTATATAAAACATGATTTCCTGGTACCAATTACAAAACTCATGATTTATGAAATAACTGGTTATAAATCCCTCTCCCCCATGGATTGTCATTTAAGGAACAAAAAATCTGTATGCACACAAATTTTGAATAATTCACTGCCTTCATGTCCCCCCATGGAGTGTTCATATATTTTGTAATGCCCTTTCTCTTATAGAAATCTAGTTCCACATACCAATGTACCATGCATCACATATTCAAACTCATCATAAGGATGTTTGTCAAATGTTATATTGATAATCTGGTGGAAAAATCCCAACAAAATTTTAACCAAATACCTAACATGGATACAATATTAAACAATTTATGATAATATATTATGAACATGAATACCTTAAAATTCTATTTCATAGTAATATCAGGGATGTTTTTTGGATTCATTGAATTCCATCACTGCATTGAAGTCGAGCCTAAGAAAAAAATTCCATCCGTACCATTTCACATCCTCAAAACCATAAATAATTTAGAGGACTACAAGGAAACATGGACTACATCCATACCTTTATAGCTAACCATGGGGGAAAGTGTTTTATCTTCACTGGAGTGATGAAGAAGGGGTCACATATTAATAGACCTGTAACTTTCATGAGGCATTTGACACCCTTAAGAAATACCTCATGAGTCCACCAATATTAATGACTCCTGTTGAGGGGAATAAACTCATCATATATGTGATAGAGCTATAATGATCACAATGTTCCTTGTAAAAAAATTATTATGGTAATGAAGAAAAAAATTGTTATGTTAGTCAAACCATGATAGATGCTGAAACTCACTATTCATATATCGAGAAGAGCTTCCTTTAATTAATAGTTGATGTAAAAACACTATGGTACTACCTACTATCCCAAAACATCCACTTTTTCTCACAAAATAAGCCACTCAAATATATATTTAGTCTTCCTAGGTTAGCAGGACACTCGGCACGGTGTGATGTTATTTTTTAGAAAATCATATATAATTCATGCCTCAAAAAATAGTGAAAGGCCAGGTCATGGAAGATTTTATTGCAAAACACCCATCTATAGAACTACATCATTAAATACTAAAAACCCTAGTGAAGGGATATTTTTATTCTATATAGTTCCTAAATGCATGAAATTTATTTTGACGGTGCATTTAAGAGTCAAATATGGAAGATAATAGAAGATCCTAAGATCAAAATAGTTGTTTTAAGGATTTCTCTTATTTATACAATGAAAGAGGTTTTACGTTAATCTATATTATTATCACAAGGTTATACCAATAATGAGAAAAAAATCATTCCATTATTGTAGGCATGGAATTTGAACTCTAAATATAGGTGGACCATCGGGGTTTAAAAGGTGACTCAGAGTTGGTAATCAAACTGAACAATGTAGACTACACTATCAGAAAGGAAGAGTTGATCACCTTGATTAATTATTTCTAAGGGTTAATGGTTGGATCTCCCTTAGAACAAAATACGACTCACATCTCATGATCACAAAATTCTCAGGATGATGCATTGTCAAATAATTCTATGGTTATGGCATATCTAATCTGGGTTGAAAAAGTCATCATAATTTCCCATATTTTAATTGTCTAACCATTTATTCAATGTAGAACAGAGGAGATAAATAAATTTGGTCAAATTTATAAATTCTATGGTACAGACACAATATGGATTATTCCCATAATGACATAACACCAGTATGAACTAATTTCACCAGATATTACTAGACAAGAGAAATCCAGGAAGCTGGTAGTTAATTTCACTCTTTAGGATGGACCAAATCACGAGAAGGTCCTCTATAAATGAAGCATTGATGGAGTCCATCTTAGATGTATCAATATTTAAGAGACTATGGATATCATGGAAGAAGTATATTATGGAACCTATATTGAAAGCTAGTTATAATATAGGATTTCTAATCAAATATGAATACATGGATACTTATAGCTTTTGATGACATAATATTGCACAGAATTCACCATGACATGTCATTTCTATCATGTACAAGACAAATTCCTCCATCAACACTCATACTTGCTACACACATCCAAATAGTTCTAGCCATTTTATATATGGGGAATGGATTAAATGGTGTTGTGCCCCCTAGTTATGTCCAAGTAGATCAAATACATCTTTACAGCTAATGATTAATTCTCCAAATGTGTTGAGGCAATATCCCGCAAAGAAGTCCTGGACAAAAGCAATTCCAGCTTCATGAAATATAACCTAATTACCAAATATATTTTCCCTCGTACCATAATAATGTAAAATGCAAAAAAATTTCATTATGATGAGGTAGAGAAGCTATATTATGAGTAAAATATAAAATCCACCCATTCATCATGGTATTATGCAGCAGGTAATGGATATATATAGACCCTTAACAATATCATTCCAAATATACTCTGTAAAAATAGTGGATAAATAAAAAAATTTATTGGCCTCAAAGGCTCTTGAATTACATATGGTCTTACAAGAATACAACATATACTACCCTATGGGAAACCCCACACTCACTTGTATACCTAATAAAAGAAGTCCTTCACATCGAGGTTTAGTTTCCATTTATATGTGTTCCCATTAGTGACCCATTATCCTTGAATGAGAAATCACAAAAAATTCTGGAAGAACTGAAGAGAGTCGATGAGATTAGATTCCCTACCTTGCATCACTAGGGATTATATCAAAATAGAATAGAATAAGCTTTTAACAAGATGGGTTGCCTCTGTCCACTCTTCTAAGGAGAACTGATATTGGTCCTCATAAATCCCCTCATACCAGTAAGGAAACCTTTGAAACATGAACCAATGTGAGGAGGACATTATTACATACACAATTTACATTCTAACAGTGCTTATTATTTAATCTCAATAGATAGAGAGATCATTACAACATCAACCAATAAAAGGTTCTAGAATAAATATGTCATATAATGGCATGAACCACGTCCAAGCTACAAGATGTTAAACTGTGTACCTAGTCTTTGTTGGATGAACATAAAAGGAATGGAGTCATTTCTACATCACACAATGTTAAACTATTATGACTTTATATCATCGTCTCATGATGATAAATTTCATGCCATATGGTCTTTGTCATATGAACTAAAACTATAAGACACCATTTTCCCTCGACACATGACATTAAACGGTCTGAATAATTTTCCTCTCATTCAATGTTAAGAAACCAATAAAATAACATGAGTGCAAAGACTTATCATGGTCACTTAATTATAAGAATCTACAATTCGTAATCCCCACTAACAACATCACCTCCCCATTGTGGAACTTGGGCCCCCATTATAGACATAACTCATAACACTATCATGTCCTTATCTCATGATAGTACACTGCATGATCCTATCCATAACAATGTGTGGCTTTATTCTCATTCAATAAGATACATAGTGATGTTTGGAATTTCCATTCTGGTTCCATCCATGACTAAAGAAGGGAAACCCCCTTCCTTTTCCCTATGTACAAATCAGACCTGCATGATAAAACTTTGAGGGATATATGTCTTGATTCTCATTACAAAAAATTTGTACTGATGCATAAACCTCATTTCATTGGCCCAAGAATCATCTTGTAAGATCCTAATTTCACATTCCCTATGTCAAAACCTAATTGATGTGGGGAACAATCTTTCAAGAACGATGTGTGTCTTTTTTCTCATTCCATTTAGATATATAGTGATGTACAGATCTCCAATCCTGGGCCTAGTTGCAATCATAAAAATCCAACACTCCTAATGTATAGGATAGTCCAAGATGGGGAAACTATCAAGAACTACATGTTTCTTGATTATTTATTCAATAACATACATAGTTATGCTTAGATTTCCATCCTTGGTCCCAACCACATCATTTATGTTCTTTCATATTTGTCAATATTTTTCCTCATCACAAGACAATAAACTAAATGGGATTTCAATAATTACGTATATCATGATTCTCATCATAATGAGATACATAGATATGCATGGATCATATCTCATAGCCCTTACACTATAGAATCTAAATGTACTAAACCTTAATATTTATTTCCTTTGAGATACAGAAATAACATTTGTTTCTATTTATTTATCAGGTTGATAATCGATCATGTGGGCTTTGGAGTTTCAGTAAAATAATTCCCCACATAATCAATCCATATCAATTCATATTGAGGCTATCATGTTCTTGGATGCAATACGGTAAAAGGAGCATAAGATTTTCTCATCGTATGACAATAAAACTGCACGATTTTTTCAAGAACTACAAGTGGATTGATTCTCATTTATATGAGATAGATAGTGATGTTTAGATCTCAAATATTGGTAAAATTCCTAGAATAATACAGGGAATTATCCATATATCACATTTACGGGTCAGATTTACATGAGGGTTCAAATATGGGGTTCTACCCTATTCACAAACTCATATTAACCCCCCCCCCATTTCCCCCACATGAAAAATTAATCCATGTATGTGATAATTATTTTATAATTATGTGTGTATTGATTTTCATTCCAATGAGACATATAGTAATTCCAAGGCCTGATCTCATAGTCCCATCTAAAGGATAAAAGGAGGTCCCCCTTTCATGTGTATAAACAAAGAAATATGCATCATCCTTTAATTTTAGTCCCCTCATTAGGGGGTCCATCGAAGAAATAAATATATCCATCTTCTTTATATGAGTCAGATCTATTCTAGGGACTATACACATCATAACTAATATCAGTACATATATTTCTTTTATTCCTGGACATAGCCCTTCTGTACATCATACTTCTTAATATTGGACACTTTCAGATCTTCATAATGTTTATTTATATTATAGTAATAGATTTTATGATACATGAGGACTTCATTGTGTGAATATATAGAAAAACATCCCAAATTAATGTTTATAAACTATCCCATGAAATGTGGTTTTCAGTCCATATATTTTACTATGTACTATGCAGTATGCACTCAAGTTAGCCTTACATAAAAATCCCTTATAATGGTTTTCTCAATCAATGATAATTTCATCCTTCGAAGAATATCTTTAGTCATTGTCAACTTAGATTAAATTATTTTGGTATTCATTATTTGAATTCATTCTAATATCATCTCATGCATACATTTACCATACACTTTCCCCCAATTTAAGAACCTCCAAGACAACAGTTTTCTATTCCCACCTTCATGTTTAAAGAATTATAGGAAGAACTTGGTCTGATAGGCCACATATCGATAATTGTTTCTATAACTTTATGGTCCTAGGAATATGAATTAAAACCACAGGAACCTTATTTCTAATTTTTGTGTCATACATACTTGAGTAACCTTTTCTCCCAATTCAAAGGAAATTTTGACTTCAAATGCTTCTCCCTTATTCAAGAACTTCCTTCCACAAACCAAACTCTATACCTGAGGAAAATCAAATCAGCATTATCTTCCTTTTTCCATGTGTAATATAATGTCAATATTATTGATGACTTCTTTTACTTACTATGTTGTAACGCTCCCTAGATGGATTTTCATAATGTATCCAAAAAAGGGTTTATTAACCAAAGGATACCACAATTGACTATATAGTATCATGACCAAGTTAGTTTTCCATAAAACAACACACATTATAGGTTTTCCATTAGTGGTAACATTATTATTAGAAGATACCTCCTCTATTTACATAATCTACTTTTCCCCATACCACTCTTTAGATTTAGAAATATAAATATTATAGCTTCATAAATTTCCTCCCTCAAACATAAATATGATTGTACATTACCAGACAGATTACCTATAATAAAAGATTCATTAAATAATTAGTAAAATCTAAAGAGCATGAATTATACTCTCCATAATTTCTTTTTTGTACAAATTCCCAATTTCATTGTTGTAAAACTCTAAAATTCATACCATAATGTCCTCATTGTAAGACAATACCCTACATGATCAAAGGCTTTATCATAAGACGTTTAACTACATGGTCAATGTCCTAGTTTCATGACATTAAATAGTATGATACTTCAAAAATTTATATATGGGGTCTTCCCCATTCATGTCGAGTGACAATGAATATAATCACTTCATTAACAAACATCTCCCCTTTAAAAAATAAACAATTTATGGTCTAGATAAATTTAAATATCTATGAACTCCCTTTGTTCATCAAATGATAAAATGTTGGAATTCTGGGGGACTTCTTTTCAGTACTATTTTCTAATACACCCCAGTTGTATTTTCATATGTTGCTCAAAAAAATTGGATCATCTCAACCAAGGGATTCCATTAATTTTCTATAATGTAACATGCCCTAGTTGGCTCGACATAAATTAACCCATAAAATTGGTGTGTAAACCAGTGGTAACTTTACCCTCATGAGAGACATCCTATCTTCCCTCATATAATTTTTTATATTATATGACAACAAAATCCTGGATCAACATTAACCACATGATAAAACAATAATGTTATATCATTCCAAGCCCATTGGCCTTGTTTGAGTCATCATTTTAGAACATGTTTTTAATATTGTATGAGATAAAAGACCAGTACCATTATTCATGTTTTCATGAATTTAAAAATCCCATATAAATATACACAATACTCACTATATTAAAAAAAACTACAATAGTAAATCTAGAATATAGTTTACCCTCAACTCGTTGGACCTATAATCCCTTTGTTTTTAGAAAAAATTGAACAAAAAATAATAATAATAAAGGAACAAAACCTATTAAGAAGAAAACTAGATAAGGGTGGCCTATTAAAAGGTCATGTTACACCTACTGATTCTTTGTTATCCAATAGTGTTATTTATTTTTTGATAGATGAATTCCAGAATCAACTTCCTAAAATAAATTTATTGGAGGGGGAAATATACTATCCTACACCATCTCAACCTCCATTTTTTATTATACTAAAAATATATCATTCTATATGGGGGATGATTCATCAATCCCATATGGGATACCAATTGGACCATATCTTGATGATGGAACTGCATTGGATTCCCCAATGTCTTCTGTAAATTAAAGTTCCCCTCCCCTCAACAATAGAGTTTTTTTCCATAAAAATGAAATTAAAAACAAAAGAGGAGGTGTGGAGAATAGAACTCACATCCTCTAGATTGGTATAATCATTCCATTCTGTAGAAGATGAGTGGTCGGTCCCTTTCTCCCCATATCAACATGTCCACCCCTTGTTTAATGGATATGATCTAATTATCGTTCACATAAAAAGATTTTCTAATTATAGGTCATAAATCCTCACTTTAGTGTGATTTTCCTAAAAGCGAAGATTTTTTGTAGCTTTATAATCTTTTATCCATAAAATTATTATCCAAACATGAAGGAGTTCCCATAAGATTTCAACATTATATGATACGCTCTTATAGAGTTTAACTACTTCTGGATATACAAATTGTAAATTCATCCATACATGAATCGAAGAAGATTAGGCAACCACATTTTTTATTGGCTTCTTAGCCCTCTCTTTCACAGATGAGGGATCATAAAACAGATCCTGATTCTCATCTTGGATGTGGTCATTGGACCATCATGGTGGAATCATAGTTGGTGTTTCCATTTTGATAATATCCAGTATGTTAATCCTTGCATGAGATCATTTCCTTAGACTCAAGATCTCATCATCAGCACCATATGTAGGGGAAGAATCATCCTATGGAGGAGAAGGAAAAAAATGTGTTATTTTAGAAGTCATTTTACACTTTTTTCCATGCTTGGTTGCTTTCTTGTACTGATGCATGGAATGTATCTGGAAAGAACTTCTTCAAGGTGTTATGCAAACCATGCTGCATAATACGAGGAAGTTAATAAACTGGTCACAATCACTAGAGGTAGGTTAATCTTGTCCAGAGTTGACTCCATGGATGTAAGCATCCATATCTGTTGGGATACCACCATATGATTTTCTGATTAGAAACACACTAGTAGAGATATGATTATTTGTTTCAAAAATTGAATTGGCATGAAAATATATATAGATAATAGGCATCGTATATAACCTGATCATTGATATGAGGTTCTAGAAAATAATATCTAAAGGATATAACATATGACCTTATATGAGTTCTACCCTTATCTCCAATAGTAATTCTCCCAGTAGGTGGGCCCCCATATGGGACATATTTGAACTCATTAAATACGATCATCCTTAATAGGATCTCACTAGGCTTTAGAGATAGGGGGAATACTAAAAATATCCTAAACATATAATCAAAATGACATCCATCGAATCAAGGTCACACTTAAAATGGTATAGAATCTACACAGATCCACTAGACATACCCATAATACAGAGAACGGTCTTGAAATTATGAATGGGGGACTCCCCAAATGAACATGCATCAAGATTTAAAAAAATTCTTACATAGGGATTTTCAACCCTACACACTTTTCTCATCCATCTTAACAACTGGAAAAATGTCCTTCTCCTTATGTTTTTGTTAAAATAATATAAATTCAATAGATACATGATTATCCACATGGAAAAAAATCCCATGAGGTGTTTCTTAAAGATAATGATAGAAGTGGCCTTATACCACCATCTGTTACACTCCCCCTTCTCCAAAGTCTTCTAGAATGTACCAAGAACACATATATTCATCATATTGGGACATCTAGTTGTTATTTTCAAGTGGTTACTTCACCTTCCATCTCTAGTAAGGTACTCATCCATGCATTAGGATAGATATAACCCTTTAGGATAGGGACTTCCTTTATAATAACCTAAAATATTTTTAGCATCTTACTATGAAGAGAATGTGTCCTTTAATAATAATTCCATGTCTCCTTTGGGGGGACAAACTCATCATACATATATCTGATGAACAGAGCCCTGGGGATTAGGTGGCCATACCATAATAATATACCAAGTTCTCTATCCATCATGTGGAACACGTTTGTCTACAAAATCCATTGGCATAAAAACAGATGAATGAATTTGGAATTCTTATATAAAAAGGTTTTCCAAGCCTATATGGACTCATAGATTTTGATTTATTTCATCTCCTTTTTAAAATCCACACAATTCTAGAAAATCCAGTATTCCCACATCCACACTGGCTTGAACCCCCTCTTAGGTGGAATTACTAGTCTTTCCTCAAACCCTTTGACTAACTAGCATGTGAATTATGAAATATGGATGCATAATATAGAGGATTCACTAAAGGTGTGTGTGAATTTAGATTCAAGACAAACTATCTATGGAAAATGGAACATTATATGGATGATATCCTGGAATAAATATATAAATCCATGTGGGAACATTAGTAGAGTAAAATTTAGATAGTTTTGAAACCATGATAGAGGATTATAATTCTTTGAAGTTGGTATGAAGACCTTCTTCATTTTATAGTGTCAGTAAAGTAGCAGATAATTACTCTTCCAAAAGTCATGGTGATATTTCTACAGTTGTCCTATCAGATCATGTAAAGTTGTATCACGAGCATCGTATTAGTCATGGCCTACAACCTTTACCAACTCATCAGGGAACCTTCAATATTTTTCATCAAAAACAAAAGTATTTTGAGCTTATTTGGATGTTATAAAGATTCATGATTTTTTTATATTAGATAAATCTCCATTTCAAAATAAAAAAAATTTAGAAATGAAGAAAAATTGGAAAAGTCACGCACAAGAGAAAGTGCCTCATGAAGGTCCCTCCAACAAGTGTCTTACAAAGGGATATTGCTAAAGTTCACGTGTAAGTTGTTGACCCCAAAATTTTTATCATACATGTAGGGACATACCGTGTCTGTGATAATTTTTCTTTAAGAGAAGAAACATTAGTGGAGGGTCTCTGTGGAAGACAAGCATGGTGACACATAAAATGCAGATCTTAGAGAGCCGAATGTTGAAATATTGGAACTATTTCTAGATGATGAATCCCTGTTGCATGGCCCGTGTATACATCCACCTCTGTGATAGACCTAGGTAAACTACCAGTGTGAAAAACCTATGGGGACTACCTTCAGGATCCATCCACCTTTCCATCCCTTTTCCATAGGATCAAACCCACTTCTTTTGATCATATACAATATTGAAGGTGGGCTTCTCTTGAAACTCTATTTTGTCACATGGATGAAAGGATAACAAGGGGAGATACCATAGAGAGAAACCAATAAGATAAATAAATATGTCCCAATATCAAAAAGGCCTCCAAAGTCCATTTACAAAGGTACGGAAAATAACTTTCAATGCTCTGTATACCCGCACATCAACCTATGTGATCAGTCTGAGCAAGTGCCTCCATGAGATACCTAAGTGTCTCCCATTATCCAGATATCCCCTATTCCCATGCTTCAACATTTTTCTATAAATAGGGCCCTAGATTTATTATTTGGATAGATGAAAATTCACAAATACCTCAAGACATTCAGATCACTATAGTACTTCAATCAATCCCTCTATGACCTTCTATGTACCGCTCCAAAACCTGAAGAATATGGAAATAAATGGGGATATTCAAACTAAATTAATAACTGATATTAAAATAAATAACACTTGTGTGAATCACTCACTCACCCCATGGTTGAAAAACCAATAGTGTGAGGTCTCCTTCCTTAAATGTGGACCAGCACAAGCCACTTACGAGAAGACCTACAGAGACCATTGAAGCCTTGAGAAAGGAATTTCCCAAGTGTAGTTTCCTATGTGGTCTATCACCAATGTAATATCAACCCACCCAATCCTATCAATGTGAACCCCATGACACCCCCTAACCTACCTATACAAACCGCTGATCATGCCTTTTTCTAAGCCACCCATGGAAGGGACTCTCCTTCTCTAGTTCCTTTGTATGAATGGGACCAAGCTGAAATATCCACCAAGTCCTCTAGATTTGAAATGTCATTGAATGGGGACCACTATCAATCCTACTATTTGGATTTTTATTCCTTAGGTCAGAGGTTTTTCTTCACTTTTCTTACCAGGAAGGCAGGGTCCTCGGGGTGCATATGGATTTGTATCCCTTTAGTCATGAAGAACCATACCCTAGGAATAATGTTAAGTAGTTCTTGTTCTATGATACATTGGTAGAAACATGACATTACCTTGATATGTTTATGACCCTGAACCTCTAGTTCTTATAAGGGAGGGTAAGGATTACCATTCTTTTCCAGTCAACATGGAATGATGTCCTCCTCCCTGGATATGGGTCCAATTTTAAGGCATCCCTCCTAGACTAGGTCCCTATATATTCTTAAAGGATTTGAAATCTTGAACCTCTATGCCTCCAAGGTACTCTGTCAGAGAAGGGAAGGGAATTTATACCCTCTCTTATCCCTCTCTCTTAATTTTATCCTTGGTCTCCATGCCCTAGACTCAGCATGAGGTAAATCTAAGAGGATTGTGTTGGAATCATCCGCCTATTCCACCAGTAGAGTATGATAACTCTGGTTTTCTAGAACTTATGAGGCCTCCTTGTCTATCACATTCGGGCATGACTCATTTTGACACATGTGGACCCAAAGGATATCCATGACCACAACATCCACACCCTCAGATACCAATTTTTGGCAGGGGCTCATCCTTTGAATCTTCCCCTCAAGTTCCTTCTACTACCTCCGTAAGGATGGGTCCTCAGTTACATGTATCCAACCTCTAGAAAAATTAAATTTTTTGGTTTCCCATATCATCTAGTTCCTAATGTATCTCACATCGAGAATGACTCATGTGGTCTTAGAGGATGTTGTTGGTCATGAGATCCACATGATACCAATACATTTGGGCATCATTACAAGTGTAATCCCTAACTGAATGTAGACATCCTATATGGTATAAGCCCTAATATTTTGCAATCCTGGGAATCCTCTTCATGTGTAAGCCCCAATCATAACCCCATCATTAGGGAATCCTATTCAAGAGTATGTCCCTAAATAATTCTCTAAAAAGTGACATAATACCTTATGAGACAAAACTTCTAGTGCCTCCATAAGTGTGGGTCCTCACAAGTGAACTATGAGGGCCTTGATTCACGTCCAAATGGGATATGTAAGAATCCTTTTATAGGTTCAAACCTGACACCTGAAATCAAACCTATATTCTCTGGGACACATTCCAAATAGGGTCTAATTCAACTTGGATATTCAATTCCCTTCTAGGTTCCCATGGTTTCTTCAGTATAAGTCCCACACCAAAAATGGAGTAGGAACCTTCCTCTTGGATGTCCTTAAAACATGACACAAAAATTCTTGGTTTGGTCATAATCACATGATCTTAAAAGGTATGATGTTTCCAATTAAGTGGCACTAAACTATAGAGGTTCTGATTCCATTCACAAGGATACATAGTGATCGTGTCACATGAATTTGATCCCAATATCAGAACAACTTGTGTCTCCCTAGATGACTACACACTCTAGAGAACCCCATCATGCAACTAAAAAACCACATGCATCGTGATAATGAACAACAAATATCTAATTAAAACAAAAGGGGATACCATCGATGGGCATCCTCAAATACATAGAGATTATTCTATTTTCTATACATTTTTATAATTTTTTATTAATTTATGGGTGACCTACATATTACATTGGAATTAATAATGGATACATGAACACTTCTTAAATCTATAGAAGAGTCACAGAGAAATAAATATTTCCCCCAAAAAAGGTGTAATGAGCCCCGCCTCCCATAATCTCATTCAATATTAGTTCATAAGAATCCTTGTCCTGATTTCCCAATAAACGCATTCCTTTGTAAAGAATGTCCCCATGTTCAAAGAATGGTTGGGTGTTTCTAGTTCCATGAAAAAGCCATTGGAATCCACTTAGAATTAGTGAACTCAACGTGAATGATTTAACAAGACTCAAAAAGCCCTTAATTAACCTTTGGATATGCATGAATATCATTGGTGATGGAAACAAAAAATGGTGAACCCGATTAGAATGATTTAACTACAACATATCATTTACAAGCTAAAAATGTCATACTACGTAGTCCTCATTCGACCATTTTATTATTTACCCCGAAGTTTTTTTCATAAAAATGGATAAATATATACATATATATAATTTTTAATTATTTTAACTCATTAATAATATATATAAATTTATTTATGTGTATTTTTCTCATAACTTGATAGAACTGGTGGTTTAGAGATATCTTTTACATCGAGCTCAATTAATACATGTGTTTTATATCATCATTAATAATAAAAAACTGTCAATTATTTACATACATAATAACATTTTTTAAATTTATTACTCTTTTATTTTATTTATTATTTGTTTTATTTTATTTTTTTTATCATGTTATATTTAAATAGATAGAAATTCATTTTCATGATGGATGTTTTTATGATACTTCACACATATGTCCTAAATCACGTTGGAATGTTGTTTAAGGTCAAATAGATTGTTATTTAATGATTTATAGATATATAATAATAATTTAGTTATATTTTTATTCATTAATTATATATATTTAATGATTTTTGATGAATGGTTATCTAAAATAAAGTACGTTGAAATCATTGAGAAGGTAGGTCATACATACTCAGGAGTAACTTTTCCTTTTTCAATGATCATGATAGAAAGAAGGAAAGTATTATTTAATAATTTAATAATGATAATTATATCATAAATTGAATAGTAATTCATTATATTCACTTTTAAACACCATTCATGAGATGTAATAATTAAAAATGAGTTGTATTTCCTCGTGGAGGTTTTAATCCACACGTACACATGAATAAAGTTATCATTTTTCTTTGAATGGAATGTTAAGAGGAATATTATATATTAATAATTAGAAATAATAAATTTTTCATTAATATAATATATATAAATTAAATCCATCATTATACACAACCATTGGAGGTGATGATGGAAAGTGAATCACATCAGTTCGTGAGGTAGTACTCTTCCACACACACGAATGGTTGTTTCAAATCACCTTTTATGGAATTAGAGATGGAATAATGGTATCCCATTAATATAAAAATATCATATTATATGAGTGATACATATTTTAGTATATCAATAAAAAAATTAATTTTTGAAGGAGGTGTATGAAAAGTAAATCAATCTTGTTCATTTAAGAATAACAATTCTTCTTCGAAACATCTCTTTGCAGTTATACCTAAATCCTTCCTAGTTGGGATTTATGATCAGTCCAATCCATATAAGATACTATATGGGATTTATATAATGTATATGTGAATTTAATGGCTAATCCAATGGTCTATTTATGTGTGTAATAGAGAGAAGTGGATTTACCCTTCTATAAGTGAGAGGGATCGATAATTTTGCAAATACCCAAAATTATTAAATAATGGGAAGTCAATTTCAATAAACATGACTCCATAACTGATAATAATATATTTTAGGGGTAATATGGGTGTGAAAAACAATGAAAATTTCTCCAGAATATAGAATAAAAAAATAAATAATACCTCAAAACAAATAATTTAATGCATATTATAAAAAATAATCAGATAAAATAAAAAATTAAAATAACTTAAAAATACTAATCTAAATTATATAAGGAGAAGTATAACTCATGTTGATTCTTAAACATGCATCTGTAATGTCAAACTAAAATTAAAATATTTAAAAGGAGAAGTTATTTCCAAGCTTCTAAGAACTTATAGAAATAAAACCCATGTAGAAGATACATATAAAAAGTGTCAAAAAATTGTTATAAAAATAATAAAACAAAATTAACAAAACCTGGAATAGTAAGAATAATACACTACACTTGAAAGATGAAAAAATAAATTCAAGATGATATTGATGAAGGTTAGTAAAAATCATAGAATAACATGAATAATGGAAATTGGTGGGAAAGATGACCCATTGTTAATGTCCAATAGTGGGTAATTCATCCACCATTGATGTCCAATGGTGGGTAAGTCACATACCGTTGAAGTCCAAAGGTTGGTAAATTATCCACTATTATTGTCTTTTAGTGGGTTAATGACCCACTGGTGAGAAAATATAATAGAGATTCAAAGAGAATCCAATACAAAACTACTAATCAGATGAAAAAGAATCATGTTGATTCCTGTAATAAAAACATTAAAAGATAATATGAAACTCCATAGGGGATGAGTTTCTCTCTATAAAATCTCAATAGAAGATATACAAATAGAATTTGAGAAAAAAAGTGATTAAACTAATGTCTTGAGAAAACATGGTTATGATTATTTGAGATAATGTAACTATCACCAGTTTATATGTGATTGATAAGATGATTGAAGAAGATGAATGAATATGAAAACTAGAGTGTGTGGGTGTTCAAAAACATAGGTCTGAGATAAATAGGGATAAGAGTTAAATGAGATTAATTAGAGGTGATCCAAAATCCAAGATAAGTCATTGCTAGTGTATGAGGTTTTAAAAGTTGGATGAACTGTACAACATAAAAAATTAGAGTCCCACATCAAATCAAAGATAAGGAGAGAATGTAATATATCAACCAGAATGAGAAATATCTTGATCAGAAAAAAAATACATAGCACGAGTGGAATGTGGTATAAGACAGAAACCCATAGCCATCTTATGTTCCAACATAGTGTGCACTCATTTCTATATACACTTTCCCCACATTCTTTAAGCATTCACAATGCACAAATGAAACCCTAGACTACTTGTGGGTGGATATTGCAAGATTTCACAGGGGGATGACCAAATGGGTCCCCTATGTAGTAGACAACTAGACACATAGCTCACATGGATGGATTATTTTTTACAAACTAATCATTTTTTAAAAATATCATACATTTAATAATTATTTAAATAATACAATTAATTTTTGAAAAAAAGTTATTAAAAATACATTGAAATTTAAAAGAAGATAATTTAAAACACGATAATCTTTTATAAACTTATTAAGGCTTGTATCTAATAAAATTGTTAATTAATTAAATCAATTAGCAAATTAAAAGTGCTAATTAAAACACTTTGTAAATAATAAATTAATTTAATAAATATTTATGGAGAGTAATTTATCTAAATGAATAATACTATTGAATTATTTAAATTATATTCAAATACTAATAACAACTACTGATCACTATAACCGTGGTTGTTATAGAACAACATTCAATATGCTCTATCACTGATGGGTCTACTTATATACCCTCTCCTGATATTATATGATCCAAAAACAAATTGCTTTGTTTCAAAATTTCACACTATAAATATTTCATATAGTTTCTTCTTCTTGAAGTTCATTAGTACAATTCTCAAGAGAAATTCCTAATCTTCCTTGTTCTTTGAAAAGATAATAATATCTTTAATAAATACTACCATAAATTGAACAATATAATTTTCGATGCCTACCAAATGATCATTAGAAAAATTAAAATGGAAGAAAAATATAAATATGGGTATTATTTTCCCCTACAAATGAAAAAATAATAATAATATGGTTGAGACATGTGGTGCACATGATCCCTCATGGGACTCACGATCCTGTGACCATTATAATGGAAAAAAAGACTCGACACACAACACATAATCTATAGTGGATCCGATGGATCCCCTTCAACAACTTGCCTTTCTCTTGAAAAGTGATCTGGACAACCAGTGGTTGTAAGGTAGAAGCCGGTTAAATGCCCCCCGGCCACATGGTTTCTTGGTATCAAGAACCTGAAAATAAAACATAATAATTCTTTGAATATAAGGAGGAAGATATAAAATGGTTGGAGACCCCAACCAGTCATAATGTTCATTCGATGCATCACTATTGGGAAGGGTAATTGTCCTAAAAAAATACAAGAAATTTCACATGACCCATAACCATTTTAGAAAATAAATAAGGAAATAAAATGGGATAATATGGGAGAAACTCATGGTCGTAAATATCATGTGACGTGCCCTCAGTAGTCTACAAGGAACTGTAAGTCTCGAGCATCATACCCACATCATCTCATGATAGTCTTTTGTCTTTTCAGCCTCATTACATGGAAATCATCTGGTACGTCTAGGAAACCATGCTCTTCCCTTTTTTATCCCTTAGTAAAAATGGATGGTTTTTTAAAAAAATGCCTTCACACCTCTAGAGGACACCTATTGTTCACTCGAAACATCATCAAAAAATAGATTAATTTCATTTGACATTACTCATATAATTATTCCTAACCCTCAACATTTGGATGATAAAACACAGGAAATAAAATTTGGGGAGTTAGAAGCCTTTGATGGTCGTAAATTATTTGTGACTCACTAAGGATGTCTTTAATATGGTCCTGCAAGACTCCAAGACAAGCCTCTCTAAACTCACAGAGTCCCCCAAATAATCCACCCTTGCCTCATGAAATGTCCTTATCAAGGAATCGATCATGTCATTAAGTCCTTTTACAAAGAAATTTAATCGCATAAAGGCCCTTGGACATGTCAATGTGATAATATCGAAGTACTTCAACATGGTATCATGATAAAAAAGGTTCCCATTAAGTTGAATCAATACAATAATTATGGTGTTGATAAGGGGGACTCATTGTCATTGAAAATAAGGAAATGCCCTTGGGGAAATTCCTAGTAATGGATCATGGATATGTGTGGCACTAGACCCATTCGCCGACTCTATATTAGATCTGTTCCAGATACTCCAGGAAAACTAACAAACAACTGTGATGGTGATTCTTATAAGTTCCCCATCTCATCTTGAAAATCTCACCATGACCTATCAAAACCATGATGAAAAACACTAGGAATATAAAACTAGCTATGGAGAGGATTTATCAGAATGAATGATCTTGTGATCATCAAGTCTTATATCAAGTAATATTCAATAGAAAAGAGAGAGTTCTCTTGATCCATTCAGAAGGCACTTTTATTGATCATTCATAGATCACACAAAGAACTTATAGAAAGATATGTGAAGAACATACCGTACCATTTGGGTCACACAAGACTCAAAATAAACTGATACTAAATAAATATAAGGCATTCAGAAAAAAGGTCTACAAAAATACTTAAGGTGAATGAATTAAACAAAAACCATTTTTTGACCTTAGTGTGCTTCCCATGATTCATCAAAAACACACAAAAATAAGATGATATGTCACCTTGATCTCACAATGATCATTAATTATACCACCCAAGACTTACTATGTCTTTCAAACATGTTTGATAAAGTCACACAATTCCCCTTAGGAATTCCACTTTATTCAAGAAAATACCTTTGGGAATATCACCCTAAGACATACGACATCCTTAAAATAAATTTTCTAACTCAGATAATGGAACAAGATATTGTCATTTTTTCTCACGAATGTATCTAAACATGTTAACTAAACTCCTAACACGCCCTATAAGAAAGCTAGACATGACTCATGATGCCCTCCAGACATTTTAACTTAGTACTGGGACTCAATCTATGGATTTAATCCAATAAAAGTTATTACCTCAGAGACATGTCATATTGACTCTCATGAGACCATCCATACGTGTCTGGATAACTCTTACAAAGGACACTTGAGAAAGTAACATAGATCATGATATTACCTCTAGATAAGACATATAGGTCATATGAGTGATTCCGTGATAGACCACATAGGACCTACAATGTCCTAAGGAAAATTCATATTTGATTTTGTGACAATTTTCAAATATGCCACCTAGGTTACCAATAATACCATAGACAAACTAGCTGGATAGTTTAGATGTGTTTTGATATTCCATGAAGATACTCTCCCAAAAACCATGATAAGATGAAAATCAATGCATGTTAGGAAGGAAAATATGTCACCATGAAAACCTCAATGTGTAATCCCTCATTAGCAATATAAAATAGTATACCCCAACAAATAGGGAAACCATAGAGTATAATCCCCAAAAATGATCTACCAGGACTCTGATTATTTACATATTCCTGATTTGTTAGACATATCTTCAAGGTTTGAGCACCACAGGGTTTTCCTAATACATATGTCCCTTATGCTCCAGAATATGATATAGGTCATTTTTTATTACTTATTTCTCATAGAGAGTGTCGATCATGTGAGCATTGGGGTTGAAATAAAAATATCATTCACATCTTGAGTCTCCACCATTCATGGGAACCAGAAGTATGTAAATCCCCATTAGGTGGTATGACACATTATCCTTAACACAAGCGAATCTAATATGGGGATAGTATGGAATCCCACCTTTTTATTACAGAACTTTTCATTACATTTTACAAACAGAGGATCATTAAAGTATAGTGTCATGGAAATCAGGAAAAAAACAATTGAAAAAACACATAAGAAATTATTCTAAAACACTTGTAAGGCTTAATCATAGGTTCATTATATGTACAAATAATTCATCTCATATCCTGGAGACATACATAAAAGTAAAGGGTGAGAAGAAGGCCCAGTAAGGGGTAAACAAGGGAATCAATTTACTTGTGATATCAATAAGAACTTGAATAATAACAAAAAGACATGAGCTATGGAAGTATAGGCATATCATAATGAAAAGAACACGAAACATAACTTGAATATGTTGATACAAAATTTCATTTATACATTCATGAACATATCACCAAGGTCCATCCCCAAGGTGTCATAAAAATTACCAAGGTTATTCACCAAGGTATCGTGAAACTTGTCATATCTAGAGATTAAATAATTACCCAATGCATTGGAACACTATCTGGGCGCACCATAAATATGTCTTTACTTTCATGTGATCCACATAGATCATAATAAAAAATTTCATAAATAACCCATGTAGAATAAAAGAAATGGGTTTCATTTCAAAATCGTGATGTTTTAAAAGTTCAAAAAAAATAAGATCATTATTCCATTTATAACCCATGGAAAGTGAGTGAGGGTTATATGTATGTTAATTCCTTAATCAAATAAATAATATTTATATATTTATGAACATGCAAATAAATGATATAATTCTGGATATTCACATAAATAAAACAAGAGAATTAATGGAGAGAAAGAGATATAAATTTTGAGGCGAAATTTATGCAGCATAACTGCTATATAACATGGCTATAGAAAACATTGAAAAAAGAGGGAAATGATTAACCCACTCAAAAATTACTTAAAATATAGTATAAATATAGAATATAATGTAGATAAGAACATGGTATGGAACTTTTAATGACATACCACATGAAAATGAAACATGAATGAAAAGAGAAGACACAGTTCCTTTTAAAAAAAAATCTGCAGCCTAACGGTGTCACATGGAAATTCAAAAAAAAATTGATGAGAGTGGAAATTGTATATCAACAATTATAAATGAAATGGAAAGTAACTTGAACATATATGAACATACCCTCAAAAAAATATATGGAAACTAGAATACACAACATAAAGGAAGTAATGTCCTAAGAGAGGAGGGTGAAATGATCCACTACCTTGAAGAGTAACATCGAAAGCATGAATGTTGGGACCTTGGGAGGGTTGAGGGCACCTTGGGAGGACTCCTTGGGAGGTAAGTAGACCAGAACTCTCTTGGGGTGATTTGGAAATTAAATTAATGAGGAAATGACTTCTTATTTATAGGTGGAGTGAGGGAACAAAGAATTAATTGCCAAGGGACACCTCATCAGTGGTGTTGGAAAACCATGGGCTTTCCCATTATAGTTGTGCATGATATTTGCCACTTCAGACACCTCATACCATATATTACTATTAATAAGTCTACCAGAATTGTTTAATAATTATTACATCCTTAATGATGTCATTTAACACCCAAAACTTACAATTGTATTTTCACTATTCACCGAAAAGTCAACTTTCTCCGAAAAGTCCCAAAACTTCACCGTAACCAAATATAGATGCTATTAATTCAAAAATGAACTCCATTTTATGAAAATATTTTTGTAAATATTTTTAATTTTTTATTTAAATAAAAACACTATTCTCTAAAAATTCAATTGTTTCAGAAAAATCCCAAAAAATCACCTTAACCAAATATCGATGCTCTGGTTTCAAAAATGAAATCCATTTTATGAAAATAAATTTCTAAATATTTTTATTTTATTTTTAAATAGAAAAAACTATTCACCTGAAAAAAATAATACATAACCAATAATTTCGGAAACAGTTATTTACCTATTTTATTGAATGACATTACTTAATCAAGGTGCGTATATTATATTAATACTTTCTTAAGTGAGGTTACTTAATCCATTTGGTCACATTACTAGTCAAAAGTGTAAAATCACTATTCATAATTTACTATTCACTAAAAAAATAAGTTTATCTTGTTAGAATCTAAATTTTATACTGAACACAATGTTAGAAGACCATTTTTTGAAAATCATTACAAATTTTTAATTATTTAAGGTTTACATAAATATTTTAAAATATCATTTTTCCAAAATTCATCAATAATATACATCCAATATTTATCCACACACTTGATATTCACAAACTTTACCATAAGAAAAAATGAAAATTTTATTTATCTCAAAGGATTACACATGGGAGTTATGGTCTCATTATATAGCCCCTTATAACACCAGCATAGGACCTGAGTGTATGGTCTGTTAAGGTGATCAAATCCTGGTGGTGGATCGACCAACATTGGGTTAAATGGTAAAAATATAATCCATTTACAGTTTAAAACCAATTAAAAAGATAATCTAACCATATAAATAAATTATATTAAAAAGCGATTTTGATTTAAAATACTGCATTTTTTCACTATTCATTAACAATGTACATTATCAGAAAAATATCAAAATTTCATCCAAAGTAAATTTTGATGTCTCGTTTCTAAAAATGATAATTATTTGTCAAATATAATATGTAAAAGTGAAAAAAATAGATTTAAAAAGGGTTCACTATCAAAAGGCGGTAAATCGCCCTTTTAAAGTAAATTATGTTTAAAATTAGATTCATTTATATTTTCAGCCTCTTAGATTAATTGGATGAATTTAAAAACATTTAAAAAATATATTGTATCATGTTAAAGTTAGTTCTCTTAATTACTGCCTATACAACGTCTAGGTGTTAACTACCATTTAAAATAATAATATTATATTATTAGTGTGCAACGTAAGATTTCAAAAAATCTGTTGTTGCGTGTCATGTACGCTATTGAATATAGAATACCCATTAATTCAAAAATATTAATAAATATGAAAATATCATATTCTTTATTTTCTTGGGATGTTGCATTCTTCCACCCTTTTGAAAATTATATCCTCATAATTTTAAAATTGGGCAAAGAAATTTCATTGAAATTCCATCATCGGAAAAAGAGTCAGTAAAACTATTACATAAAAAGAAAGAAAGGGAAGTAAAATGGTAACCCGAGTTAAACCATACTAGGATTCCATGTAGTAAAAAATGGATATGGAAGAGAAAACAAAGGGTCAGGTTCCAATGGAGAGTGCAAGAAAACATGATTAATAGAAATTTAACCACAAGAAGATCACAAATTTATGATGTGTTAAACGGTTTTTGATTACCCAGTAGGAAACGTAAACCAACAATGTTTTTTTTCACATTAATTTTCATAATTTTAAGGAATTCATTTACTACATATAATAAAAACACAGGGAAATATACTTACCATCAAGTAGAGTTTCATCCTTTAATAAGTATCTACCAAGACTAATCTTTTCTCCAAACAATGAGCATTCAAATAGACTTGGTCTCATCAAGAGCACAAGAATCATCTTCTAGAGAATCATATAATCGACATAAGAAGAACTATATATTTACCTTGTATTTAGTCATCAAATAAAACTAAAATGGTTAGTACGAGATCATTTAATCTTCAAAAAGGATAATACTTTATAAATATAAATATGACTATTAATCTCTAGAGTTCAACAAAAAGTACCCATAGTTTAAAAAGACCATTCAATAAACAATCATCCTTAAAATTATTCAGAATAATCCAAACTAAGACTGGAACCCCAAACTCAGAAGAATTTAGTCACATAGTATTCTACAATAAATCGTAACATTTATCTCCAAATAACATCGACTACTATTAAATTCTCATACTATAGTGTAATTAACCTAATCACATATTCTCTATTCTAGGTTAATAATTTTCTTGAAATAACCTAAATCACCATATGTCCACAATAAATACAAAGATTCTTACAAACAAAAATTTCAACCATTTCTCCATAAATTAAATCCAGTATTATTTTATTTTCCTTAGGCACATAGTATTCCAAAAGAGAAAACATCGTCCAAAATAACTTGTATCTTTTAATCAACAATAATTTTCCTATAAAAAGGATATCCATTTAATAAAACATAAGTTTCCAAAATCAACTTATTCTTGATCCATAAAAATAGTAGGTGCATTAGTTAGTCTGAAGGGCATACCAACTAACTCATAATTCCCATATCTTGATTGGAAGGAAGTTTTTTGAATATCATCATTCTTTACCCTAAAATGATGATAACTAGAATGAAGATCAATCTTGGAGAAGAATTGAGCCCCATAAATTTCGTCAAATAAGTCATCAAATCTTGGGAGAGGGTATTTTTTCTTCAATGTGATCCCATTCAGTTCTCTATAATCAAGGCATAGCCGCATCAATCCATCCTTATTCTTTACAAAGTGAACTGGTGCTCCCCAAGGAGACACACTCAGTCATATAAACCCATTCTCCATAATATCTTGGAGTTGTTTCTTCAATTCCTATAGCTCTACATTTTCCATCCTATAGGGGGTCTTTGAAATTGGATGAGATCCAGGTATGAGTTTAATGGGGAACTCTACCTATCTTTCTAGGGGAGGTCCATGTAACTCCTTAGAAAATACGTCAATGTATTCCTAGATGATAGGTACATTTTCTAAAAGGATAAATTCTTCATGAGGAAATTAATTCATTTACCAATCTTATAACTAAAACTGATTTTATTTCCTCAAAAATCATGCTTAGAAAATTATATTTTTCTATAATTCCTTCATAATGATTCATAAAAAGCTTGGGATTAACAAAATATATCCCCCGAGAGTGTCGTAACCAAGAGTGAAGCAAGGCCGATAGTCGTGTACCAGTTCCCATTCGATTCTAGCTCAAAGAGGTGTTTTTTGGGTTTATCCCTATTTACATTTGTGAAAGAGCCACCTCTACCTCCTTGTATCTAGATAGGGATGTTTTTGTTTGATAAACCACTTACTCAATACTCACCGAAATATTAGGAATATTTCCTATATTTATACTTTTCTATAGGTTTCTTCCTAAATTTTTCATATCCTAATTTATATAAATAACTAAACTATCCTTTGATACCAACTATGGCATCCCGCATTTTTATTACATAACTTTTCACTACAATTTCAAACAGAGGTTATTAAATGTCTAGTGTCTTGGAAATCAGAAACAAAAACACTTGAAAACAACATAGGTAGTTTTTATAAACCACTTTAAAGGCTTTATCTTAGGTTCATCCTATGTAAAAATATTTCATCTCATATCTTGGAGACATACATCAATGGAAAGGGTGAGCAGAAGGCCTAGTAAGGGTTAAACAAGGGAATCAATTTACGTTTGATATCAATAAGAACTTGAATAAAAACATAATGACATGAGATTTGGAAGTATAGGAATATCATAATGAAAATAACTTGAAACATAACATGAATATGTGGCTACAAAATTTCATTTATACATTCATGAACATATCACCATTGTCCATCCCCAAAGTGTCATAAAAATTACCAAGGTATCGTGAAACTGGTCATCTCTAGAGATTAAATCTTTACCCAATGCATTGGACTGATATTAGGGATCACCTTTAATATGTCTTTACTTTCATGTGAGACAGATATATCATAATCAAACATTTCATAAATAACCCATGTAGAATAAAAGAAATGGGTTTCATTTCAAGATCGTGATGTTTTAAAAGTTCTCAGAAAAAAAAACAGATCATTATGTCATTTATAACCCATAGAAAAGGAGTGAGGGTTATATATATGTAAATTCCAGAATCAAATAGATCATCTCTATATATTTATGAACAGCCAATTTAAATAAATAGGTCTAGGTATTCACATAAATAAAACAAGAGAATTTTGGGAGATAAATTGAGAGAAATTTGGAGGCCAAATTTCTGCGGCATAACAACTATATAGCATGGTTTTAGAAAACATTGAAAATAGATGGTTAAAGAGTAACCCACTCATAAATAACTTATAATATAGTATAAATATAGAATATCATGGAGATAAGAACATGGTATGGAAATTTTAATGACATACCACGTGAAAATGAAACATGATTGAAAAGATAAGACGCGATTCCTTTTATGAAAAATTCGGCAGCCTAACGGCGTCACATAAAAATTCAGAAAAAGAAATTGATGATAAAAGAAAGGGTCTATAAACAATTATAAATGAAATAGACATTAATTAGAACATATATGAATGTACCCACAACAAAAAGAGATGGACAGTAGAAGACACAACATAAAGGAAGTTATGGCTTAAAAGAGGAGGGTGAAAGGATCCCTTACCTTGAAGACTAACATTGAAAGCTTGAAGGCTGAGACCTTTTGAGACATGAGGGTTCCTTGGTAGGACTACTTGGGAGATAAAGACCAGAACTTCGTTGGGGAGGATTTGTAAATGAAATTAATGAGGGAATGGCTTGGTAATTATAGGAGAAGTGAGGGAACAAAACATTAATTGCCAAGGGACACCTTATCGGTGGTATTGGAAAAACCATGGGCTTGAGTTTGGTATTTTACACTTAGGACACCTCATACCATATCTTTCTATTCATAAGTCTACCATAATAATTGAATAATTATTAAAACCTTAATGATGTCATTAAACTCCCGAAACTCACAACTGTATTTTCACTATTCACTGAAAATTCAACTTTCTCAGAAAAATCCCAAAAATTCACCATAACTAAATATCGATGCTCTGATTTCAAAAATGAACTCCATTTTATGAAAATAAATTAATAAATATTTTAAATTAAATTTTTAAATAAAAACATTATTCACTGAAAATTCAACTGTTTCAGAAAAATCCCAAAAATTCACCTTAACCAATTATCGATGCTCTGATTTCAAAAATGAACTCCATTTTATTAAAATAATTTTCTTAATATTTTTAATTTAATTATTTAATATAAAACACTATTGACCTGAAAAAAATAATACTTAACCAATAATTATTAAAACAGTTATTTTCCTATTTTATTGAATGACATTACTTAATAAAGGCACCTAAATTATAGTAATACTTTCTTAAGTGTGCTTACTTAATCCATTTGGTCACATTACTAGTCCTAAGTGTAAAATCACTATTCAAAATTTACTATTCACCAAAAATTATGTTGATCTTATTAGACTCTAAATTTTATACTGAACATGACTGTAGAAGATCATTTCTTGAAAATAATTACACATTTTTAATTATTTAAGGTTTACATAAATATTTTAAAATATCATTTTACCAAAATTCATCAATAATATACATCCTATATTTATCTAGACACTTGATATTCACAAAATTCACTATAAGATGAAATGAAATTTTTATTTATCTCAATGGATTACATAAGGCAGTTATGGTCTCGTTACATAGCCCCTTATAACACCAGCATAGGACCTTAGTGTAAGGTGTGATAAGGTGATAGAATCCTGGGGGCGGCTCAGCCAACATTGGGATAAATGGTAAAAATATAATCCATTTACACTTTTAAAAAATTAAAAATATAATCTATCCATATAAATAAATTATATTAAAAAGCAGTTTTGAATTAAAATACATCATTTCTTCATTATTCATTAAAAATGTACATTATCATAAAAATGTCAAAATTTCATTCACTATAAATTTTGAGGTCCCATTTCTAAAAATGAAAATTATTGGTCAAATATAATATATAAAAGTGACAAAAAATAGATTTAAAAATGGTTCTCCATCAAAAGGCGGTAAATCTCTCTTTTAAAGTAAATTATGCTTAAAATCAGATTCATTTACATTTTAAGCCTCTTAGATTTATTGGATTAATGTAAAAACATTTAACAAACATATATTATCATGTTAAAGTTAGTTATCTTAATTCCCACCAATATAATGGATAAGTGTTAACAACCATTTAAAATAATATTATTATATTATTAGTGTGCAACGTAAGATTCCAAAAAACCCACAGTTGCGTGTCAGGTACGCCATTGAATATAGATTCCCCATTAATTCAAAAATATTAATAAAAATGAAAATTTCATATTCTTTATTTTCTTGGGATGTTACAGATAGTCCCAAGGGCATGATTGGACTACAATAACATTGATTCCTTCAATAATAAAGATATGTAGATCACCTCTTTAAGGCATGAGATCAAATAAAACATCCATTTATATGCAAGCGTTTTGAAGATTTTTTTTATGTCCCAATAATTCCCATGGAATGATTCTTCTACCTCATCCATTAGTAGATGGAGAAATAAACTCAACCATAATGACTCTAATTCCTTCCATAACCAATATACATAACATGTCTCTCTGAATCCAAATATATATAATAAATCTTCTCAAGGAGGTCCCAACACATAAGTCATATACCATGGGAAATGAAAATATTCAAATTCCATCCCTTATTTCTCAAACTAATCATAGAACTCATGGGATTAAGGAACTGTAATAGTCATATCATCTGCACCATAAGTGTCAACAGTGATAAAGGCAACCTAAGTGTGTAATCCATGAAAAAATAAACTATAAAAAATGATTATCTACATAATTGGGATATGTTGGATGTCCTTCCAGGACTCGAGCGTGAAAACCTAGTGTCACATAGAACCTATGTAAGTCATCTCTACATGATGTTAAACTGCACGAGTCCAATAAAATACATGGGTTTTTATTTCTACAACAAAAAAGGTACATATGACTCTTATAATGGCTCAATCACCCCCACTAAAAATTAACCTCCTCCTCACATGGAAACACATTATGATGCACTTGGTTTATGGATTTATCACATAAACAACCATTAATTGTTGGATAATGTTAGATAACCTTAGATAAATGCATATGGTCTCACTATATAGACCACACTCTTTTCCTCATAAATGAGAATTAACTAATAACAATTTTTTACGTCAACTGATCCCATATTTGTATTAGGAAGAGATTCATGAGAATATCTTAAATCTTTAAGATAGTATTATATTAGGAATTAATTTCCCCTAAAAGTTTTTGATGAGATCAAACATCCATCCTATCAAGTAATGAGAGTCCCCAAGGCACATTAAGCTAGAAAACCTAGGCGAGTTCCTTCCTTTATAGAGCAGGTATGTACCTAGTTACGGATGAGGGGACCATTTGGACTCCATATAAATAGAAACAGTGGTAATATGATGTTAATGATTGTGCACAATAAAAATCCCCACAATAAAACCCTCAAGTGTATCCCATCTACACCTGAAATCGTGATGAAACAACAAATGGTGAACCAGATGGGAATATCTATAATAATAAACAATTGGGTTAGAATCCATTAGGAAATTTTATTTTCACATCATATTAAATGAAAAATGACAATCCCAACACAAATCTCTCAAATGATGGAAGACAAAATTATAATGTTTCATGCTACTTTTTTTGAATTCCCAATACTAAAAAAAAGTAAGATCGACAAGATATTACTAAATATCCTCTTAAAATAGGGTTCCTATAAGATCATCCACACATTGATATTTCCTTTTGAGAAGAATGGATGGACCGGGAAGGAAAATTATGTTAAACATATATATATTATTGATAACATAATGCCTGTGATATTGAACTTATTAGCAACCTTGTTCATTTTGGTCTGAATTATTGTAGATTCAACATTCATATACAACATTCCAACACGAGACCATGTCTTCCTCATCCACCATTTTCTCTAATAAATCATCTATGTGTACAACCCCCAAAGAAGAAAAAATATTTCACCTAATTGATAACTTCAATGATAGGTGTGAAACACGATGGTGTTGAAGTACAATCGATACAGTATAATCTCAACCATTGAAGCTACCTAAACGGCTCTCTATGCATGGATGTTGGCGAGTTTTCATTACCCAAGGAAGGTTTCTTTTATGATAGTATTCCATGTTGCTACAACCAACCACTTAGAGTTATTATACCCTAGGAGTGATATATTTAATAGTTAGTATCTAATGAAGGTGGATTAGGAAGTCAAATATATCTCACTTCTAGTTCGGGTTCCACTATGGAAGGTGCCTATCAAACTTTATCACCAACTCTTTCCCAAAAATATCCACTAGTCACCTGTTGAGGGTACAAACCCACATGAACCCACCTTTGATACACCTACACAGGTAGCATGGAAGGATCTTTGAGGAAGTAAGGCACTGGATATCCATTACAGCGATCATATCCCCCCACCCCCGATGATTCCTACTAGTTTATCCTGATACATACTAGTATGAAGGCTCATATCCATGATGACTCAGAACAAGTCTATTGGTATATTCCCACATCAAGCATGGGGGAGGTGCATATCCCTACCCCTATGTCTGAATCCCATTGGCACATTTCATTGTCACAAAGAGCACAAAAGTGGGCGCATATCCCCACATTAATTGAATATACATTCCAATGTATAATGGAGATAGAAAATATGTAGGAATATATCTAGGAACAAAAATTGTTAAAATGTCAATATATTTTAGAAATAGCTAAATAACACTTCCAGTATATTCTAGAATAATTACAGATAAAGGGATTGGTGCATACACATATCCCTACAGCCATGGAAACTCAACAATTTGATCATCGTGAACAATTGGTTTTACCATCACAAGTGCACACTCTTTATCCTCTCCAGAAGGATTTCTAGCATATTCTGATAAATTAAGATGCATCAAACGAGGATCATACTCTTATTCCAACTGGGGCTCACTAGGTTGGAACGACACATGCCTCAATAAAGGAGGAAATGACTATCGAAAATGTATGGTAGTGTATTCCAAAGGCCCATTATTGGGTTCACATCCTTATCTTAGTCAGGGTTCACAATGTGAGAGGGGCACAAGTCTTCGTACAAGCTCATATTCCTATCAACGAAGTCTAGATACATACTATGAAGGCCGAGAATTAGGCATATATCCACGTTCTAGTTGGGGTATACCATCGTATAATGGCAAAAGATTTGGGATAGGAACATATTCTTTTCAGGGAAAATGCTTCACATATTATAATAGATCATTGAAGAAATTTTCTTATTCTTAATTTCTCCAAATAGTGACTACACCAGCGTTATTTTTAGGAAATGCTGGATTAGGATCATATTAATTCTCTCATTTCATAGGTTCTTCAGAATTTTCTGGGGGGTAATGAATATTTAGAACATTCTCATATTCCTGTTCCAACTAGTGGTCACCAGGTGATAGTAGAACATTCCTTTGTGTAGGCTCATAATCCTACCAAGAAAGGCCCACGATATATCCCAAAGGCTTAGGATTAGGCTCATACTACTATCATAACTAAGTCTCACCATGTGAGAATGTCACATTCCTTAGGACATGACCATATTCCAGTCAATAATGAGATAAATCATAATCATATCCCAAATTTTTTTCATGAGTGGCCACATATTCATGTAGCATCGGGCGGTTTCATACAAGTTCCAACATCCATCATACAACAGGCTCATATCCCTGCACAATTTAAAAAGGTAGGATGGAATATTCTGACTACAATGTAGAACATAGAAAACATTGATAATATTCACGATGAAAATGTCCTTGAGGTTGTTAAAGGTATATTATCAACACCATGAGGGCCTTATGATTCTTCTATCGAAGAAAAAGTTGATGGTTTTTGTTACCACGATAGTCCTCCTAATTCTAGTGTTGGGATGGATCATAGGGACTCAAATTTTGAAACCCATCATTATAAAACTCCACATGGGGATATCTTCCATGGATAAAGAAATCATCTCCTTTCACCTAAACATCTGTATAAAGTGTTTCTCAAAACATTCACAACATTGTATAGAGTGGTTCTCTAAACATTAGGCCTAACTGTATATTGTTCCCCATCATCATCCAGCAACACTCCACACCAATTAGTAGATGAATATTAGTTCTCTCTTTTATGGTATAACCAAATAGAGGTGTGTAAGCCTAATTAAGATGAATGATACATTAAAATACTGAGATATTTAGCTAGATATAACCTCTCAGGATGTTCTGACCCCTCGCTACTTTTGACTATGAGATCCCAGATGAGCTAAAAAAGGAGTACATGCCTTATCTATGCCAAAATATGTGGGATAATCATCAGAGATTGAAGGATAAACATCTCCCTTATATAGTATATGAGTTTCACCTTCATGAAATAAATATACACTATTGTCAGATATACCTAGATGCTATGTCTAGGACATGGAATCTAAAACCAAAAAACCACATCAAAAATATGCAATATGCATGCTTCCACTACATCAAGACACTTCGGTATCCGATATCTATATACACATCATGAACCCATATTTTAGGATGTGGATATTATATAGATTTACCCTTTTATACACCCTTGGAACAACAAATCCACATAGATTCAGTTTCCTGTAATGTTATTTCCTCTATAGAAATTAGGAGAGCAGGTAATGATTGAGAAAGTTGGTCACTAAAATGGAATTCACCCATTTCAATGATTCTCATAAATCATGAATAGAGAGAGTGTATATCCAACAAAACATCAAAATAGGCCTCTTGAATCAATTTAAATTGATTTAAGACATGAAGTCCAAATTTTCGATCATTTGGACAACTTCCTGTAAAGATTGGTTCTCATGATGCGATATCATCCCACCAAATCCTATGAAAGCATAGTTGTGCCACATCAGATGAGATATAATAGAAGCACCTATAATATTTTCCAATGAGTAGTCACATCCCATTGGGCAAGGAAAATATCTAACACAACCTCCACCCCTCAGACCATCAATTTCCAAGAGTATTCAAGACATATCCCCTAAAGCTGTGATAAAACCCTATCCTGTTGGGATAGGGTAATTTATATCTCAACCAATATTTTCAGGTTCATAATCCACTTAAAGGGTCTTGGAATAATCATTCACGATTCTAGATACCCCCCCATCCCACTAGGTTGGGGAAATATGTATCTTTATGTCCATCTCAGGAATCACCAAGTCCCCATTGGAATCATCAGATCAACAATAATATGACCAATCAGTGCCAATTCTAGCCTCCAATGACCACCACTGGATAGGTACATGGGAGTTTTCATCATCTTTATAACCACAGAGAGAACTAGTTTTTCTTATGTAGGGATTAAAATGTTCTGTGACCCACATATCCTGCCCACCATGGGAAAAATCACTTTTGGTCAGGGCCGAGATGGAAACCACATTAGAAACTCCCTCAACATCAGTGTTAATGGGCCTATACGGGTAGAGAATATGGAAAAGGTGATCACACCCTACTGGGTTCATAGAACAAATTTACCAATATATCCATCTTTTTAAACAAAAACCCATACTGATGGAAGTTAAAAAATAGTCTATTCCATTGCATGTAATGGCACAAAGACCATTTCCTGATATACCTATATGAATTTATACACTTTCAACATTCTAAACATTGATCATGACACAGATTTAGAGGTCTACAACACGTTGAATATACCCATATAGGAGGGTGATTTTGATGCTCCAAAAGAAGTTGTATTCATTGAGAAAAAAATAATGATTCAAAATATGGAACCTCTAAATATCAAGTTTTTACCTCAAAGAAGGACCATTTACATAAGGAAAGGTATGACTTCATCCTGATCACCTCCCAGAATAACTGAATATCTTTCCCATGGGGAATATTTGTTATAATATGATAGTGAAATAAAATCTCTTCCACCACTTAAAGATGGTCTACTTAGGGGAAATATTCCCACGGGATATTATCTTCAGGAAGAGATAAATATTATCTCTCCTATAATCGGTCCACTATAAAGAGTGTTATATGAGCATAATATTGTATGTGTATCTAGAAATATAGACTACATAAACGAGGATGTGTATAATAGAAAAACATGCCACTGTTATGGTGGTAGCCTCTCCCTCGCTATAGAAATCATTGCATCTTAAGAGGAATCGATAATCAGTGGGAATTGATGGTGGGACCACCTTATTGGTCCCCACCAATTCATTATGGAAAATAAATGGATATGAGATTAGTAACCCTAGAGTTATTTAGCATAATCGATCCTCTAACTACTATAATTGACACCATGTAAGGGTGACATTCACTCATGCTTTGTAAGAGGATGTAATATCCCAAATGGGTGGATAATACTCCACCTCCACCCAACAACAACAATCCTACCTTATATGACATTGATGGTATATGAGACCCTAAACAACATCTTACACATCTCGTATCCTAATGTGGGTCCATGATGGGATCTTGAGACCAAAAGGAGTCAATAAGGCTATGGTTTTTTTTGCAGACTCCAACTGGACCAACCTTTTCTTTATATAGATGCATGCTAGCAGGATCCGTTGTAGGATGGGAAGCTTTTTTTCATCAGTTCCTTTTCCATTTTACTTCCACACTGAGGAAAATGATGATCATTGACCTAAATAACCACAAAATACCAAATAATGATAGGGAATATGATTTAATAATGAGATGGAATGGCTTAACCTATTCTCTTAGTGTCCCTTCCTCAACAAGAGAAACTACTAGAACTGTATGCCAAAAATATCTAGGAAGAGTTGTAGACACCTTTAATCCCCATGAATTATCTATTCGGGTTTTGAGAGTTAATAGAAAAGGAAAAAAAATCTTGAGGAAGATATTAAGCAAGCATGATCTAATTCTTATATCATTCCCATAATAGATGGTAAAATTCCAGGCATAGTAGAAGAGTTAGTTGTCACCCTTATGCTAGCAACAGTTCCCATCTGGGAGCCTTGGTAGGCTCCAAACAACCTAGCACCTCCAATCGAGCAGTGACAACCATAGAATCACCATCATCCAGAAGAACATAGAAACTAGTAAAGATCTTTATCTTAGGAAAGGATTAACAGTGCAAACTAATTTCGAAATGAACACATCCTTGGTTATTTCTTGTTCATCGTAGACAATAACCTACTCAGTTTTTAATATCCTAGAATTCCTGATGAGGTCAACTACACCGACCATCCCAAAAATTAACCATACCATATATGGCTAGGTTATATCATCCAAGACACCATCATATTCAAATATGTCATTGAGGTCATAGTCAACTCTAGATAGGCAGTGTTACACGACTCCCCATAGTTGGTGGAATTCATAATAGTCATCAATTTGAAGAAGAGGATGGTTAGAAACATGCTCACTTTTGGCATACAAAAAATTTAAAAACTATATGACTTGAGAAATGGTTGATTAAGATGACTATACCAAAAAATCATAGTTTCATAATACTACAACAACTCCACCACCCAAGAAAGAGACATCAAAAGTTCCCCCCAAATGTGGGTGTGACCACCAAAATCAGGAATAAACAGAATAGGTTGAATCATATTATGCTCTAACACAAGATCTAGCTCTTATAGATTTCTTCCATACAACATATGCATTATGGTAACCTCTTCACCAGATGGCATCCTCATTAGACAGATATCTCATCATTAGCTCTATAACTGTAATACACTTGGAAGACCCCTTATCCGATGATGAATATGACCCAAAATATAATTTCCTTACATATAATTGGGTAATATGGGAAGCATGGACCAAAGCCAGGGATTCATGGGACATTGCGGATGTGGTCAGACCCGATATTTTTATCATATCCCCATAGAGGACATATATGCAGCTGAGACATGTGGGAAAGCGCTCCAGTAGACCAACAATGGGAAATTTGGATCCTTGAAGCCCTCTAATAGTCACCCATATTTGATTTTCTTGTATTAACACCTATCTGGGGCTCAATCCAATCAACCAAGGCAACGGGGAAGTCCAGTGAAACCTACACCAATGGTAGTAGACATTCCCTCGACTTATGCACAAGCCTTTAGACTATCCACCTCGAATGCCTCAGATCCTAGAATGCATGACCAATAGAAAGACCTTAATAAAAAGTATTATGTCCAAAAGGGTCATATAAACCTTAAGAGGGGGTGGGGTGGATCAGGGTATGGATTTTCTTTTTCAAACTTATTCAGTGTCAACTAGATATTGAACTCTTTGCTATAAGCATAAAATATTTTTCTATTTAATGTTAATTTTTATTTTTTCATTTCTAATCTTATCTTATGATAATTTATTTAAAGTAAATAAATAAATAAATCACAAGGATTCCAAAAATTTTACTTGGTTCACCTTCCCTGGACTACATCTTAGGAGAAAACAAATGAAATGTGTAATTAGTTCCAAATTCAATAAGGTTCACTACCAATAATAATATTTTATATAGATCACTTCTATGAATAGGCCCACTTACGTTACATGATTTAGGGTTTTCTCACTACATTCGCAAGGCTCACTATCTATTTCTCTTTATACGGATCACTGCTAGTGGAAAGGATCACCATATTCCTCTTCTGTCACTCACTAATCTTAGAAGGGATCCACTCATAGTTTATGGACTTGTAGTACCCTTCATTTTCATGAAATCACTAATCCTCAACTACATTTTGATGCCCTATTGTAGTCCTTTTTTCACCCAAATATTAAATACACTTTTCTGCATACTGTTAGGTTAGAAAAAAATTCTTTCTTAAACTATCTTAGTTCAATTCCATGATTCTTTATGTCCTCTATGAACTACATTTCCTATTCTATGAATTGTGGGGTGGGTATGATTTTTGGACCACTTATTATGAAAATTGCCTCCAATTTTACTATCACATACCACCTCATCATACCATCTCTGTGAATCACTTACATTTTCTACTTTATCATACTACTACTACATATTTCTCCTACGTACTGCACCCGCAAACTGCCACTGCTTTAGTATAATTACCTCTTCTATGGAATAATCCTTATATGGACCACTTCTTATCCTTTTGTAGAATCCTCTTCATGAACTACTATAACCTTCACCTAATTCTCCATTTCCATCTACTTTAACCATCATGGAATTCCCCCTCGCAAACCACTTTCGAACATCACTGAATTGTGAAAGAAAATATGTTTTCGTATGATAAAAAATATACCTAATGATTGGATTAGTTCTCCTTTAATATGTAAATAGAATAAAAAATATGCTAATATGAGATTTACATATCTCCTTCGCATACTTCTCCTCCTGCAAATCATTTCCCTACACAGTTTGTATACTGCCTCTCTTCTTTTATGGTTTCCAAAATCACAATACCATTTTAACAAAGGATTCCCTTTGTAGTATCTCAAATCAACCCTCATTTCCATCAACGAGAAGACATCCCATGTACCACAATACTTCCATATAACACATGCCATCCCGTGAACCATTTCCAATAACTATTTGCCTTCCATGAATAGAGAGCCTCCCCGAGAACTGTTTGACTTCTGTATACCATTATTCCTTCCACGTACCATTCTGTATACCTAATTTTTAATCAGAGAACTGTACTTATTGGTCCTCATGTTTTTCACTCATAAGAGGAAATATTCCTTTTCCAAAAACCAATCTCTGGATTTTGTGGCCCAAAAATTTGGAAAACATTGGGAAATTTCTCCACCTTAAACACCTACTTTGAAAAACATTATCCATACTATTTCTCAATCATCTGGATTTGTCCAAAAAACATAACCACACCCAAAACATACTAATAAGACACCATAGGTATATTTTCAATAAAATACCCCCCTTTGGGTTTGTTGACAACACTTTATTAATTTTATATCTCATTAAATCTTGATCATCCTTCTGTCAAAATTCTTATCATGTGATTATGATAGAGATAAAGGATTTACTCAATTAATGCTCTATGCCCACATGATCCAATATGGTTATGAGAAAAAACAATATAATATAAATTTCATCAATGAATCAATTCAGTTTATTCCAAAACAAATCTTATTCATTATTCTTGAATATCAGTTTTCATGATATTTATCATTTGAACAATCAAATATAGAATATTTATATTTTATACTCCCCCTAGATCACTACCCCCCTAATATCATCAACTCCCCCTATAACTCTTCTCCACCTATGAAATTTTATCCATATCTTGACTAATGCATTTTCTCCATTCAATAGCCCCAATTTATCCCCCTTTGTCATCAAACCCTATGTTCATTCCTTTAAGGTCTACAATAGGGTAAAGAAAACAAATTCTCACATTAGTAAAAAACACCACACCATAGGGAGAGGGGGTTCCACATCCACAATTTTTTATTTGTGAGGAGTCGACTAAACTCCCATATCTAGTTGATGCCTCTAAAATGCCTCTTTGAGAAAGGAATTTGTCAGAATTTCTGCAACCTGTAGTTATATAAGCACATAATCAAACTTCATAATCCTTTTATACACATTCTCAATGATAAAATGATACTAGATTTCAATATTATCTTTCCTTGAGTGATGGAATATATTTTGGGTAACATTTATATCACTTCAATTATTGGAATGGATTCTGATCGAATAGTTCACTTCAACTACCATATCATCAAGTTGTTTCTTCATCCACAATAACTATGTGGAAGATTTAGTGGCAATAATATACTCTTATTCGGAAGTTCTCAATGTAATTCAATCTTTTTTCTTACTAAGAAATACATGATCCACCATGCTAGAAAGAACCTTCTAACATTGATATCTTTTCAACTGCTGGAGAAGCCTAATTAGCATCTGTATATCCTAATAGGTTTGGCTATTATTTGTTATTATACAACAAACGGAAATCCACAGTTCCCTTAGTATACACGAGTATTATTTTCATTTATTTCTTGTGGTATTCCTTGGGATTATATTGACATCTCACTATTTGGCATGTATAAAAAACAATTTCAGGACTTGTCTCTATCAAGTAAAATAGACTATAAATGATTTTCTAGTATTCTGTGATATCAACTACAATTCCTTCCTCACACAATGATAGTTTCATTTGGGTATCAACTGGTGTCTTCATATTAATGTAATTATCCACTCAAAATCATCTCAAAACCTCCTTGGTATATTTAAATTGAAAAATAAATATTCTATCCATACTATGTGTTACCTGAAAATCAAGGAAAAATGTTAGTTCACCAATCATTGAAATTTAGAACTCACTTTACATGAATTAATAAAACTATATCCATTGTACATCATCTAATTCTACAAATATTATGTCATCCACATATACCAACACTGTCATTATTTTATTACTATCTTGGATGACAAATAGATTGTAATCAACTCCATAATAGTGAAAACCATGCTTTTTTATAAATTGATCCAGCCTTGAATACCATTATCTTTGTTCTTGGCTCAAACCATAAAAATATTTCTTCTACCAAAAAACACTATTATCATCCTAATGAATGAGAAAACCATCTGACGTCTCAATATAAGATTCTTCTTCTGTAACCAAATTCAGAAATGTTGAAATGACGTCCATATAGAAATCCTTGAACTTTCGTTACACTGCTATGGACAAGAATAATTGAATAGTCTCTAGTCTTGAAATTGGTGAAAATGTTTCATAAACATTGATACCCTCTATATGGAAGTACTCTATGCACACTAGTAGTGATTTTTTGGAGACAAAACTCTATATTCATTTATTTTAGTATGAAAAACCCATTTTGTTGTGATGAAATTCTTATGAGTTCGACTCGAAACAATCTCCCATGTATCATTCTTCCCAATCTTCTCAAGATCTTTATTAAAAGCTTGAACCTAGTTCTCATCTCCAGATTTCAATTTTAGCTCCACTCTTTGGTTTTGGTGTAGATATATATTGGACTACTTCATGGTCATCATCATTTTACGCTTCTACTTTCCCTGAGTTTCTTACTTTCTAATTGCTTCCATAATGAAACTATTCACTGTTCTATCAAATATTTTATTCATTTTCTACTACAGTTACATCATTTATTTCAACTAATTTTTATTACCCATGTTGAAACATTGATGACATTCTCTCATAGATTCTTGTCATCCTGAAAAAAGTCAATCAATACCATATTTTAAGATAAAATGGATAATCAAGATATACATTATTTCTGTGTCCTCTACCCAAATTGGTTTTCCAGATTCCTGGAAACAAACAATTTAATCCTTTATATCCCATTGAGATCTTGCACTTTTTTATTATATAGATTTACCCCTTATGATGTGAATCTATTCCTATTATTGGTCCCACTATTTATACCCCAAAACAATATTTTATCCTACATCATTTCTTCACATGTGGAAATTTTCAATAATCCATCAATAAAACCTCTAATCCCACTGAGTAAGAAATTACTGAAGAAAACAAGAGATATTGTTAATAACACAATCACTGTACATTATCATCAATTGCAAAATACGTTTTAAGGATCCATAATAATTAACTCATTTCAATTAATTCTTCTAGCTGAATTTTACAGGTCTTGTGACTGATTTCAATCAATTGAAATTTCGGAGCCCATCGCATCACTAATTTTTTTATTTTTATTTTACTTCTCATTATATCATTTCTCCACTTGAACATGAAACACATGAAAATTAATTAATAGAATTAATACGCATAGGGATAGGGGAATATCCAAAATCATCATGAATAAGATTGTGGTTTATCCTGATGGGTCAACACTTTGAGACTATCTTGATAATAAATTTACTCTTTATGTTCGGGTTTGAACTTCCAAGAAAACCTCAACTATTCTATCCATATAACTAAACATTATTTACCCACATTTTAATTCCTCTTTTGATATTTGGTTTCTATGGGTTTGGCCTTTTCACAATTTTGGGTTTATATCAACTTGTAGAAATTTCCTTCTTTGAGGCTCCTCCTAAATTCCCTTTTTCCTTATTATTTAGCTAAGAAGAAATCTCTACACTAGTCTTCCAATGTTGATTCTTCTCCAATTAGAGCGGTCTTTATCTTGCCTTTGCTTTTTTCCTTGTATCATATCATGTTACTTTCTCAAGGCATTCTTTATTCATATTGCTTTTATCAGTTAACTATGTCAAATTACTAAAATGTGCTATGATTCAGTCCTTCCTTAAATGTACAATCCTCTGTCTAATAACTAGAGTAGCTCCTCCATTTTTCTTCTAGGTTTGATCAAATTAATTCCATGTTACTTCATGAAACTATAATCGAGGAGGTGATTGAAATATCCTTCATTGAAATCCTTATTATTCTTAGGAGGATTTAAAGTTATTTTTTAGATTTCCATGATGTCTTCAAGTATAGTATTTTTGTGTAACGTCTCGACCCTAGAATCCCAGTGTTGGTGAGTTATTTTAATACATTGGAATGATTAAAAGGAATCAAATCCCAAAATACCAATCAGATTAGTAATCTTGGAAAATAGATCACATACTTGAATGTTACATTACACATTAGAAAATAAAACACAACATAAATGATCCATTGAGAATGCCATTAATCCCATATCATAACTCTTATTATCAATAGTAATACACTTCGTGGATTCCTATGAAAAGATAAAAAAATAGAAAGGGGTGAGCTCAGATGCTTAGTAAGGATAACAATATAGCAGAATCATTCATAAATAAACATAAACATTTAATGCAATGTATAAGATTGAAAAAAAGCTTTTTAAACTTAAACTTCAACATAATATTGTAAAGATAAATCAAATAATTCCATTTTCTTATTCACATGGTTATTATACAAGTCGAATAATCACATGTAATATCAATATCCAATTTCATAATGTTGTAATGCATAATTCCAGACATCATAACCACATAGTCAAGGCCTTGTTCCAAGACTACAAATAAGAATGTGTCAAGGCCTTATGCCAAGACACTAGTTTGTCTAATCATACCTACTGATGCATCAGGGAGCTATAGAGGGCTCCACTAGTCACTTACTAAGTCTAATGCATTCCTCATATGAAAAGTTTTAAACATAATATAAACATTTAAATTAAAAATAGCATACAAAAAGTCGATACATTTTCCATATACCATGAATGGTATAAAAATAACACATCCATGGTAAAACATATAACAAAACCATCAATACAATATGGAAGATTGGTATCATAATAAATCAACATCAAACAAGTTTAAAATCCATCCCAGGATGTTGACATAGATGAAAATTATTTGTAATGCTCTTTTAGAGAAATATCCCTTTTTCATTAAAAAATTTAAAAGTCACAAAATTTAGAAAGGAAGAAATTTAATGATATTTTTTAATCAAAGTATCTCATACCAATTGGAATATTTATAAGGGAATTATGATTTTAAAAAAATTCATGTACATATAAATAAATCCTTAAAAATCATTTTGAAAACATGGACATTAATTAGAATGATTTATAAGACAAAAATATTTAAACCATTTTAAATTATGATATAGTTAAAAAGTCCCTTCCATAAAACCATAAAATATTCCTTTTGTAAATATTTTTATGAAACATGGATGTGTATGATAAAGAGGTCCCAGTAGATACTCACGTAAAAACAACCTCGTATAATGAAGATATTGTAGAATTAACCCTTACCTTACAGTTTCCTTTGGTCGAGGGTATGTTTAACCTCATGTATAATGACCATAGTATGTTATTAAATTATAACAGAACCATATTCATATTTATTATATCATACATGATTCATTTATGACTTTATATTACCCTTTTAGTAATTATTTCCATGTTAAATTAACATTTCAGGTAATAATTGATTTCTTTATCATGCGTGTTTTAACTTGTTATTCTTGATCGTATCATTTAGATCATGATTTAAATACTTGCAGAATATAATCTTTGATTCATATATCATATATATTTATAGTATAAATATTTATAGTAGATAGATATATGAAATGGGAGGCACCATTTATGGATACGGTTGGTCGTACGTACCCATAAACGTTGTTTCCATTTTCATATTGTATTGAACATAAGTAAGTGAATAAGATATATGTAAGTATGTACATATACATACATATATATATATATATATCTAGTAGATTTATTATGTCATATATTACATACTTATTAATATTATATATTTTTATAATCATGGTTGAATGGTGAATGTGGAAATGAATCTCATCACGTCATTGAGACGGGAATCCGTACGTACGCATGAGCAACAATATCATTATATTGATAGTGATATCATATGTAATTGGATGTCATATCAAATATATAGAATAATTAACATGTTATATTTATTATTTACAGCATTTATACTCATTATTATACCCATCCAAATAATGATGTTTTTAAATAACAAAGTACACCACGACATGAAGATGGTAAGTCATACGTACGCACGTATGGTGACTTTGTCATTATAGGATGGATAGAACAACTAATATGGTTGTAAAATATTTATAATAACATAACAGTATATAGAAGGTACTGGAGTTATTATTTTAGTATGGAAACAATAAAAAAAATGGAAGTGGAAAAAGAAAAGAACTTGAAAGACGGTGGTGAAATTATTATCTCTTCTTCCAGTGTTTCCTTTTGAGTTGATCAAAAGGGATCCTTAGGTTGTATTTTTGATCAAATTAATGAATATAGTTTTAAGATAGGATAGTTGGGAAGGTATTTGGTCAGGGTTTGTCTACACCAAATGTCTTTGGAGGTGTTAAAATAAGGGAAGGGAAGATCCCTTTTATAAGGGGGTGAGGGTCACTTTAGGGAAAGATTAAAATATTAATTTATTATACAAACATATTACGTTTATAATGGCTAAAAATGAATTTATTTAGAAACTGAGGGGGTTATGGGTGGAAATAATCTCAACTAATAGGTTTTATATAGGTTTGGGTTACCATTTTATCCTTATCTTTTAGATTTAACTATTAGATAAATAGTATAACTTTTACCACGTCTTCCTATATTTTTAAACTATATGGTTAATAAACATAATCTAAACACACAAGAGAACCTCAAGCTGTTCATTAATGAAATATACAATATGATTTAATCCCTTTGGAAAAACCTTGGATTTATTGGAATATTATATCAACCAATAAAATATTATTTGTTTTAAAAACTAATTTATGTCAATTTTGACACTATTTTGTATTTGGATTTTGTGAAAGTAATCGCAACTTGATTACTTAGAACCCAATATATTGAATTAAAAATAACATGTCTTATTAACCTATAATATATTTTATGGAATCAAAACTTTCAAATTATATTTATTTTAATATTTACAATATCATTTATTTAATTCTTTTTTAATAAGGAAAATACTGCATCATAATTGTAACGACCTGACTCTTTGGAAAAGGTAGGGATCATTAGTTTTTATTTAAAATCTGTCCTTCAAGCTTGTGTAATGTGGGTAACATCCTAATGAAGGTTCGGGGTGTGTCTGAGGTTGGTTCAAAGCCTGGGAGTTTGAGAAATGGACATGTAGACAGGGGCGTACGACTTACACACAGCTTGGGCACGGGTTGGGTAAACTGTGCGGCCTTTGATCTGGAAGCAGGGAGGTGCACACGGTTTTCACACAGTTTAGGAAAACCATGCACCTAAGCCGTGTGAACCTTTTTCTGGAGGTAGGGAAGTGCACACGGTTTGCGCACGGTTTGGTAAACCGTGCGACCAGTCCTAGGAAAACAAATTCCATTTTACCTTAAATTCTATTTAAGTATAAACCCATTTCATTCTTCCTCCCACAGACAGAAATAGAGGAGAAGCCTCTTTGAGCTCCCAAACCCTCTTCTCACTGAATCTCTTGTGGTTTCTTCCCTCGGTGTCCGTTCCTTGATATGACGGAAGCAGTGGAAGGGCCAATGTAAGTCTAACCTCACACACCCATTTCTCCTCGGAAAATATTGCCTTCCGTCTTGTTATTTTGATTCAGGATCATATACCGTATTTCCAGGGCTTTGGACTGGAACTCTGATCTGTTCCAATCTACTGTGAATCTGATTTTGATATCACGCGAGCCTACGCCTACAGCTGTAAGGTAGGTGGGCATGTGTTCTGCATTTGGGTTTTTTCCATTTTGAGTATTTATCCTCATGTCGGGTTTTGTCTCTTTTCTAAACACATTATTTGTATTGACCTCTTCATGTATATATGAACCATGTGGTATGATATTTATGAACCTATCCTTGTTTGGGTGATTAGATTAGGTGTAGACCAGGAGTGGTAAACCATAGGTGATATGCCTTGGGAATTGGACCCTTTTCACCTTTGAACATTAACGATATGTCTTGAAAGCCATTTTCCATGTTAGGAAAATGGGATGGCTTGGTTAGAGGTTGTCTAGGATCAGATAGCCTAAACCCCTTGAACGAATTGAAATGTACATTCCCTTAACATGATTATTTTCCTTATGAAGTGATTGATAAATTCCATGAATTTTTAATGTGACGTGATATAAGATTATTTGCCTTTTATATTGTGATGTGAATGGTAATGCTTTACTATGTTGACATGCTTGTGACAACTAGTGTGTGGGAGGGAGGCATTCTTACCCCATGCCAGATAAATCTTAGTGATTGAGGACGAGAGGCATTTATACCTTGTGCATATATAACCTTACGGGTGGGAGGTATTTCTACACCACGCCAACTACAGTGATTGAGGATGAGAGGACTTTATACCTCGTGCCTATATAACCTTATGGGTGGGATGCATTTCTACCCCACACCACCTATAGTGATTGAGGACGAGAGTCATTTATACCTCATGCCTATATAACCATACAGGTAGGAGGCATTTCTACCTCACACCAACTATAGTGATTGAGGACGAGAGGCATTTATACCTCGTGCCTATATCACCTTATGGGTGGGAGGCATTTCTACCCCACGCTGGCTATAATACTTGTGGATGAGTGGCATGTTTACCTCGATCTAGTGATAAACTATATACCACTTTTGTTTGTTCAGATTTCCATCCATGATCTAAAGCAGGTAGACCCGCCTTGTGTCCTTCTAGAACCTAAGTGGAAGGGTGGTTTATTTACTTTGTTTTACTTACTTGATGTATATTACTCACTTTGCTTGTGAACACCTATTTGGATTACATGTAGAAATTATTGGTGGTGGCCTACTGAGACTCGTCTCACACCCAACACGGGCAGCCTCTTGGCACCCGTGTAGGCTTTACTGCTGTAGGTACTAGTAGGGGCAAATGCCTAACTTCAGGTTGTTGATATGTGTATGTTCTAACTCGAGATCGAGAGTAGAGGATTGAGCTTAGTTAGAGAGTCTCGTGGACTACTTTTGTTCTTTTTGGGTTATTTTATAGCATGTTTGTCTTATATTTACATTGTACTAGCATGCCATGAATCCATTTTGTATCAGACACTGCCTATGTGGCTTGGGTATATTTATCACGGTTTCCTTACTTCTGTTGTTTGGTTGTATGTTTCCCCTTTTCTCCTATTTATCCATTGGTTGGGTTTTTGCTATTTTTACTACCTTGCTGCTATACCGATGTGTACTCTGACATGGGGGTACAATCTCCCCAATGACTTACCATTACACCCTCGCTGCTAGTCGGCAGCCCCTAGCCTATGGAGAGATGAGCCAGGGGTCATGTGTCCAATCAGGCTCAGGGTTGGGGCTGAGGGGCAGCCGGGTCTGGGACATCCCAAAGTGGTATCAGAGGTTTTTTTCCTCCTTGCTTTACTATTTGGCGAAGAAAGAATTGGAGATTGGGAATGCGTAGGAACATAGTTATAAGTCGTTCTTGGGCGTCGTGAACCCATGTACTGGGAAAAGACCATGTTTTCTATTTTATGTTGTTAATGATTATTCTATTTACTGTTGATATCATTTCACTATTGGGTACTTCACATGTTTTGTGATGTTATTGAGATTTGTGATGTTGAAATTGGATTTCATGGTTCAACCTAATGAAATGAGTGTTATGCATTAGAGCATGCATCACAATAGGCACAATATGATTAGGCCATTCATATTTCCATGCCACATTTAAATTTTCAGTGAGCATTTCATATTGTTTATTTCCATGCCTTGATAATATGTGTGAAACTATGGTATCCTTTCATGCATACTGTGAATTGGGGAATGATGTGATTTTAGTGGGTGTCACTCTTTGGTTCATAAGGTGTATGTTCCCTTATGGATCGGAAAATGACATTCCAACTAAACCAATAATTTTCTTTAAAGGAAATTTAAATGATTGATTAACACAAGTAAATATGGAATGACATCCATGTGTGTGTCATCTTTCAGTTCCTGAGGAGTATGAGCCCTTATGGGCTAGAAAATGCCAAATCACTGGACTGGGTTAAATTGGAAAAGTTACAGGCCTTACTAAAAATTTATATGGGTGTGGATAGGTGAATATAGGGGTAGGAAGGCTTAGTACCTGTCCTAGATTCTATATTTCTACCTTTAATTTTGTTGCTTCTTTATTTTGAGATGTTCATTTGGCATTGTAGCACTATTCCCCCGAGACGTCCTCGAGTCGTGCGTGCTGAAGGTGGTGATGATCACGTTCCTGAGGTGGTGGGCCCGGAACCGCCAGTTGATCTTCCTGTCGAGCCACCTGTGGCTCCTCTTGTTGTTCCTGAGATGGGGGATGATGCCCAGTTCCGTGATAACTTCTTGTGTATGATGCAGAGTATGCAAGGTGGTGTCTGGCCTTCCTAGAGTATGGCAGAGTTGAGTCATGAGTTTTAGTCGTAGCATCCTCCTACATTTATAGGAGATGGAGGACCACTATCTACGGAGTCCTGGTTGGAATCTATTCTAACCATCTTCGAGCACCTTGAGATGCCTCCATAGCGAAGGGTCAAGCTCGCATCTTATATGCTATGTGGTTCGGCCAGGAGATGGTGTGATGTCATCACCCAGTCGGGATAGCAGAGAGATATTATCTGGATTGATTTAAAGACCGTATTCTACAATTATTTCTTTCCCCAGACATTGAGGGCTGACAGAGCTAGGGAGTTTATGAATCTACAATAAGGGACCATGAAAGTCATGTAATATTCATCATGTTTCATGAGTTACATATTTTTTCTCCTACACTAGCTACTGATGATCTCATGGCTGCTAGGAGTTTTGAGGATGGGCTGTGTTACGCTATCCATTCGCAAGTTAACGTTTTCAGGTTGATGACCATTTTAGAGATTGTTAATCAGGCGCTGATCACAGAAAGGATCTTGAGAGAAGCGGACAGTGTGAACTAGGTAAGTTCATCACCGAAGGGTTCTAGTGGATCTACGTCTGGGAAGAAACAGCGTTTTGAGGACTCTCACGGTGTTTGTGGTGGTCACACCGTTTTCTCAAGTGTTACTTCTATCTGTTACCAATGTGGGGTGCCAGGACATATGAAGAGGCAGTGTACGCGAAAACTAGTGGAGTGCAGAGGTTGTGGTAGGTTGGGTCCTCTCCATCACTTCTATAGGACTATTCCCCCAGGGACAAGTGAGCATGGATATTTACCTACTCCACGATCTGGCACTGGATCGGTAGGATCACATCAGTCAAACGGCTGGAATACCGCCGGTCGATCAGGCCAAGGCGGCAGTCGAGGCAGAGGTAATCAGGCATATGACTCTCTGCTCAAGGTAGCCATGCTGTGACTCAGGTCCGTGGTGCCGTCCAGTTTTATGCAGTCGAGCATACGCCGTAGGAGTAGTACATTAGAGCATCTATTGTACGAGGTACAATTCTAGTCTGCTCTACATTAGTATCTACTTTTTTGACACAGGCGCTTCTCACTCTTTTATATCAAAGGCGATTATCAGATGTTTAGGCCTCGACGTTGAGTCATATCATGGTATGATCATGTTAGATACCTCGTTGGGTATCCGTTCAGAGGGAGTTCGTCGTTTTTAGAATTTTCCCCTCCAGGTGGGCGGTTACCTTTTCGTGTGGAACCTGTATGTTCTGGATATGACAGGTTTTGTTGTAATAATAGGGATGGACTAGTTAGTTCCCTATCGAGACCAGATTGACTGCTATCGTCGGAGGGTGGCATTTACATCACCATAGGGTGACACACATATGAATAAGGGGGAATGGGATCTTAGTGTGACATGAGAAGGAACGGAACACCCGAGTTTAGGTGGTGTCATGTCACAGGTTTCTGGTCTTTATCTCGATGACCAGGGGGTACAACCCTCTGCTTATCCTCTAGTGGTGGATCATTTTAGTGATGTATTTCATGATGATTTCTCTGGTCTACCTCCAGTGTGAGAGGTGGAGTTTACTATTGAGATTATACCTGGAGCAGCACTAGTGACCATTCCTTCTTGTAGGATGGAACCTAAAGAACTTCTGGAACTCAAGAGTCAGCTGGAGGACCTGGAAGAAAAATGCTTTATACATCCCAGTACATCTCCTTGGGGATCACTGGTGTTTTTTTTCATGAAAGCAGATGGTACCCATCGTATTTGTGTGGATTATCGTATGTTGAATCAGCTGAGTATTATGAATCGGTATCCTTTACCTCAAATTGATGACCTCTTCGACTAGCTCTGAGGAGAAAAGGTGTTTTCAATGATAGATTTGAGGTCGGGCCATCACCAGGTGCGTGTTAAGACTTCAGACATACCATGCACGGCGTTCAGAAGTAGCTATGGTCACTATGAGTACCTAGTCATACCTTTTGGGCTTTCAAATGCACCTACAGTGTTTATGGCTCTTATGAATCAGATTTTTTCACCAGCACCTTGATTCTTTTGTGGTTGTATTTGTGGATGATATCTTAGTCTATTCACGCTCGAGACACGACCATGAAACCCATCTTGAGATCATGCTAAATACAATAAGAGAGCATCAACTTTATGCTAAGCTCAGTAAATTCCACTTTTTGATAAATAAGGTTCACTTCCAGGGTCACATTATTTCTGATTTTGGAGTTTTAGTTGACCCTGAGAAGGTGAGTGCTATAATTTCGTGGGAGCAGACCAAGAATTTCTTTGAAATCATGAGTTTCTTGGTACTTTCAAGATATTATAGAAGGCTCATTCAATAATTTTCATGCCTAGAAGCAACACTTACAACTTTGACCAAAAAGGGGGTGAGATTCGATTGGTCAGAACCTTGTGAAGTAGCATTTCAGGAACTGAAGGGAAGACTAACTTCAGCACCGATACTGATCTTGTCAGAGCCAAGCAAAGCTTATATGGTCTTTTTCAATGCATCAGGTAACGAGCATGGATCTATCTTTATGTAGGATGAGTGATTCGTTGCATATGGTTCTTGTTAGCTAAAGCCTCATGAATGGAATTATCTGACACACAACCTCGAGCTCGCAGCGGTTGTACATGCCTTACGCAGTTAGAGACACTACTTGTTGAGAGATTTTTTTTGGTATTCAATGACCAAAAAAGCCTCAAATATATCTTCACTCAGTGAGATCTAAATCTCAGGCAATGCAGGTGGGTTGAGTATCTACAATCCTTTGATTTCGAACTGGGCTACACTCTTGGGAAAAGAAATTCAGTAGCCGATGAGCTAAGTCAGAAAACTCAGTTGCAAGTGGTTTGAGAATCTAATGAGGAGTTGAAGTTGATGGCCCTATTTTCAGAGATGCACGTTGATCTTTAGGAGTGTCGGGATTAGACAATTTTCTCAGCCTTAGCAGTAACGTCTACACTTTTGAAATGGGTCAGGTCTAGACAGTTATCAGATTTGGAAGGCCTTGTTCTATGAGAAAGTGTCACTGATGATACCTTTATAGAATGGACTGTGGATGAGGGTGATACCATATTGTTCTGTGGGCGTGTATATGTCCCAGCAGACATCAGAGTGGAGCTGATGAGGTATTTTCATGCCTCAGCATGGGAAGTTCAACCAGGAATCACCAAAACGTATTGTGATTTGCGATGACAGTACTGGTGGCCGAGCATGAAACTGGAGATAGCCGGTTTTATCACGCACTGTTCCACCTGTCAGCAGGTGAAGGCAGAATATCAGTGTCTGGTAGGGTTTTTGCAGCCGTTTTCCATTACAGATTGGAAATGGGATGATGTTTCTATGGACTATATAACCGGTTTACCAAGGTCACCTCATGTCAATGATGAATTATTGGTTATTGTCGGCCGTCTGATGAAGGTCGCACATTTCTTACCTGCGCAGGAGAACTTCACGGTTGACGATTTGGGAAAAAATTATGTCAAGGAAATAGTGTGCCTTTATGGAGCACCTTGGTCTGTTGTCTCGAGTAGAGATCCTCGTTTTACATCTCAGTTCTGGTAGGGTTTACAAAAGGACTTGGGTACACAGTTACTTTTGAGCATGTCCTATCACCCGCAAACTGACGGACAGACCGAGCGGACTATACAGGTACTAGAGGATATGTTACGTGCATGTGTTCTGGATTTTGGAGGTTAATGGGATAAAGACATTCCTCTTGTCGAGTTCAGTTATAACAATAGCTTCCAGGCAACCATTGAGATGGCTCCCTATGAAGCCTTATATGGTAGGCCTTGTTGCTCATCATTGTATTGGTTTGATGTAGGGGAGGAAGCTATTCTAGGACCACGTCTTGTACAGGAGACTACAGAGTAGATACAACTTATTAGGAAGCGTATGCAGACAACTTAGTCTAGAAAGAAGTCATATGCTAACAATCACTGCTGAGCTCTTGAGTTCGAGGTTGGGGACCAGGTTGTCTTGAAGGTCTCACCTAGGATGGGGCAGAGATGTATACAGAAGCAGGGTACGCTTTCGCCAAGGTTCGTAGGATCCTTTGAGGTGATGAATCGGATCGGACTAGTAGCTTACCAGCTTGTACTTCCACAGAGTTATCAGACCATGCATGATGTTTTTCATGTATCCCAGCTACACCGGTACTTTTTATATTCGACTCATGTCTTTCAACCTGATAAGGTTGAGCTAGATATGGATGCTTCCTTCAAGGAGCATCTGATGTGAATTGTTGACCGGAGCGTAAAGACACTCCATGGAAGGTCCGTTCTGCTTTTACAGGTGCTATGGTAGCACGACCGAGTACACGAAGAGACCTAGGAGTGAGAGGCTGATATAGATTCTAAATAGCCTGATCTTTTCATTGATGACACCTCAGTACCCTTGAATGGCCAACTCGGGGAAGAGTTGCTTTAAGGAGGGGAGGTTGTAACGACTAGACACTTTGGAAAAGGTACAGATCATTAGTTTTTCTTTAAATTCATTCCTTTAATCTTTTGTAATGTGGGTAACCTCCTAAGGAAGGTCTGGGGTGTGTCCGGGGTTGGTTCGGAGCTCAAGAGTGAGAAATGGACTTGTAGACAGGGGCGCATGGCATGCGCACGGCTTGCGCATGGGTTAGGTATACCATGTGGCCTTTGTTTTGGAATTAGGGAGGTGCACATGGTTTTCGCACGGTTTAGGTAAACTGTGCACCTAAGTCATGCGAACCATTTTCTGAGGGAAGGCAAGTGCACACGTTTTGGTAAACCGTGCACCTAAACCGTGAGACCAGTATGGGGGAAACAATTACCATTTTACCCTAAATTCTATTTAAGTCTAAACCCATTTCATTCTTCCTCCTGCAGACAGAACCGGAGGAGAAGCCTCTTTGAGCTCCCAAACCATCTTCTCACTCAATATCTTGTGGTTTCTTCCCCCGGTGTCCATTCCTTGATCCGATGGAAGCATTGGAATGGACAAGGTAAGGCTTACCTCACACAACCCTTTCTCCTCAACAAATCATTCCTTCTGTCTTGTTATTTTGACACAGGCTCATATGCCCTATTTCTAGGGATTTGGACTGGAAATCGGATCTGTTTTAATCTACTGCGAATCTGAGGTTGATATCACGTGAGCCTATGCCTATAGCTCTACGATATGTGGTTATGTGTTCTCTTTTTGGGTTTTCATCATTATGAGTATTTATCCTCATGCCGGTTTTTGTCTCTTTTCTAAACCCCTTATTTGTATTGACTGCTTCATGTCTAAATGACCCATGTGGAATGAATTTTATAAACCTAACCTTGTTTGGGTTTTTAGATTATGTGTGGACCAGGAGTGGTCAACCATAGGTGATATGCCTTGGGAATTGGAACTTTTTCACCTTTTAACCTTAATGATATGTCTTGAAATCCATTTTCCTTGTTAGGAAAACGGGATGGCTTGGTTAGAGGTTGGCTAGGATGAGATAGCCTGAACCCCTTGAAAAAATTGAAATGTACTTTTCCTTGAGATGATTTTTTTTCTTTATGATGTGATTGAGAAATGGTATGTATTGTTAATGTGATGTGATACAAGATGCTTTTCCTTTTATATTATGATGTGAACGGTTATACTTCACTGTGTTGACATACTTGCGACAACCCGTGTGTGGGCGAGAGGCATTCTTACACTGTTCCAGATAAATCTCAGTGATTGAGGACGAGAGGCATTTATACATCGTGCCTATATAACCTTACAGGTGGGAGGCATTTCTACCCCACGCCAACTACAGTGATTGAGGATGAGAGGCATTTGTACCTCGTGCCTATATAACCTTACGGGTGGGAGGAATTTCAACCCCACGCCAACTATAGTGACTGAGGACGAGAGGCATTTATAACACGTTCCTATATAACCTTACAAGCGGGAGGCATTTCTACCCCACGCTAGCTACAATGATTGAGGACGAGAGACATTTATACCTTGTGACTATATAACCTTACCGGTGGAAGGCATTTCTACCCTGCACTATCTATAGTACTTGTGGACGAGAGGCATGTTTACCTCATTCCAGTGATAACCTATATACCTCTAGTGTTTGTTCAAATTTATAGTTGTGAGCTGAAGTAGGTAGAACCACCTGGTTTCCTTCCGAAACCTTAGTGGAAGGGTGGTTTATTTACCTTGTTTTACTTACTTGAAGTATATTACTCACTTTTCTTGTGAAAACCTATTTGGATTACACGTAAACATCGTTGGTGGTGGCCTACTGAGAATCGTCTCACACCCTACCTGGGTGGCCTCTTGGTACTAGTGTAGACTTTACTACTGCAGGTACTAGTAGGGGCAAAGGCCCAGCTTCAAGTTGTTGATACGTGTATGTTCTAGCTGGAGATCCAGAGTAGAGGATCGAGCTTGGCTAGCGAGGCTCGGGGACTACTTTTTTTCTTTTTGTATTATTGTATAGCATGCTTGTCTTCTATTTCCATTATACTAGAATGCCTTGAATCCATTTTTTATCAAACACTACCTATGTGGCATTTGAATATTTATCATGTTTTCCTTACTTCTGTTGTTTGGTTGTATGTTTCCCCTTTTCTCCTGTTTATCCATTGGTTGTGTTTCCGCTATTTTTACTACCTTGTGCTATACCACTGTGTAATCTAACATGGGGGTACAGTCTCCCCACTGACTTACCATTACACCCCCGCTGCTAGTCAGCAGCCCCTAGCCTATGGGGAGACGAGCCAGGGGTTAAGTGGCCAATCGGGCTCGGGGCTCGAGTTGAGGGGCAGCCGGGTCCGGGACGTCACAATAACTATGTCATAAATAAATATATTTATTTTATGTCTAAAAATTATAAATAAAATTTAATCATATATAAAATCATTTTATATTTCAAATAAATATTTATAGTAGAAGATATCAATTATATATCCCCATATAAAAATTTTTAACAAAAAGATGCATGTTTTTATTATTTTTGTCTTTACTTTCGATTAATTAATATAAAATGTCATTATCACTCCCAAGGGGACCCATGGGGACCTAAAATCTACTCAAGGATTCCTGTGGTCCGACATGTATCATCCAATAGAATTAGCACACGTGTTAGGTTAATTTAATATTATTTTAATAATATTTATTTACCCATATTTACTGGATTTGCCCTTTAACCATGGTAAATAAAATATTTATCGAAGTAATTATTCATAATGTCAAAAAATAAAAGTTACCTATTTACAAAATTTGGACCTCCTGAATAAAAATATGGAATACATATTTCCAAATTTAAAACATAGAAGTGGTGGAAATTAATTTAAAATTAATTCCTATTGTCAAAACAAAAAAACGTGTTTTTAATAAATAATAACTATCAAAAGATTGACACTTGTATATGTCCAATTTAAATGTGAAATTACATCCAATGACATAATTATATTAGTTGAAAAAAATATAATGACACTTAAAAACCATTAAAATTTTTAATTTAACACTATAAATTATATCAATTAAAATTTTGTTTTTAATTAAAATTAGTATTTTTTTTACTATTCATCAAAATATGAAAGTTATCAGAAAAGTACCAAACATTTATCCAAAATAAATTTTTTAGGTCCTTATAAATATGAAGTTAATTTCACTAAATTGAATATATAAGAGTGCCAAATATTGGATTTAAAAAGGGTTCTTCATTAGAAGGTATAAAACTGAACTTTTTGAAAAATACCTCTTTTATCATAAAAATTTAATTTTTGTTATATTATGTCCAAGAAAAAAAATATTAATGTTAAAATTATATAGATATATAAAATTTAAAATGTGGTTAATACTATTCATAATGTTTTTTTAATGGCTAGTTTGGTAGGTCGTGGTGCACTGAAACTCGGTGTTGTGTGTAGTGCAAGTTATTAAAATACTATAAAGAGATAACATACTATGAAATCTTTTAGTGTTAAATTCTACCATCCTTCAATAAATTGAATCCTCTCAATTTGAAATTTATTTTCAAAAATAAAATTTTAAAATATAAAAATACCTTTGTGGAAAAACCACATCGGAAATTGGGTTAATAAAATTTAGTCTTAATTAGAGGGAATGGGAAATGAAAAAGTCGCCACAAAATTATGCTCTCGATTAGGAGAATATTATTGGAAATTAGAGACACATAATTGGAGAAAAGGCATAAATATTTATAGGGAGTGATTGAGGTCATCAATCACAAACAAGTGTAAAATTGAGGTCCTAAAATCCATCAATCTATTAGGATTTGAAATATCATTGGTTCAACAAAACATAAGCTCTAAGGATAACACATTTTTGGTTTTAAGACCCCTTACCTAAAGTTTAATAAAATATTTATTCATATAATAAGAGGGAAAAAATATACTTGACATGTAGTGTTTCATCCTTCAACAAATTGTCACCACAATCTCATCTTTTACGCCAAAAGATAATTGAATTAAAAAATATTCTATTTATCCTAATCGTATAGGGTTCCAAAAATAATGAATTCATAATTAATTTGTTAGACTATTTAATCAAAACTACATAATACAAACCAGGACATCACGTATGTCAGTGGTAGGTGATCCACACTTGTTTCCCTTCAGTTGTGGGTTCATGTCTCGCGGCCTTGCTAGACGCGATGGGTTGTTACCCGACCTCCAGGATGTCCTTTTCATAACAATACAAAAATAATCTTAAGAAATCATTTACAAATAATAATAATATCCAATGTCAAACTTAATCCATTCCAACCTTTAGACTTACCCAAAATACTTCTATCCAAATTCACAGTCCAAAATTTATATGAAAGTTAAACACAATGAAGATTCTTTTTTCCACGTAATAACATGTGAATACCTTCATCGTGTATTCTTTGAAAACATGGTTACACCCTGAAATACCATAAAACCCTATTTATTACATTCATACATCCTTATTCCTTATTTAATACTAGATAAACTATTTATATCCAAAATGTTATAAACTCTAACAATGATGGAATATACAAATCAATAACCAGTTTCAATGTACTCAAGAATATCCAATAAAATTTATCCAAATTAATCATATAGTATTCCAAAATCAATACCTCGGTATCAAAACCATATTATGGTTTATCTTTCTCTCAACCATATATTTTCCAAAAAAAATAACCTGCTATTGATTCGTTTTTCTTGGTTCCACACAATATCAAGTCTTTAATGAAATAGTACTGTAGTATAATCCTTATATACTCTATAATTTTTATAACATGTACATCATTAATACAATACTAAAATGACAAAATAATTTAATGACTACATAAGAACTCTAATAATTCTTTTTCATCTTTGGTAGTATCATAACTTGATTGTTATCCAATAGCAGCATTTGGGGTATACTCTGATAATTTGGACATTGATTCGCGTAGTGTCTCAACTCCTTGTAGATGACGAATCGTGCATTTGAAATCTTTTTCTTACCCTTGCAATCACGTACATGGTGTCCTTATTCTCTACACTCATAACAAACTCCCATTACATTAATGCATTAACCAAGTTGATTCTCTCCACAGTTATCACATATGGGAAAATCCATCATTCCCCTCGTCCCTTTATCTCCCTTTGTCTCTTCCATCCTTTTCTTCTATTTATTCCCTTCTAAGCCATAAGACTCAGAGAATTTTTTTACTCATCTTATTAACAGATGGTACTATTTACTCATACGCTAGGTTAGTTTATGAATCACAATGCATAATTACAAAGTTGTAAAATACCTAACAGAAATTGAAAATATTATGCATATAATCTATAATCATAAAATCTTTTCTTCGAGGAAGTATTACTCATAAGTCCTTCATAATGGATTGTAATGAAAATTTGAATTATCCTATGTATGTCTCATTGGATTTTCATAAACAAGAGTGCAGTAAGGCCCATTGTCATATAACAGGATACCTAGGGTCAAGCCCAAAACTCCTTGTCGAAATTTTCTATCCTAGGTATATTTGTTCTAGAGCCGCCTCTACCGGCTCCTATCTAGACATGGATGAATTGCCTGGAAAATACACAAAATATCTACAATACCTAAATTCTAGGGAGTTCTTCTATATTAATCCTCAATGTCTATCTTAGGGTAATGTTCTCTAATTGGAGTTTATCTAAATATATTTCTATGTTTGTTTCTAAACTTCCTCGAATTCCAACTATAACTCCCCAACCCCAAAATCCCATAGTTAGTGCATTATTTTATTACATTGGAATGATTACAATAAATCATGTTCTGAATGACCGGCTAGTTTAGCACTCTTTAAAAATAGATTACCTACATGAACAATACAGTACACATTAGAAAATAAAACACAACATAAATGATAATTTGAGAACTCCATTAATCCCATAGCTTAAATATTCTTATGAATCAAATTAAACTTCTTGGAATCCTAGGAAAAATAAAACATAGAAAGGGGTGAGCTCAGATGCATAGTAAGGATAACAATATAGCGGAAACATTCCTAAGTAAACATAAACATTCAATGAAATTTATAAGACTAAAAAAATCCTTTTAAACTTAAACTTCAGCATAATATGGAAAAGAAAAATAAAATAAACCAATTTACTTATTCATAAGGATATTATACTATTCAAACAATAAATGTAATATCAATATCCAATTTCATAATGTTGGAATGCATAATTCTAGACATTATAACCACATAGTCAAGGCCTTGTGCAAAGACTACAAATAAGATTCCGTCAAGGCCTTGTTCCAAACCCTAGTTTGTTTAATGAGAGCTACCGATGCATCAAGGATCTATAGTAGGATCCACCCGTCACTTACTAAAGCCAATGCATTCCTCATATGAAAAGGTTTAAATATAACACAAACATTCTTACTAAAACTAGCATAAGAAATGTCAATAATTTATCCATAAACCATGAATGGTAAAAAAATAACACATCCATAGTAAAAAATATCACAAAACCTTCAATATAATATGTAATATTTGTATCATAATAAATCAACATCAAGAATGTTAAAAATCCATCAAAGGAAGTTGACATAGATTAAAATGATTTGTAAATCTCTTTGAGATAAATATCCCTTTCTCATAAAAACATTTAGAAGTCACAGAATTTAGAAATGAAGAAGTTTAAAGACATTTTGGAATCAAAGTTTCACATACCACTTTGAATCATTTGAAATAAATTAACATTTTAAAAACATTCATTTCCATATAAATAAATCCTTAAAAATCATTTTTAAAACATGAACATCAATGAGAATGATTTAGAAGAATATATATTTAAATCTTTTAAAATGAAGATATAGTTTAGGAGCCTCATCCATAAAACCAAAAAATATTACTTTTGAAAATATTTTTATGAAACATGGATGTGGATGATAAAGAGGTCCCGATAGAAACCCACATAAAGAAAATCTCGGATAATGGAGAGACTGTAGAATTAACCCTTACCTTGCACATTCCTTTGGTCAAGGCTATATTTTAAATTTTCTATAATGACCATAGTATGCTATTCAATTATACCAGAACCATATTCATATTTATTATATCATACATGATTCATTTATGACTTTATACTATCCATTTAATAATGACTTCCATGTAAAATAAACATTTCGTGTATTAATCGCTTTCCTTATCGTATGTGTTTTAACTTGTTATTCTTGATCGTTTCATTTAGATCATGATTTAAATACTTATATAATATAAAAATTGAATTTTATATCATATATATTTAGAATATAAATATTTATAGTAGATAGATATATGAAATTGGAGGCACTATTAATAGAGATGGTAGGTCATACGTACGCATAAACGTTGTTTCCGTTTTCACATTGTATTGAACAGATGTAAGTGAATAATATATATGTAAGTATATATATATATATATATATATATATATATCCCTGGTATAATTATTATGTCATATATTACATACTTATTCATAATATATATTTTTATAATCATCGTTGAATGGTTAACGTGGAAATGAATCTCATCGCGTCGTGGAGACGGTAATCCGTACGTACGCATGAGCGATAATATCATTATATTGATTGTGAGATCATATGTAATTGAATTATATATCATATATACATAACCATTAACATGTTATATTTATTATTTATATTTTTTATACTCGTTATTATACCCATCCAAATAATGAAGTGTTTGAATAACAAACTACACCACGACGTGGAGACGGTAAGCCGTGCGTACGCACCTATGGTGACTTTGTCATTATAGGATAGATAGAATAAAGAATATTGTTGTACAATATTTATAATAACATCATAGTATATAGAAGGTACTGGATTTATTATTTTATTATGGAAATAACAAAGAAAGAGGAAGTGGAAGAAGAAACGAACTTGAAAGAGGTTGGTGAAATTATTACCTCTTCTTTGGGTTCTTCCTTTTGAGTTGATCAAAAGGGCTCCTTAGGTTGTATTTCTGATAAAAGTAAGTCCTCTAAGATGAAGGAAGGATATTTGAGAAGGTATTTTGGTAGTTTTAATGATACAAATATCTTTGATGGTGTGAAATTAATATAAGGGGAAATTCCCTTACATAAGGGGGTGAGGGTCACTTTAGGAAAATATTAAAATATTAAATTATTATACCATAATATTTTGTTTATAATGGCTCAAAATGAATTTATTTCGAGCCTTAGGTGGTTATGGGTCACATTAATCTCAACCAATATGTTTTAGACAATTTTTTGTTACCATTTTAACCTAATAATTTAGATTTAACTCTTATTTAAATAGTTTAACTTTTACCGTGTCTCCTAGTGTTCTTACACTATATGGTTAATAAACATTCTATAAACTTCCAAGAGAACCTAAAGTGGTTCATTAATGACATATAAAATATTATTTATGTATATTTTCCAAACCTTAGATTTTTTGGAATATTATATCAACCAATAATATATTATTTGTTTTAAAAACTAATTTATGTCAATTTTGAGACTATTTTGTATTTGGTTTTTGTGAAAGTCATCACAGCCTAATTTATTCGAAAAAAATACATTTAATCAATAATTGAATGTCATATTCAACAATAAAATTCTTGGATGGCATAAAAACTTTCAAATTATATTTATTTTAATATTTAAAATGTAACTCCCCAATCCTAGTTACCCAGAGTCAGTGCATTATTACATATCATTGGAATGATCACAAAAGATCATGTCTCGAAAGACCGATTAGTTTATTAGCCTTGGAAGTGATAGATATATTCATAGGGTTTACATTACATCATGAAATGACAAACTAAAACAACATTGTTTCCATAGACAACACTGAGATCCCAGAGACTATCCCAGTAGGTCAATCATAATATACTTATTCACATCCTAGGAAAAAGAAAACAAAGAAAAGGGTGAGCTTATATGCTCAGTAAGGATAAAAATATATCAGAAACATTCATAAATAATCTTAAACATTTAAGGAAATGTATAAGACTAAAAAAATTCATTTAAACTTCAACTTCAACATAATATGACAAAGATGAAAATCAAATAATGTCATTTACTTATTCACATGGATATTCTACTAGTCGAATAATCACATGCAATATCATTAGCCACTTTCATAATGATGGAATGAATAATGTCAGAGTTTCATAACCACATAGTCAAGGCCTTGTTCCAAGACTAAAAAAAAGATTTTTTCAAGGCCTTGTGCCAAGACACTAGTTTTCCTCATTAGACCTACTAATGCATCGATGAGCTATAGCGGGCTCCACCAGTCACTTACAAAGTCCAATACATTCCCCTTATGAAAATGTTTAAACATAACATAACCATTCATATTAAAACTAGCATACGAAATTTCAATACATTATCCATAAACCATGAATGGTGAAGGGATAAAACATCAACATTAAAAAATATAAAAAAACCATCAATACAATATGTAATTTTTGTATCATAATAAATCAACTTCAAATAAGCTTAAAATCCATAAAATAATGTTTACATAGATGAAATCAAAACCCTTTTTAGTGAAATATCTCTTTATATTTTGAAATAATTTAACAAAAAAATTATTTTTAAAATATTCTTATAATCTTGTAAGAGTTGCTTCGACGATGTTATAACAGCAGAAAATATCTGCACCCACCGTATAAGTAAAAAAAGTCATTCTTACCTTAATTTTTTTGAAAAGGTTAAAAAGTACCATGTTTAGAAAATGACAGAAAGATTCCTTTAAAACCATTTTATAAAAAGTCCAACAAGGTTATAAATGACTTCAACCCATATTCTAGTAAATAGTGAAAAAAATTTGGAATACATTTTTAAGAAACATGGATGTGGATGATAAAGAGGTCCCAGAAGATACTTACTTAAAAACAATCTCGGATAATAAAAAGATTGTGAAATTAAACCTTACCTTGTACTTTTCCTTGGTAGAGGGAAGGTTGACCTCCAGTATAATGGTGATGTAAATTTTATTAAATTATATAAGAATAATATACAATAATATGATATAATATGTGATCTTTTAACATTGATTTTTTAATAATATCTTAGTGTTATCGTTGTTTTGCGTGTTAACTGATTCGTTTTCCATTATATGATTTGTTATGTAAGAAATTTTTTTTAGGGATAGGATGTATATTATTCGTATTAATAATGATATTAAGTCTTTATAAATTATTTTTAATCAACTAATAAAAAATAGTCTTTAATGGATACGATGGGGAATAAATCTCATCACGTTTGTGGAGACAGTAATCCGTACGTACACACGAGCGACAATATCATTATAATAAAATATAATTGGATTGTATATCATATATACAGAATAATTAACATGTTATATTTATTATTTACATCAATTAAAGATCACTATAATACCCATCCAAGTAATAATGTATTGAATAACAATTACACCATGACGTGGAGACGGAAAGCCGTACGTACGCACGTATGGTGACATGTCCCTCAAAGCATGGATAGACTAATGAATATGGTTGAACCATATTTATAATAACATCACAGTATATAGAAGGTACTGGATTTATTATTTTAGAATGGAAACTAAAAATAAATAAAAAGTAGAAGAAAAAAGGAACTTGAAAGAGGTGATGAAATATTTTACCTCTTCATTGGGTTCTTCCTTTTGATTTGATCAAAAGGGCTCCTTAGGTTGGATTTCTGACTAAAGGAAGGCATCTAGGATGAAGGGAGGATAGTTGAGAGGGTATTTGGGTAGGGTTTGGATGAGCCAAATGGCTTTGAAGGTGTGAATTAGATAGAAGGGGGAGTTCCATTTTAGAAGAGGAGTGAGGGGCACCTTAGGAAAAGCTAGAAATATTATTTTATAATAAAATCATTTGTGGTTTCTAATCTATAAAAAGTGGATTATTTAAATTATAAGGTGGTTATGGTCAAAAAAATTCAACCAATAGGTTTTATATAGTTTTGTGTCACTATATTAACCTTATCTTTTATATTTAACTCTTTGTTAAATTGTTTGACATTTAACTTTTCTCTTTTTTTTATATTATATAGTTAAAAAACTTACATTATACATCCAATCGAACCACAGGTGGTTCATTAATGATACACATATCATTATATAATTCTTTTTGCCGAACCATAGATTTTTAGGAATATAATATCAATTAATAATATAATATTTGTTTTAAAAACTCTTTTATGTCATCTTTGACAGTATTTGGTATTTTGTTTTTTTAATTCATAACAGCATTATTAATTCGAAACAAATTAATCTAACCAACCATAATATGTAATATTAACCTAGAAAATTATTGGAATTCATAAAAAGTCTCAAATTACATTTATTTGGATATTTATAATATCAATTATTTTAATATTTTATTAATTAGGTAATTACTGCATCATCATTGTGTCATAAATAAATTAAATTATCTAATGTATAAAAAATATAAATAATATACCATTATGTAGGAAATATATTTTTCTTTCTAACGAATATTTATAGTCAAATTTATCTTATGTGTAACCCTATATTAAAAAAATTTAGTTATTAAACATTGATTTTAACTCTTTTTAACTCTTCTTTGAATTAAATAATAATAAATGTCTTAATCTAATCCATGTGAACCAAAAAGGTTCATATTGTATTCCTGAGGTTGTTTTTGGTCGAATTATAATTATCCAATAGAATTATGATATGTGTTAGGGTAATAATAATATCATTTTTACCCTTAATTACTCTATTTATTGTTAACCGTGGTAAATAAATGTAAAAAAGTTCCTATTCACCAAAAATTATTTTCATCTTATTGAACCACATTTTACTTACTAATATCAACTGTGTCTCTCAGATTTTTTAAATTCAACTCACAGAAGCGGTAAAATTATGTTATATGTAAATTTTCAAATGCTCCTACGAGGTGGGTAAAAGACGGTAAAAAGTTCATTAAAAACTTTATATATCTAAAATTATTACAAAATGACTCCAATGAATTACATTAAACATATATAGTTATTTTGTATCTATTTTGACCTAAAATAAATTTAAATAAAACAATTAATTATTTTAATAAAAATTCATTTTTAAACTATAACTCAGTGTTTTTCACTATTCATGAAAAATTGAATGTTTTTAGAAAAATAACAAAAATTTACCGTAAGCTAATTTCGATATTCTGAGTCCAAAATTGAATTCCATTTTGAAAGATAAAATTTATAAAATTTTAAAAATTAGGTATTTCTATTCATAACGGCTAGTTTGATTGGTTGTGGTGTGTTAGAACATGAAGTTGCGTACAACACACACAACTATATTATTCAAAGAGAAGCATATCGTAGAAGCATGGGGTGTTATATTCTTCCCTCCTTCAAATAATTTCATCCTCAAAATTTCTATAATATTACTACATAAAAAGACTCGGGTGGTTCTTCATCATAAGTTCCTCAAGTTCCCATGTTTCCTCTTCCATCTTATGGTTTCTCCATAAAACATTTACCAGAAAAGTCATCCAGTTTTTCAAAACTTGTTCTCTTGTATCAAGAATCTTGACAGGCTATTCACAATAATACATATTGGGTTCCAGTTCTAAAGCCTCATAGGTGAGTACATTCATTACGTCAGGCATGTATTTTCTCAACAGTGATACGTGGAACACATTGTGAACTTTGGAGAGACTTGGCGGCATTTCCAAACGGTAAGATACAACCCCAATTCGTTTTAGAATTTCGATTGGTCTGATGTACCTCAGACTCAATGTTTCCTTCTTACCGAAACGTATAACACCCTTCCATGGAGATACCTTCAAAAAACATGATCTCCTACAAAAAATTACAAATCCTTCCTTTGGTTATCAGCATAGCTCTTCTGTCTAATTTGAGCTACCTTGATGTGGTTTTGGATTACCTTCATCTTTTCCATAGTTTCCACCATAGGTTCTAGGCCTACGAGTTTTCTTTCACCAACATCATCCCAACAGGTTGGTGTGTGACATCTCTTTCCCTATCACCCTTCATATGGTGCCATATGAATACATGAATGAAATCAATTGTTATTGTAAAATTATACCAGAGGTAATTATTGATCCCACATACCTTGAAAGTCAAGTGATCATGATCTGAACATTTCTTCTAATGCTTGAATAGTCCGTTTTGGTTGTTCATCAGTTTGGGGGTGGTAGGTAGTGCTCAAACGAAGTTCAGTATCCAGGTATTTCTGAATACTTCTATATAATTTTGATGTAAAATGTGGATCACAATTAGAAACAATCGATATTCTTACTTGATGTAGAATTTAAACTTCATTAATATATAGTCTTGCTAAACATTCAAGTGGTAAATCTTCCCTTATAGCAAGAAAATGTGCTGACTTGGTAAGATGATCCACAATGACCCATATTGCATCATTCATTCAAGGAGTATTTGGTAGCTCCATGAAAAATCACTTTTTTATATTATCCCATTTCCACTCATGTATGGGAAGAGGTTTCAAGACTCCTCCAGGCTGTTGCCTTCCAGCTTTTAGTTGTTGAAAAACCATAGATGTTGACAAAAAATTTGCAATCTCCCTCTTCATGTTGTCCCACCAAAAATGTTCCTTTAAATCTCTATAAATTTGTTGCTCATACGGTGTATAGTGAAATTCGTGCTATGAGAATCATCCAATAGTTATCTCTTTAGATCAGTTATATTGGGAACACAATGTCTCTTCCCAAATTTCATAATTCCATCTTTATATAAGAAGTCACTCAATCTCCCATTATTCAAAACTTTAATCTTCTTTTGAAATTCCTTTTCATCGGTCTGAGAACTCTTTATCCATTCTAGTAAAGATGGTTGGCTACTTTTTGAAAAAGTATTGATGATCTACCTTCCACGATTATTCCCATATCCATCTTTACTAGATCCATGAGAATATGATCCCTTTCAACTCTCATCTTGTTAAAAACTCCATGATATTTTTTTCACCAAGCATCTTCCACCTTATTTTCCTGCCCCGGGTGGTAGTGTATCATGAAATCATAATCCTTGAGTAGTTCAGGCCATCATATGTGCCTCATGTTTAGTTATTTCTGTGAGAAAATATACTTCGAAATCTTCTGATCAGTATAAATCTCACAGTTTCACCATAGAGATAACGTCTCCATATCTTCAAAGAAAATATTATAGCCTCTAACATAAGATCATGAGTAGGATATTTTTTCTCATGATTTTTAGCTATCGTGATGCATAGAAAATAACCCTATCATTCTACATAAAGACACAACTATGTCCTTTCTTTGATTCATCACTATAAATAACAAACACATCATTCCCCGATGGTAGAGTCAATATAGGATCATTGACTGGTCTTCTCTTCAGTTCTTCAAAAAACTCTTCACACTCTTTTTTCCAAATGCATTTAACCCCTTTTCATGTGAACATTTTTAATGGGTTAGCCAACCGGGAAACATTCTGTACAAAACGTCGATAATAACATGTTAAACCAATAAAATTGTCTACCTCAACTATACTCGTTGGTGCTAGCCATTCTTGGATTGCCTTGGTATTAGAAGGATCAACAAAGATTCCATACTTAGAGACAATATGGCCAATAAAAGAAATATTATAAAGCTAGAATTCCCACTTACTAAACTTCCCATATAATTTGTGTCTTCTAAGAGTCTTCAAAATAATTCACAAGTGATTTTAATGATATTCATTGATTTTGGAGTATACCAAGATATCATAAATAAATATCACTATAAAGTCATCAATATATTCCTTGAAAATTCTATTCATTAATTCCATGAAGACAGATGGTGTATTAATCAATCAGAAAGGCATTACTGTAAACTCATAATTCCAGTACCGGGTTCAAAATGCTATTTTCAGAATGTCTTCCTTCTTCACACACAACTAATGATATCTAGGTAGAAGGTCAATCTTTTAAAAGTATTGAGCTCCAAGAAGTTGGTCAAATAAATCATCAATCTGAGGCAGGGGATACTTTTTCTTTATTTTTATAGCAATGAACTCTTTATAGTCAATGCACAACCTCATAGATCCATCTCTCCTTTTTACAAAAGGGACAGGGGATCCCCATAGAGAAACACTAGGGAGAATAAATCCCTTATCAGACAATTCCTCTAGTTGTTTCTTTAGTTAAACTAATTCCATGGTGGATATTCTATAAGGGGTCTTCAATATGGGCCTTGATCCAGGAATTAAATCAATGGAAAACTCAATTTCTCGTTCTGGAGGATGTCCATTTAAATCTTCTTGAAACACATCAACATATTCTTTCACAATAAGTACATTTTCTATATGAACATTCTTTTCCTCAACGACAGTTATTTCATTCTCTTCCTCCCAAATAATTGAATTTTGTTGAGATACTGGGGGTGGATCTAGATAATAATTAGGTGGTGATGATTCTGCTCTAAAGATAAGGTGTTCTTTATCATCGTCATCAAAAATAGTAACCTCCTTCTTCTTATAATAATTTTTTGCTTCATGGTCAGAAATCCAATCTATATCAAGGATTATATCAAATTAAATCATGGGTATGACAATGAGATCAGTAGATAAAGAACATTTATAAACCCTGATGGGGACTGATTCACAAAACATAGTTGCAATGATATATCCCTTAGGGGTTTTGACTGACAACACCCTTGTTAAATCAAATTGGAAATATATTATTTTCTTAGCAAACATGGAAGATATGAAACAATGTGATGATCCAGAATCAAATAAAGAATTTACTACACATGAGGAAACCATTAAATTACCTACCACTATGTCTTTTGGAGTTTCAACCTCAGAAGTAGTTATAGAATAATATTGACCTTGATCCCTTGGCCTTTTCTGAGGTAAGTTCTCTTGGATCTTAAAAACTTCATTTGAAAAATGCCCCCTTTCTCTACAATTGTAGCATTCAACATCCATAGCCTCTTTCTTCCCCTTGCAATCACGATCTTGGTGGCCTTTTTCACCACAATTATAACAGACTCCCATTCCCTTCAGGAAGTTACCACGGTGTTTCTTCCCACATTTACTGCAGGATGGATATTCAACTTTTCCCTTCTTCCCCTTATTTCCATTTACATAGTGTAAAGAAGATCTCTTCTTCACTTAATTTACTTTAAAGTTGTAAGACATAGATAATTCTTTCTCGGTATTGATAGCACATGAGAGAATATCCTCATACGATGGGAAGGATTATGAGACTAATTATCTAAGGATAAATGTGTTTAACCCATAATATAAATTATCAATCTTACTTATTGGGTTACGTATATAATATACAACATGCCTCGCTAACCTTGTAAAGTTAGCCTTGTAATTTGCAACATTATCGTCCTCCTTTTGCCTCGGACTCAGAAATTTCCTTTCCATATCTGATTGATGGTTATGAGGAAAGTCTTTTTCTATGAAAATCTCTTTATACTCACTTCATTTTATATATGACACTTCATCATATTCCTTTGTGTTTTGAATCAATGACCACCATTGATCAGCATCACCAGTGAGGCGGTAAGCTTCCATGACAACTTTTCCCATTTCACTACTCCCCAAGGAATGGAATATTTTCTCTAAGAAAAGTTTCAATTGCTAAACCACTATAGGATTTGTACTCCTATTTAATTTTGGGGGTTGTTGCCTCATGAAGATATATATCATTGATCCTCCATGCTGCGGATCAGGGTGCTCCATACAGGTAAGGTCATTATTCATAACCTGAGTGAGTTATCCCAGTATAGTGATTAGCTAATCAGCACCAGTTGGATCACCAGCTCCACTATAATTATCTTGAGTAGGAGTTAAATCTCTACATGATGTGCGTGAATTGATACGGTTTCCATTCCTTCCACTAGGCACTATTTCTAAAAAATGTCATGAACTAGATTCATTTATGAATGAAAATACAAAATTCCAAACTTGTAAAACACTTAACATAAATTGAAAAGTTTATGGATACAATCCATAATCATATAAAATGTTTTCATTGAGGAAGTATATACTCATAAACCCTTTATAATGGTTTTCAAATAAAATGAGAATTATCCTAAGCATATCCCCCGGGAGTGTCTTAACCAAGAGTGCGACAAGTCCAGTTGTCGTACACTAATTCCTATTCGAGTCTAGCTCAAAGTAGTGTTTTTGGGTTTTACCCCGAGGTACATTTGTATCAAATCCGCCTCTACCTGCGCGTATCTAAATAGGGATGTATTGCTTGGAAAACACACAAAATATCTACAATACCAAAATTCTAGGAAGTTCTCATATACTAATCCTCAAAGACAATCTTAGGGATATGTGCTCTAATTAGAGTTTATCTAAATCTAGTTTCCAAGGTATGTACTAAATATCATCCGATATCAACTGTAATGCCCCAACCCTAGTTACCTAGAGTCGGTGCATTAGTACGTATCATTGGCATGATCACAAAAGATCAAGTCTTGAAAGGCCGATTAGTTTAGTAGCCTTGGATGTGATAGATACATTCATAAGGTTTACATTAAATCATGAAATGGAAAAATACAATGACATTTTTTCCATAGAGAACACTGATATCCCATAGAATATCCCTTCAGGTCATTCATAATATACTTCTTCACATCCTGGAAAAAATAAAACATAGAAAGGGGTGAGCTCAGATGCTCAGTAAGGATAACAATATAGCAGAAACTTTCATAAATAAGAATAAACATTTAAGGCAATGTATAAGACTAAAACAAAAGCCTTATAAACATGAACTTCAGCAGAATATGGAAAAGATAAAAAAAATGAAATTTATTTATTCCCATGGATATTCTACTAGTTGAATAATCACATGAAATATCAATAGCCACTTTCATAATGATGGAATGCATAATGCCAGACTTTCATAACAACATAGTCAAGGCTTTGTGCCAAGACTACAAATAAGATTTTTTTCAAGTCCTTCTACTAAGACACTAGATTGTCTAATGAGACCTTCTGATGTATTGAGGAGTTATGGCGGGCTCCACCCATCACTTACTATGTCCAATGTACATATGAAAAGGTTTAAACATAACATAAAGATTCATATTAAAACTGGCATACGAAATGTCAATACTTTATCCATAAACCATGAATGGTGTAGAAATAAAACATCTAAAATAAAAAATATCACAAAACCTTCAATACAATATGGATGTCTTGTATCATAATAAATTAACTACAAATAAGCTTAAAATTTGTCAAAGCAAGTTGACATAGATCAAATCAGATCCTTTTTTAGAGAAGTATCTCTTCCTATTTTGAAATCATTTAAGAAAACATATATTTTGAAAATATCCTTATAAGCTTGTATGGGAATCTTTTACGATGTTATAATGGCGGAAAATATTTTCCCCCACCATATAAGTTAAAAACAGACATTCTTACCTTAATTTTGTTGAAAAGGTTAAAAAGTAACTTGTTTGAAAAACGATGAAAAGATTCCATTCAAATAATATTATAAAAATTAAAACAAGGGTATAAATGACTTTAACCCATAGTCTAGTAAGTTGTAAAAATGTTTTGGAATATATTTTTAAGAAACATGGGTGTGGATGATAAAGAGGTCCCAGTAGATACCTACATAAAAACAACCCCGGATAATAAAGAGATTGTGAAATTAACCCTTACCTAGTACATTTCTATGGTCGAGGGTAGGTTAACCTCTTGTATAATGGTGAAATAATTGTTATTAAATTATACAGGAATCATATACACTAATATTATATCATATATGATATTTTAACATTGCTTTGTTAATAATATCTTACTACTATCGTCATTTCAGGTTTTAACTGATTCGTTTTCCTTTATATGATTTGTTATGTAAGTAATTGTTTTATGGATAGGATGTATCTTATTTATATTCAAAATGATATTAAGTATATAAACATTATTTGTAATCGTCTAATGAAAATTATTCTTGAATGCATACGATGGGGAATGAATCTCATCGCGTTCGTGGAGATGGTAATCCGTACGCATGCATGAGCTACAATATCATTAAAATAATATATAATTGGATGGTATATCATATGTAAAGAGTTATTATAATGTTATATTTATTATTTACATCAATTACACATCATTATTATACGCATCCAAATAATAATTTATTGAATAACAATTACACCATGACGTGGAGATGATAAGTCGTACGTACGCACGTATGGTGACAAGTCCTTCAACAGATGGATTGAATAATGAATATGGTTGTAAAATATTTATAATAACATCAAATTATATAGAACATACTGTATTTAATATTTTATAATGGAAACAACAAATAAAGTGGAAGTATAAGAAGAAAGGATCTTGATAGAGTTGATGAAATATTTTACCTCTTCCTCGGGTTCTTCCTTTTGATTTGATCAAAAGGGCTCAATAGGTTGGCTTTATGACTACAATAAGGCCTCTAGGATGAAGGGAGGATAGTTTAGAGGGTATTTGGGTCAGTTTTGGCCGAGGAAAATCGATTTTATGGTGTGAATTATAGATAAGGGGGAGTTCCCTTTTATAAGATGAGTGAGGGCCACCTTAAGAAAATCTAGAAATATTATTTTATAATAAACTCATTTTCAGTTTCTATTGGCTCTAAAGTTTATTATTTATAGGCTAATGTGGGTATGGATCTAGAAAAAACTCAACCAATAATTTTTATACAGGTTTTTGTCACTATATTTACCTTATCTTTATATTTATCTCTTAGTTAAATAGTTTGACATTTAGCATGTCTCTTTGTATTTTTATATTATGTTGTTAATAAACATACTATATATTTCCAAAAAACCCCCAAGTGGTTAAGTAATGATACACATATCATTATATAAGTCTTTTGGCCAAAACATATATTTTTAGGAATATAATATCAATTAATAATATAATATTTGTTTTAAAAATACTTTTATGTCAATTTTGACACTATTTGGTATTTTGTTTTTGTTATATTAATAACAGCATTATTACTTTGAAATAAATTAATCCAACCAACCCTAATATGTCATATTAACATATAAAATTAATGTAATTCATAAAAAGTATCAAATTACATATATTTTTATATTTATAATACCCATTATTTTAATATTTCATTAATTAGGTAATTACTGCATCATCATTGTGTCGTAAATAAATTAAATTATTTAAGGTCTAAACATTTCAAATAAAATACCATTATGTATGAAATATTTTTATCTTTCTAATTAATATACATATTCGAATTTATCTTATCTGTAACCCTATATTAAAAATGTTTTAGTTATTAAACTCTGATTTTAACTATTTTAACTCTTCTTTGAATTAAATAATAATAAATGTCCTAATCTAATCCAAGTGGACCAAAGTGGTTTATATTTTATTAATAAGGTTTTTTTTGGTCGAATTATACTTATACAATAGAATTAGGACATGTGTTAGGGTAATAATAATATCATTTTTACCCTTAATTACCCTATTTACTTATAACCATGGTAAATAAAATTAAAAAGGTATTATTCACCAAAAAATATTTTCATCTTATTGAACCACATTTTACTTACTGATATCAACTATGTCTCTAGAATTTTTGACATTCAACTCACATAAGCAGTAAAATTATGTTTTATTTAAATTTACAAATGCTCTTTTGAGGAGGGTAAAGGATGGTAAAAAGTTCCACAAAATTTTTATATATCTAAAATTATTATAAAATGGATCTAATGAATTCCATTGATCATATATAAGTATTATAAATCTATTTCGACCTAAAATAAAATTAAATAAAATAATTAATTCTCTAAATAAAAATTCAGTTTTAAAATATATCTCAGTGTTTTTAACAATTCATCAATAATTGAAGGTTTTTAGAAAAATACCAAAAAATCACCAAATGCTAATTTCGATATTCCAAATTCAAAAATGAAGTCCATTTTTAATGATAAAATTTATAAAATTTCAAAAAGTGGTTATTACTATCCATACGGCTAGTTTGATTGGTTGTGGTCTGTTATAACTTGAAGTTGCGTACAACACATGCTGTGGTATTATTCAAAGAGAAGCGTAACATGGAAACCTGGGGTGTTATATACAATATAATTTATTTTATTCTTTTATTAATAAGGAAAATACTGCATCATTATTACGTCATAAATAAATATATTTATTTTATGCCTAAAAATTATAAATTAAATATCATCATTTAAGAAATATTTTTAGCTTTCAAATGAATATCATTAGTAGAAGAGATCAATTATATAACCCCATATAAAATTTTTTTACAAAAGGATACATGCTTTTGTTTTTTTTCACTTTAGATTAAAAAATATAAAATGTCATTATCACTTTCAAGTGGCTCCATGGGGTCTAAAATCGACCCAAGGATTCCCATGGTAAGACATGTATCTTCCAATTGGGTTAGGACATGTGTTAGGGTAGTATAATATTATTTTAATATTATTTCTTTACCCATATTTACCGAATTTACCATTTCACCATGGTAAATAAAATATTTACCGAAGTAAATATTCATAATGTTTAAAAATAAAACATACCTATTTAAAAAATTTGGAACTCATAATTCCAAATATGGAATCCATTTTTCCTATTTCAGAACACAGAAGTGGCAGAAATTAATTTTAAATTAATTCCCATTGTCAAAATAAAAATCGTGTTTTTAAGAAATAATAACTATCAATGGATTGACACTTGTTTATGTCCAATTTAAATGTGAAATTACATAAAATGACCTAAATTATATTATATTATAATAATATAAAATAATGATACATAAAAACCATGCAAACGTATTATTTAAGACTATAAATTATTTCCATTAATTTTTTTTAATTGACATTTAGTTTTTTTCACAATTCATCAAATTATGAATGTTATCAGAAAAGTCCCAAAAATTTATCCAAACCAAATTTTTATTTCCCTCTTCAAGAGATTAATTAAATTTAACTAAATTGAATATATAAAAGTGTCAAATGTTGGATTTAAAAAGGGTTTTCCATTAAAAGGCATAAACTGCATTTTTTGAAAAATACATCTTTTATCTTAAAAATTGAATTTTACTTATATTACATCTATGAAAAAAAAGATGAATATTAAAATTGTACTGGATATATAGAATTTAAATTGTTGTTAATACTATTCATAACCTCTTTTTTCAATGGCTAGCTTGGTAAGTCTTGGTGTGCTCGAACTCAGTGTTTCATGTAGTGCATGTTATTAAAATACATTGAAGATTTAACAAAATATGTGTAACACCCGAGACTTTTATGATATATAAATCATCAAAGGAATCTTTTTCTACACAACACTTTCTTGGCTTGCTTTACACGCAATCACGACCTTCCTCGATAGCTTGCGTCGTATGCAATACCGAGTTTCACTAAACAACAATATGCTATGAAAACTAGCCGTTATGAATAGTAATAACCACTTTTTGAAATTTTATAAATTTTATTTTTCAAAATGGACTTCATTTTTGGACTCAGAATATCGAAATTAGCCTAGGGTGAAATTTTGGTATTTTTCTGAAAACTTTCAATTTTTGATGAATAGTGAAACCACTAAGTGGTAGGTTAAAAACTGAATTTTGCATAAAACTTAATTTTACCGCTTCTGTGAATGGAATTTCAAAAATCCGAGAGACACGGTTAATATCAAGGACTAAAATGTGGTTCAATGAGATGAAAATAATTTTTTGGTGAATAGTAACTTTTTACTATTTTTACCGCGGTTAATAGTAAATAGGGTAACTAAGGGTAAATATGATATTAATATTACCCTAACACATGTCCTAATTCTATTGGACAAGTGTAATTCGACCAAAAACAAACTTAGGAATAAAATATGACCATTTAGGCCCACTTGGATTAGATTAGGACATTTATTATTAATTTATTTAAAGAAGGGTTAAAATAGTTAAAATCAACGTTTAATAAGTAAATCATTTTTAATATGGGGTTATACATAAGATAAATTCGATTGTAAATATTCATTAGAAATCTAAAAAGATTTCCTACATGATGGTATTTTATTTGTAATTTTTAGACATCAAATAATTTAATTTATTTATGACACAAAGATGATGCAGTAATTATCTTATTAATGAAATATTGACATAATTGATGTTATAAACACCAAAATAAATGTAATTTTAGACTTTTTATGAATTCCACTAATTTTATAGGTTTATATGATATATTATTGTTGATTTAATCAACTTGGTTCGAACATATAATTCTGTTATGACTTTCACAAAAATCATATATCAAATAGTGTCAAAATTGACACAAAATAGTTTTTAAATAAAATATTATATTATTAATTGTTATTTTATTCCTAAAAATCTAAGGTTCGGCCAAATGACTTAGATAAGGATATATATATTAATAATAAACAATTTGGGGTTCGTTTGGCATGTTATAGTAAGTGTATTAACCATATAGTGAAAGAAAACAAAAAGACACGGTAAAAGATAAATTAATTAACTTAGAGTTAAATCTAATTGATAAGGTTAAAATAATACCCTAAACTTGTCTAAATCCTATTGGTTGATAGGATTTCGACCCATCCCCACTTTATCTTCGAAATAAGACCCTTTGGAACCATTATAAACCGATTTTGACTTTAATATAAAATATTATTTTGAGATATTCCTAAGGTGCCCCTCTCCTCCCTTATAAAAGGGAACCTCCTCCCCCTCCTCCTCACACCAAATTGAGCACTCAAGCTCGGCCAACCCCTGCCATTTTCTCCTCTCCACTTCCCTAGAATAATCCTAGAGGTCCTGGTCTTCTCCAAAGACCAATCTTAGTTCCTTAAGTGGAGGATTCAAAGAGGCGTTCCAAAGAAGAGGTAATATCCATTACCGATCTTTTCAATTTCTTTCTTCTTCAACTTCTTCTTCTTTAGTTGTTTCATGATAAAGTAATAACATCAGTATTACTTACATACTGATATGTTATTATAAATATGAAACAACCCTATTTCACCTTCTATCCATCCTACGGAAAAATGAAATCACCACGCGTGCGTACGTACGGAATACCGTCTCCACGCCGTGGTGTAATCTATTTTCCACCATCACCTTACAAGGATGGTTATAATGGTGTAATGAGTAACTAAATATGATTATTATGAAGTAATATTGATACTGAAATAATATATATATACTCCAATACAATTCCACGATCATAGGAATGATATCATCACTCGTGCGTACGTACGGAATACCGTCTCCACGATGTGATGCGACTCGTTCTACATGATCTTCATTTCATAATGATTATATAAATGAATTGAATGAATGAATATGGTATATAATACAATAATACCATTCTGGAAATGAATTATCTATAACCTAAAGATAAGAATAAGAATTTATTCGACAAAACACGCATAAGAACAAAAAGTTATAAAGACACGAGTAACAAGTAACAATGAAATATTACTAACAAGAAGCTAATAATATGACCATATATGATATCATATAAATATGTATGATTCTGGAATAAGTCAATAACGTTATTTAAACCATTATACAGGAGCTTCGGACACGTACAAAGCTAATCGGACCTAAGGTAAGGGAAATATCACAATCTCATTTTTATCCGAGATTGTTTATTCGTAAGTATTTACTGGGGTGTATTTTATCATCCACATCCATGTTCCCTCAATATGTAATATTGTTTCCATCCACTTGAAATAGTTTAAATCCAATTTTACCCTTAGGTGAGTTTTTAGTAAAGAATATGAAAGGAATCTTTTGTCGTTTTTCCGTACGAGGTACTTTTTGACTTTTCCGACAAAAGTACGAAGAATGTTTTTTTTAACTTATACGGCATGAATGGATTTTTAAAACATTACTTCAAAGAAGCTTCCTTTAAAAGTTTTCAAGTTTATTTTTAATCAACTTCTTTTATTTTAAAGTTGTATGACATGTTATGAAAGGAAAAAATGTTTTTGAAGAAGAAAGGATATTTTCCTCAAGAATTCAATTCAAGTGTTTTATCAAAATTATTTTCCATCTAAGATAATAAAGGGTTCTGTTTCTATCCATATTTTTACATTGGTTTGACTATGTTGTGATGGAATTATGTTTATGAATTCCTTTATCATATATGAATTGATTTATGATGTCATGATGTTTCAAGAATCCCATTTTTGTTATATGTGTTATGCGATGATGTATGTTTTATGATTATGTGGCACACATAAGAAAGGATTCATTATAAGATGGGTGGGACCTATATCTCCCTCCAATGCATTGGGTAATGATTTTATATCTCATGAGATAGACATGGCTGGAACGGAAGGTTATTTCGGTTCAGTGATACAGGACTGAAACGAGGAGTGAACTCGGTTCAGAAAGGGACTTTGTCCACTAAGATAGTCTTGGCAATGAGTCATGACTAACAAGAAATGATTTTCCATGATTATGTGTGCATGCCACAAAGATTCAAGTTTTATGTTATGATTATGGGGATCTCATTTTCACTTCTATGATTTATTCCATGTTAAGATATTATGATCTCTTTTGCAGGTTTTAATTTTCAAAAAGATATGATATGATTTTTATTTCCTTTATTTTCCCTTGCTGAGCATTTGAGCTCACCCTTTTATGTTTTCTTTTCCCCAGGCCAGGAAGATGGATATTAAGTAGAATATGCTAAAAGGGACCCTAGATATGATGAAATAAATGGGAGACACTGTAGAAGATTTATGAACCAGTTGTTTATGTTTCCCAGTTTCTAAAGACACTATACCTATACGGTCCTTTGTGGTTTTGTCATATGTTGTAATAAGTGTGATTCAATTTTGAAGTATTAACAATGTATGTAAAGTGTGGGTCGTTACAGTTGGTATCAGAGGAAAGGTATAGTCAACCTTTGGAAACTAGGATGTGAAAGCCTTAGTAAGAACCCTAAGGATAAGTCTAAGCATAGAACACAATCTTAGAAATGGCCATGAATAACCTAGGATAAGACCATAAGCATGAAATTTTTGTTTTCTTGAATTATGTGGTTTCCTATTATAATTAGTGTTGCTCACACTATTCTTCTTGGTTTTAGTCAATGGCTGGAACCCGAAGGAACCGTGTTAATGCAGAATGCAATGGGCAATGCAATGATTGTCCCCCTGAGCAACCAAACGATATGGGAGCTGGAATGCAAAATCTTGTAGCCATGCTCACACAACTTTCTCAAGCTATGAATCATGCAGGATTTCCAAACGAACAAAGAAGGGAGCAACATTCTGTTGAATCCTTCATGAGGCAGCGTCCACCATCTTTCAGCGGGTCTACTGATCCATTAGTTGCTGAACAATGGATTAGTACTACTGAAAAGATATTTTCAGTTCTTCAATGTTCTGAGCATGATAAAGTCATCCTAGCAGTGTATCGTTTGGAAGGAGATGCGGATTAATGGTGGAATCTTGTTAAGAATACGAGGAAAAGGGATGAAATTGAGTCTATGGAATGGGACGAGTTCAAGAACTTATTTTTCAATAAGTACTTACCTCGTATTCTCCGAACAAAGATGGAGAAAGAGTTCCTTGAACTGAAGCAAAGGGATGATGAATCTGTTAGTACCTATGAAGAAAATTTTACAAGACTTGCAAGGTACGCTTCTGGTATTATTATCCAACCTGAGAGTAAGATCGATCGATTCTTTAGTGGCTTAAAACCAAGTCTTCGAAGGGCGTTAGCCATAAGGGACTTCAATATCTACGAGGAAATCGTTCGATGTGCTCTCAAAGTCGAGATGGAGATTGGAGTAACCCATCAGTCACATGGGTTTGATAAGAAGAGGAAGATGGAATTCAAAGAAAAATCTAAAGAGCACACAGAAAAGAAGATGAAATTTCCCTTATGCTCAAAGTGTGGAAAGAAACATGGAGGGAGTTGTCTTAAAGGGACAAGTAAATGTTTTAAATGTGGAAAAGAAGGTCATCGGGCATTTGAATGCCGTGATAATGGGAAGAAGATGTCTAATGACGCAAACAAAGGAATGGATACACAGAATGAACCTACTACACTTCAATGTTTCAAGTACAAGGAGATGGGGCATTATGCCAATCAATGCCCAAATCCAAGGGTTGATGATGATGGTCGGCGTCAACAAACTCTTAAGGCTAAAGAAAAAGGAAAGTCACATGCAATTTCTATCAGCGATGTGGAGTACGATAACGATGTGGTGAAAGGTACACTTACCATCCACTCTAAAGTAGCAAATGTTTTATTTGATTCTGGATCCACCCACTCTTTTATTTCTGAAAAATTTTCTAAGGGTATCACCGTATTACCTCAACAATTAGATGTTGAGTTAGCTGTGACAACACCTAATGGCACATCAATCGCATCAGAAGTTTATAATTCTTCTCCGATCGAAGTTTGTGGGAAAGTGCTTCCTGCAAATCTTGTGATCCTTCCTTTAGTGGAATTTGATGTGATTCTTGGCATGGATTGGCTTTCTCTACATGGAGCTCATATCAATTGCCAAAGAAGGGAAGTCACATTTCATATTCCAGATCAACCTACGATCGTCTATCAATGGAAGGATGAACATAACCTTCCAGAGGAAATTTCTTCCATCTTATGGGTATTTATCCCACTAAATGAAGGTTATTTATCTCAAATGGTTGGTGAGAAACTCACGATTAAGAATATGCCCATTGTAAGGGAGTTTGATGATGTCTTTCCGGAGGAATTACCGGGTCTTCCACCAAATCGTGAAGTTGAGTTTTCAATAGAACTCGTACCGGTTGCTTTGCCTATTTCAAAGACACCTTATAGAATGGCCCCAATTGAGTTGCAGGAATTGAAGAAGCAACTCCAAGAGAATCTTGATAAGGGATTCATACGCCCTAGTGCGTCACCTTGGGGAGCACCTGTTCTATTTGTTAAGAAGAAAGATGGATCAATGAGACTCTGCATTGATTATCGAGAACTTAACAAGATCACTATCAAGAACAAATATCCTCTCCCACGCATTGATGACTTATTTGACCAACTACGCGGAGCTCAATACTTTTCCAAGATTGATCTTCGTTCAGGGTATCATCAATTAAGGGTCAAAAGGGAGGATATACCAAAGACGGCTTTCCGTACAAGGTATGGACACTATGAATTTATAGTGATGCCATTTGGTCTTACTAATGCCCCTGCTATCTTCATGGATCTAATGAATAGAGTCTTTAGAGACTATCTTGATCAATTTGTGGTAGTCTTTATAGACGATATTCTTGTCTATTCAAAGAGCAAGGAAGAACATGAAGATCACTTGAGAATTATATTGAAGACCCTGAGAAAGGAGAAGCTTTATGCCAAATTTACCAAGTGTGAATTTTGGCTTCAAAAAGTTGCATTTTTGGGTCACATAATCTCAAAAGAGGGGATATCTGTGGATCCAGCAAAAATAGAGGTTATCAAAAGATGGTCGAGACCAACAACAGTAACTGAGATCCGAAGTTTTCTTGGTTTGGCTGGATATTATCGACGTTTTGTAAAAGATTTTTCACGATTATCTAATCCACTCACCAAGTTGACTCGGAAAGGAGTTAAGTTTGTCTGGACAGAGGAATGTGAAGAGAATTTCAAGGAGTTGAAAAGAAGGTTATCCAGTGCACCTGTGCTCACACTGCCTTGTAGTGGAGAAAGGTTTGTGATCTATAGTGATGCATCCAAGAAGGGATTGGGGTGTGTTCTTATGCAAAATGATATGGTGATAGCTTATGCCTCACGACAGTTGAAAATCCATGAGCAAAATTACCCAACACATGATTTGGAGTTGGCTGCGGTAATCTTTGCATTAAAGATTTGGAGGCATTACCTTTATGGTGAAAGGTGTGATATTTATACTGATCATAAAAGTTTAAAGTATATTTTCACACAAAAGGAGCTGAATATGCGCCAAAGAAGATGGTTGGAGCTGATTAAGGATTATGACTGCTCAATCCATTACCACCCTGGGAAAGCAAACAAGGTGGCAGATGCATTAAGTCGACAAGACCATGCTAGTTTATCCATGATGAGGATCACAAAAAATCCAATATTTATGGATTTACAAAGGATGGATCTTGGAATTATAATGGAAGGGGAAAAATCTTATCTTTCTCAAATGAATGTTCAACCATCTATACATGTGAAGATTAAAGAGGCACAGAAAGAAGATGTCGAGTTACAAAAGAAGGTGAGAAATGTTCCTGAATTCAACCTTGATTGTGATGGGATAATAAAGTTCAGGAATCGGGTTTGTGTTCCTCCCATCCCCGAATTAAAGAAAGAGCTGCTGGATGAGGCTCATAGTTCTTCATTCTCTATTCATCCTGGAAGCACGAAGATGTATAGGGACCTGAAAGAGTACTTCTGGTGGGATGGCATGAAAAGAGATGTTGCTGAATATGTCTCTCGATGCTTGGTTTGTCAACAAGTTAAAGCTGAGAGACAGAAGTCTAAGGGGATGTTACAACCATTACCAATACCCGAATGGAAATGGGAAAACATCACTATGGACTTTGTCACAGGACTTCCTAAAACATCCAAAGGCAATAATGCTATCTGGGTCATAGTTGATCGTCTCACAAAGTCTGCACACTTCATTCCTATTAGAGAGGATTTCTCTCTAGATCAGCTTGCCATGATATATGTAAAGGAAGTGGTAAGATTGCATGGAGTACCACTTTCTATTATATCTGATCGAGATCTGAGATTTACCTCGAAGTTCTGGCGAAGTCTTCAGCATACTCTGGATACAGAGTTGAGTTTCAGCACTGCTTATCATCCCCAGACAGACGGTCAGTCTGAGAGAACAATTCAAACCCTAGAAGATATGTTGAGAGCTTGCTCTATGGATTTCAAAGGAGGCTGGGATCAACACCTACCTTTGGTGGAATTTTCTTATAATAATAGCTTTCACTCCAGTATTCAGATGGCTCCTTATGAAGCTCTCTATGGAAAGAAATGCAGGACTCCAACTTGCTGGGATGAAGTTAGGGAAAGAAAGCTATTAGGACCTGATCTCGTTGATGAAATGGCAGAAAAGGTCAGATCTATTCAACAACACATAAGAGCAGCTCAGAGTCGACAGAAAAGTTATGCCGACAACCGAAGAAAAGACCTAGAGTTTGAAGTGGGTGATAAAGTGTTCTTACGAATATCTCCCTAGAAGAGGGTTATGAGATTTGGAAAGAAGGGGAAGTTGAGACCTAGATATATCGGTCCTTTTGAAATACTGCATCGTGTTGGGAAGGTAGCTTACCGATTGGCGCTTCCACCGAATCTCTCTCAAGTTCACGATGTGTTCCATGTATCTCTCCTGAGAAAGTACATACCAGATCCTTCACATGTACTCAGCTCAGAAGTTGTACCGCTGGAGCAAGATCTTTCTTATGAAGAACAGCCGATAGAGATTCTGGATCGTAGCGAAAAAGTCCTACGAAACAAGACCACTCGCTTGGTGAAAGTTTTATGGAGAAACCACCAACTTGAAGAAGCTACATGGGAGCTTGAGGATATGATGAGGGAGAAGTATCCTCATTTTTTTGTTGCAAAGTGACGAATTTCGAGGGCGAAATTCTTTTTAAGGGGGGTAGAATGTAACACCCGAGACTTTTATGATATATAAATCATCAAAGGAATCTTTTTCTACACAACACTTGCTTGGCTTGCTTTACACGCAATCGCGACCTTCCTTGATAGCTTGCGTCGTACGCAATACCGAGTTTCACTAAACAACAATATGCTATTAAAACTAGCCGTTATGAATAGTAATAACCACTTTTTGAAATTTTATAAATTTTATTTTTCAAAATGGACTTCATTTTTGGACTCAGAATATCGAAATTAGCCTAGGGAGAAATTTTGGTATTTTTCTGAAAACTTTCAATTTTTGATGAATAGTGAAACCACTAAGTGGTAGGTTAAAAACTGAATTTTGCATAAAACTTAATTTTACCGCTTCTGTGAATGGAATTTCAAAAATCCGAGAGACACGGTTAATATCAAGGACTAAAATGTGGTTCAATGAGATGAAAATAATGTTTTGGTGAATAGTAACTTTTTACTATTTTTACCGCGGTTAATAGTAAATAGGGTAACTAAGGGTAAATATGATATTAATATTACCCTAACACATGTCCTAATTCTATTGGACAAGTGTAATTCGACCAAAAACAAACTTAGGAATAAAATATGACCATTTAGGCCCACTTGGATTAGATTAGGACATTTATTATTAATTTATTTAAAGAAGGGTTAAAATAGATAAAATAAAAGTTTAATAAGTAAATCATTTTTAATATGGGGTTATACATAAGATAAATTCGATTGTAAATATTCATTAGAAATCTAAAACGATTTCCTACATGATGGTATTTTATTTGTAATTTTTAGACATCAAATAATTTAATTTATTTATGACACAAAGATGATGCAGTAATTATCTTATTAATGAAATATTGACATAATTGATGTTATAAACACCAAAATAAATGTAATTTTAGACTTTTTATGAATTCCACTAATTTTCTAGGTTTATATGATATATTATTGTTGATTTAATCAACTTGGTTCGAACATATAATTCTGTTATGACTTTCACAAAAATCATATATCAAATAGTGTCAAAATTGACACAAAATAGTTTTTAAATAAAATAAAATATTATTAATTGTTATTTTATTCCTAAAAATCTAAGGTTCGCCCAAATGACTTAGATAAGGATATATATATTAATAATAAACAATTTGGGGTTCGTTTGGCATGTTATAGTAAGTGTATTAACCATATAGTGAAAGAAAACAAAAAGACACGGTAAAAGTTAAATTAATTAACTTAGAGTTAAATCTAATTGATAAGGTTAAAATAATACCCTAAACTTGTCTAAATCCTATTGGTTGATAGGATTTCGACCCATCCCCACTTTATCTTCGAAATAAGACCCTTTGGAACCATTATAAACCTATTTTGACTTTAATATAAAATATTATTTTGAGATATTCCTAAGGTGCCCCTCTCCTCCCTTATAAAAGGGCACCTCCTCCCCCTCCTCCTCACACCAAATTGAGCACTCAAGCTCGGCCAACCCCTGCCATTTTCTCCTCTCCACTTCCCTAGAATAATCCTAGAGGTCCTGGTCTTCTCCAAAGACCAATCTTAGTTCCTTAAGTGGAGGATTCAAAGAGGCGTTCCAAAGAAGAGGTAATATCCATTACCGATCTTTTCAATTTCTTTCTTCTTCAACTTCTTCTTCTTTAGTTGTTTCATGATAAAGTAATAACATCAGTATTACTTAAATACTGATATGTTATTATAAATATGAAACAACCCTATTTCACCTTCTATCCATCCTACGGAAAAATGAAATCACCACGCGTGCGTACGTACGGAATACCGTCCCCACGCCGTGGTGTAATCTATTTTCCACCATCACCTTACAAGGATGGTTATAATGGTGTAATGAGTAACTAAATATGATTATTATGAAGTAATATTGATACTGAAATAATATATATATACTCCAATACAATTCCACGATCATAGGAATGATATCATCACTCGTGCGTACGTACGGAATACCGTCTCCACGATGTGATGCGACTCGTTCTACATGATCTTCATTTCATAATGATTATATAAATGAATTGAATGAATGAATATGGTATATAATACACTAATACCATTCTGGAAATGAATTATCTATAACCTAAAGATAAGAATAAGAATTTATTCGACAAAACACGCATAAGAACAAAAAGTTATAAAGACCCGAGTAACAAGTAACAATGAAATATTACTAACAAGAAGCTAATAATATGACCATATATGATATCATATAAATATGTATGATTCTGGAATAAGTCAATAACGTTATTTAAACCATTATACAGGAGCTTCGGACACGTACAAAGCTAATCGGACCTAAGGTAAGGGAAATATCACAATCTCATTTTTATCCGAGATTGTTTATTCGTAAGTATTTACTGGGGTGTATTTTATCATCCACATCCATGTTCCCTCAATATGTAATATTGTTTCCATCCACATGAAATAGTTTAAATCCAATTTTACCCTTAGGTGAGTTTTTAGTAAAGAATATGAAAGGAATCTTTTGTCGTTTTTCCGTACGAGGTACTTTTTGACTTTTCCGACAAAAGTACGAAGAATGTTTTTTTTAACTTATACGGCATGAATGGATTTTTAAAACATTACTTCAAAGAAGATTCCTTTACAAGTTTTCAAGTTTATTTTTAATCAACTTCTTTTATTTTAAAGTTGTATGACATGTTATGAAAGGAAAAAATGTTTTTGAAGAAGAAAGGATATTTTCCTCAAGAATTCAATTCAAGTGTTTTATCAAAATTATTTTCCATCTAAGATAATAAAGGGTTCTGTTTCTATCCATATTTTTACATTGGTTTGACTATGTTGTGATGGAATTATGTTTATGAATTCCTTTATCATATATGAATTGATTTATGATGTCATGATGTTTCAAGAATCCCATTTTTGTTATATGTGTTATGCGATGATGTATGTTTTATGATTATGTGGCACACATAAGAAAGGATTCATTATAATATGGGTGGGACCTATATCTCCCTCCAATGCATTGGGTAATGATTTTATATCTCATGAGATAGACATGGCTGGAACGGAAGGTTATTTCGGTTCAGTGATACAGGACTGAAATGAGGAGTGAACTCGGTTCAGAAAGGGACTTTGTCCACTAAGATAGTCTTGGCAATGAGTCATGACTAACAAGAAATGATTTTCCATGATTATGTGTGCATGCCACAAATATTCAAGTTTTATGTTATGATTATGGGGATCTCATTTTCACTTCTATGATTTATTCCATGTTAAGATATTATGATCTCTTTTGCAGGTTTTAATTTTCAAAAAGATATGATATGATTTTTATTTCCTTTATTTGCCCTTGATGAGCATTTGAGCTCACCCTTTTATGTTTTCTTTTCCCCAGGCCAGGAAGATGGATATTAAGTAGAATATGCTAAAAGGGACCCTAGATATGATGAAATAAATGGGAGACACTGTAGAAGATTTATGAACCAGTTGTTTATGTTTCCCAGTTTCTAAAGACACTATACCTATAAGGTCCTTTGTGGTTTTGTCATATGTTGTAATAAGTGTGATTCAATTTTGAAGTATTAACAATGTATGTAAAGTTTGGGTCGTTACAATATGAAATCTTTGGGTGTTACATTTTGTTATAAACAGCCTATATTAGGGATCTCCTTCTGAGTTCCTTTTACTTCGTAGATTTGTTCTTGTTCCAATGTCTTTCCAGATTCCCAGGACCATAACATATAAAATATATTCCATTAAAGGAAAAACTAATTTTATTATTTCCCATATGATATGTTGATTCTGATATATTTCTTTTAATGTTGAGCCCTTGAGCTTCTTGACACAAACTTATGGTGCATTCTTGACTTCCACTGTAACATCACTTGAAAACTGCTTTCTTATATGAGAATTTTCTTTCATATTTTTCAATATAATTCTGCATATTCTTAAATTTAATAATATTTCTATCTTAATACCATGAAATGTATTAGAAAACATCAGAAAAAACATGATCTATGACCATGGGTTAAACAAAAATGGCACATGTTGTCACTAGTTCTTTTAAATTTATTTCTAGGTTTGTCTCCAACACCTATAAGCCTTTTCGTATATATGAAACTTTTCATAGCTTTCTTTCTATCATGTGTGAGAGGGGGGTCATCATATCCAATACCAGATTATCATAAAATATATATTCATTGAGATTAAAAAATATGGTTTTTTTCTATTTATAAATATCATATTTTCTTCTCATTTCATCATCTCACACTAAAGGAGAGTCAAATAGAATGTGTAATGAATACTTCATTTTATGATTTCCTATGGAATTGTTTTTCTCCACTTCTTTTCTCACTAATTCCTTCTCATCTCTCAATTTTTGAATCTTCATATCTCTTGATTCAATTTCATCATTATGTTCCTTCTTAAGATCCTTCCTTCAACCCATCTCATCTTCCAATTCACTTGAGGACTTATCCACCATGTCACATTTATCCTTTATTTTATATTATTATTGGGTAACAAAATTAGATGGAATACATTCCATTTTTGTAGACTTTGGTTTTTCAAAACTAGTTAATAAAGTTCTGTACTAATATTATCATTTCTAGATTTCAGATTATAAATTTCATCTCACTTCTGATTCTAATCATTTTTATGATCTTTTTGTTTTACTGTCTTTGAAGACATCTTTTTTAGTTCTTCAATATGAGAATCATTCTCCTCCCTTAGATTAGTTACCACATAAATAAGACTTTGATTTAAACCACTTATCATATTGACCTTAATTTCTTGATCTTGGATCCATATATAATTATATTTAATTTTATCCTCCAATTTCTGATCCAACTCCTTTGTTTCAGGTACATATTGCAATTTTGTACTTCTTAGAGATTCTTAGTCATCTGTAGTTTAAACATCACATGGAATGTAATGTTCTTCGCTCATTCCTACTTCTTCATTGAGTGAGTTTATATGTTCCATGTTGGATTCATTCAATCATTTCTTTAGTAATCTATTGGATTCATTAAAATAAATTACACATTTTCCATAAACACTTCTGTACCAAGGAATACCACCTAAATTCAACTTCTTCTTTGAATTTCTTCCATTTTATATAGTACACCATGATAAGAGCATACATAATTGTTAACTTCTATAAAATGACAGATCCATGATAGAGAACAAAATTATGGAAAAATAATTCTTCACTTTGATACCAATTGTTTGGTCCAAAAGGGTCATAGATACCATAAGAGGGGGGATCAGGGTATGGATAATATTTCTAATACTTATTCATGACCCACTAGATCTGGACTTATTTACTAAAAGGGTCACTTATTTTTCTCATTAATGTTAATTTTGATTGTGTGATTTCCAATTTTATCTGATGAAAATTCACTAGAGGTAAATAAATGAATAATGAACAAGGACACAAATATTTTTACTTGGTTCACCCTCACTGGGATACATCCAAGGAGCATACAATGAGAATGTGTTGCCTAATTCACTAAGGATCACTACAAATAATGATGTTCAAGATAGATTAATTCTATGCCTTGGATCACTGCCTTTACAGTATTTATGGTTTTCTTAATGAATCCTCAATGGTCACTCCCAATGTCTCTTTCTATAGCTCACTGTTAGTGAAAAAGATCATTGTCTTCTTCTTCCTTCAGTAACTACTCTTAGAAGGGATCCACTCATAGTTTAAGGACTTGTAGATCCCACAATTTTCATGAATGAATTCATTTTCAACTATAGGTTGATGTTATGTTGACTATACGTTTTCACCCATAGATTAAATCCAATTTTCTGCGTTCTGTTAGGTTAGAGAAAATTGTTTTTACAAACAGTTTTATTGCTTTTGCAAGCTTCCTTGAGTCCCCTATGAACCACCTTGACTATTCTGTGAACTGTGTATCATGTACGCTATACAGACCACATCATCCATGAACAACCTCTAATTTTTATATCACATACCACCTCTGTAAACCATCTCTACAAACTGTTTCCGTATAACACATCCTCCTACCACTCCCATGAACTGCCTATACATCTGATGAATACCTTCTTTTGAGGACTACTCTTTCTGCGAACCACTTCTCCTCCATTCAAGTAATCTACCTCATGAACATCTTCAACCTTCACAGAATTCTCCCTTTGTAACAACTTTAACCTTCATTAAATTATCCCTCATTAACCATTTTTAGACTTCACCAAATTACAGGAGCAACGATATTTTCTTATGAAAATCGATTAGATTAATAATTGGATTAGTGATCCTTATTTATGAAAATATATCCTAAAAATTCTCTAATTCGACATTTCTAGATCTCCACCATGTACTAATCCTTCCACTAAATGTTTTCCTACATGTTCTACATACCTCCTCTCTTCCTTCATGAAAAACAAAATCACTATCAAATTGTCACAAATGACTCCCTTCACATATTATCAAATCACCACCTCGTTTCCACCAATGAAAAGACATCCTATATACCGTAAGAATTCTGCGTACTGCAAGACATCCCACTAATTGTTTTCCTTCCTTGAATCATGTGCCTCCCCACGAACCATTTGACTTCTGTGTATGGTTCTGCCTTCCAAGAACTATTCCCCATACCTTCTTTTCAATCTAGGAACTATACAACGTGGTTTTCATACTGTTCACTCTTACACAAAATTCTTCCCTTTCTAAAAACCAAACTCTCGATTTTGTGGCCCATAAATTCGGACAACAATGGTATACTATGACACCTTAAATTATTGTTTTTTAAAACACCAACCTTACTCATTCAAGGTCATATAGCTTTATTGGAAAACAAAATCACACCCATAATAAACAAAAAGGACACCTTCGGGGATTTTTCCAAATAGTAAGAATCAACCTTTGTCATAGAAGTGTGACATTATAATATAGATTGTTGTTTTCTCATCCAAGATACCAATCCTTGATGCACAATGTCTTTCAAAATAACCCATGGAGTCGCGTTTTCAAGCACTCTAGATTCTATAGAAGTATAATTTATAATTAATTGTGGATGAGGTCTATCAAGTGGAGAATATATCCTAGGAATGTCATAGATTCATTTCATTAATGTAAAAGGATAATGAAGAGGTACTTTGAGGACATATTAGACCCCTATATGTTTGGGTAATACTACATAATTTAAATGTCCAAATGGTTCAGATTGATAATTGTTATGGGATCAATCTCATATTCATTTGAAACCGATTATGTGTGGGATATAGTGAAGGGGACCTATTTGCCGAAAATATGACCATTAAATGATATGATTACAGTGAGAAAATACCTCTCTAGAAGATAAAACCCAAATACTATTTTGGGGAACTCACATATGACACTAAGTTCACGGTAATTCAGAAAGACACCACATATACTATCTGGATTGGGAGGCCCTAGATTCATAGCCACTTGCTGGTACCATAAATAATCCATTAGTTATTGAAGTATCTCATGGATGGAAGATTTGGAATAATACATGGTGAAAATTCTCCCATAGAGACATTTGGAGACACATAATTTGAATAAAATTTATAAAAAAGGATAATGGAATCTAATGGCGGATAATGATATACATGTTTTAGCTTCAAATCAATTGGGGACATGTCCTCTGAATCGTGAGAGTATTCTTGATAATGATTATGTTCTCCCCATTAATCTATTTGAGGTAGTAGATATAATCCCAGAGGTCTAATCCCCAACTATCCTCAACAACAATGTAAAATGCAATCATCTTTGGAATATATATATATATATATAAAATGACACATATAGAAAAGGATGATAATGCCATTTCTAACTGCATCACACACCCAGATAGTGATGTAGAATCCCCCAAATGTCTAGCTTCATCTAAATATTCTTACAAAGAATCTGAATTTTAGGAAGATGAGGATGAACTCAAATATTTTCCTCCAACATTTGAGGAAGGTGTCCCCGCCACTATAAATGATCTCAGATAGATAAATCTAGGAATAGAAGAAGACCTGCGAACTGCTATGATTAGTGTTTCCATTCCCCTCTAAGATCAAGAGAAGTACAAATCATTTATAAATCATCACTATTATATTTTCTCCTAGAACTACACTAAAATTCCCAGACTAAACCTATATGTGGTTATGCACCATCTTGAACTACTTGATAAGCATCAAGTCTTCAAGCAGGGAGCTAAAAGGATTCATCCCTATCATTCCACCAATGTGGAGGTAGAAGATGAAATGTTAATCAAATTAAACATTTTTTGAGAAGATAAATACCTAAGATGGCTTTCCAATATTATCCTTGTTAAGAAAAAGAGTGGAAATAATTGGTTCTACATTGATTTAAGTGACCTTAATTGACATTTCCAAAAGGATGATTTCCCATTTCCGATCATATAACTTTTGATCAATGCAGCTATTGGTTTCCAAGCCCTTTAATTAATGGATGGTTACTCGGCATATAGTCTGGTCAAAATGTTCCCCAATCATGAATAAACCACTAACTTTAGAGATAATTATGGGATCTTCTTCTATCAGTTCATTCCATTTAGATTAAGTAATATTGTAGCTACATATCAGTGTTCTATATATCGTATCATTAAGCCATTCTTGGGTAGGATAGATGAGCGTAATTTTGAATACTATGTTGTCAAATCTAGATAGAGATGTGATCACTTCATCCCTCATTGGATAATATTCAAAAAGCATTGATAGAATAGTCTAAGGAAAAATCCGATGAAATTTTCTTTATAATTAACATAATGAATGTTCCTTGTCATTGTGATATACCACTGTGGAATTTAGGTTGACCTTGAGAAACCTAATGCTATTTTAGAAATATAATCCCACATAAATATCAAATAAACAAAGGAAATCCTAGGGAAGTAGAACTAAATTTGTATATTCTTAGCCAACATGTATGGACAAACTCTCCCCTTCACTAGGATAATAATGAAGCGATATTCTATCAATGGCATGTTGACTATAAAAAAGAATTCAAAATTATTAATCATTACTTACTCCACCCACTAGTTTTTATTACACTAGTGGGAGAGAGGTGATGCATGCATGTCATCGGGCAAGGAAAAAGAAAATTTGTTTTCCAAATGCAGCACAGTGGCTGACTAGGGTCATCTCACTATAGGAGCATTGAAGTCAGTTCAATCACTTATTCTTGTTAAAGTAATTTAATTCTATTGGGTTTTTTAATAATTAATGAAAACAATGTTTTTTGAGTGTTTTGAAAACATGAAATTAAAATAATGTAATAAAAACATTAATTCTAAATGTAGATGCAAATACTGTTAGAATGAAATTAGGGAAGAAATGTCTTGGTCCTAGTGTTGGATAACAGGAGTTCATTCATTCATTATTTATTGTATAAATTCAATTTTATAATTCATTTTACAAAACATCATTAATGAATTACATTCCAATGATTTATTAAGTGTGTGATTTTAGCATGCGTCTGGCACACCAAACCAGACCTCCTCCGATAATCATGTAGAGTAACACATCAACCGATAATGTTATTCCAACAAGACCCATCTCCACTGTATGCCATTTCATCCCTTATAACAAATCTAACTCCATCGTATGAAAGGTCTGCCTAAGTTAAGAGAGGTAAAATGATTAATCGATGAAAAGAAATGGATTTGCAAATAGTGTCGTGGTGGACGATCGCTGCACTCGTGAAATATTTCTGTCTCCACCACAAATAAATTTAAAATATTTAAAATTGATGTGTAATAATAAATAACACCGTGAAACCTCTCTCGGGCCCAAGCCTCAAGTTATTCACTTTCTATGGAAAATTGCATAGAGATCACGATGGAAATATGGAAGAGAGAAAATGAGATTGAGATTGGAAGAGAAAATATGTGGAAGAAGAAAGGGGAACACTTTAATAAAAAAAAGATAAATGTATTTCAATAGAAATGAAAACTAAAATAAAAATAAAATAAAATTGTAAGAAAAACATAATTGGACCATAGCCTTCTCCCATTGGTGCCTCGAATGGTTTTGGGAAGGATTGGAATGATTTTAGAGGTAGGGAGCTCCTCTCATTTTATAGGCAGATTTTTATCCTCCAAATCTGGTCACGTATTTACCCATTAATTTGCTTCTTCACACATGGACCTGATAATTAATGTTTTACATTATTGTGTATTCCATTTGCCCTCCAAATTTCATCTCATTTGGCCACCATTTTTAGGAGTTATGATTTTTTCATTGTCGGTTTCTGTTTCTAGATGAAGCATCCAGGCAGCTTCTTTTAAACATATATCATTCAATGGCAACCTTAATGGATTCAAAACACCATTTAATTTATTTTTTGAACGAATCCTTGAGAATTATTTCATCCCAAATTGTAATCACTGCATTTGGATTGGTTTAAATGGAAATGTGCTTCCGTTACGTAGGTGGGGTCCATGTTGTCCACCCTGAAAAATATTCGACTTCATTGATTTTTTACGGCCTCTAGATTATTGATTCAACCCCTGGTTCAGAAGAAAAAAAATAAAGGAAATAAAATAATTATTATATGTAAATTTGAATCAGAAAATGTGGAAATATTTTTTTTCAAAAAATGAACATAATACCCTTGAAGTAAAAATCTGCCAAAAATCCATAATTAAGCACTTTTCACAATTTAGATCATTTTATTCTATAATACAAATTTCCAATTATTTTATTAAAACACTTAAATACATGAGTTTTATCATTTAAAAATATAAACAATTAATTATTATTAAATTAAAAATATGTACATAAATTTTCTATGTCAAGAGGCTACTCATCTTATATGTGGTTTCCATGGAGCCCTCACTAGGTGACCTCCTCACAAAGAGAAATGATCTGGAAAGTGAGAATAGTCTCTAATACCTATGATGGACAATGCTATATGCAATACTAGGTATTCTGATGTGAATAAAAACTGCCTTTCGCTCATATTCATGGGGTAAATCTGAGGAGTTACTTACCGCACCATAAATTCCATTTGGTCTCTCATATTGATCTTCTCAAATACATCCACATATTCCCTATGTTGACACAGTTCTTCACTTGATGGGTGGTCATTATATAGAAATGTGAAATTTAGTTAATATCATTGAAGTCTGTTAAAAGGAATGCCCTTCCCTATTTCCTCTCTGAACATCCTGCCTCGGAAAATACACTAGAAAACACTAAGATCCCATATGAAGAGGTCTTCTATGCCCATTAAACACCCCAGACAAGAGAGATATACATTGATGGTGCCTACAAGAGCTCTATCGGGACATGGATGGAAAACTCGAAGCTCAATTATGTTGGTATAAGAATTTTATTTTCCTCTCCAAACAAATCATATTTTCCCTAAACTTTATCTCTATTCAAAGGCTGTACAAATAATGAGGTCAAATATCAATCCCCAATTTCTAGATTGGAAATAGACCTACAACTGCACATATCCTACCTTGATACCAAAGGGGACTCATGATTTTTGATAAAGAAGATAAATGTTGAATATTACCATAAAAATGAGGAAATGAACCCTCTCACTAGCTACATCAGTGGATTGATGAAAGAGTTCCCTTTTTATCCCACACTACTTCATGTTCCATGATCACATAATCCATGCATTAGTTTAATGGATAATGCATCCACTATTTTGGCCATCCCTAATCAATAGAAAGAAATATTTTATTTTACACAAAAAACAATGGTCTTGTACATTATTGTATGTGATATAGAAGAAATGCATCAGTATAGTACCACCCAGAGTGCGAAGAACGAATGACCACCCACGGATGAATGGATCCCATAATTAGTTATCTCCAAAATAGAATTATCCTAATAGATCATATTGTTAGTAAACATACTCAGCTTTGGGAAGAAAACATCACTCTATATAATGGTCTAAATATGGAAAAAGTAGTTTGAAAGTGTGGCTTTTTTGGAATCCTACTCAGGTTCATATCAAATGGAGAAATTTCCACCTTCATAGTAGAAGTCCATGTAGGCACTTTTTTTCCCATCAATCTGATACGACGTTCTACCACCAAATTTAGAGGTTGGGATATTAATTTTAAACCATAATACATGACTAAGTGGAATTATCAATGAAATTTCATGCATTCCAGATCAATGTAATCTTCACCCATCATCCCTCATAATTTTTACATATATCCAAAATCTCTTGGCCACTTTATATTTGGAAAATTATTGTTGTGGAGTCATATCCTCCAGAAACATCTAATTAATTAAATTATATCGTTATTGTACCAACTTATTTTCCAAATGGTCTAATGAAATACCCCTCAAGGAAGTTGGGATGAAGAATATCAAAATATTCATGATGTCACATACCATCATTAGGTTCAAGGACCCCCACACAAAATTTATGGAAAACAACACTGTCTTCTATTCTTTAGAATTGAAGAGACTATACCATGAGTATAATATCGAGTAAAATCACTCATTTATCTATAATAAATTAAAAATGGTAAAATAGAATCCTTAAATAAGACTTTATTGAATATACTCCCGAAGATAGGGATTAAGGATAAGAATTATGGGCTAGGAATTCTCTATTATGCTTTGTGGGCCTACCATACGACCATTGCATGCTGCTAAAAATGAAACACTATACTCGTTAGTGTACTCGATCGAGGTATAGTTATACATAGATGTCCAATTTCCATCACCCTAAATAACCACTTGAGGACAGATCTCAGATGATGAATAATCAAAAAAGTGACGGGACTAATATGAATTGCTAGATGAAAATAGATTGTGCACACTACACAACCTAGAGGTCCATTAGAAACAGATTTCATGGGACTTTAATAAGAAGGTTCAAGTTTATTCATCATTATGAGGAGAACCAGTGATGGATCTCAAAAACCTAATGATACCAACAAATAAACCCCCAAAACTTGATCCCAAGTGGGAAGGGCATCATTTAACACATAAGGTTTATAATAATGGGGCATAATCATTGGCCACAATTGATGTGGAGTATGTCAAACCACACACCAATGTGAGGTTTCCAAGTAAATAATTTTCATATCTATCATCAAATGGGAATCCACATCAGGGTAATCCTCGATATTCTTCTTAACCACATGATGGTTAACTATACATAGTTTATCCTAGTTTCATGATGTATAACTACATGATTCTATAGTAACTATATATGCCTTGATTCATGTTATTATATGATATGTAATTATCCCTTCAATTTTTTTCTTTGGCATAACCGTAGGATTAATTTCCTTTCCCATCAGGTTATCCAATGTTCTTTCCACATTACATTAAACTGTGTGGAAAATTTCCTTACTACAAGACATAAAACTATAGGGATCCACAACTTCTCTTTTCCTTCACATCATGTGATCTATATCCTTATCGCGTGACGTTGATATGCACAAATCCATAATATCCATCTTAATTGATGTCAAATCACCCACATCCTTATATAATGATGTTGATCTACATAGGTTTTCTAGAACTATGTATGTCTTGATTCTCATTTTCAAGGAGATACATAAGGATGCATTGATCCAATATCTTCATCAATACACCAAATGATAAAAAATTCCCATGATCTACTCTTAAATTCCACTATATTATGAGAAGAACCCTTTTCATTCCATATTTCTCTCACTGAGCATATCTCACATGGTATTAGGAGTCTCAATAAGGGCTTCCCAGCATAAACAAGTTTTAACTGCTTTCAACAGGCCCATATCAATCTTGAATGAAAAAAAATAAAATGCATACCATGATACTTTATTTCATGGTGTTAAACTACATAGTTAATGTCCCATGAGTGACATTAAACAACATACTTCTATGATACTCACCTTAGAGGACAACTAGAGTTTGTTTTGGTCCTCTAAAAAATCACTAGCCACTCTATACCACTTCACATCGAGGATCCCAAATCCATTCCACATTACATTAAATTTCATGGATCATTATGAAATCCTTGTGGCTTAATTCTCATTATCAGGAGATATTTAGTGATTCCTAGAATTCCATCCTTTGTTCTAGCTACAAAATCACAAAATTTTTAGGTCATTCCATATTCATCCTTTCCATATGATGTTAAACTACCTGATTCCTTTGGAACTACATGTGGATTGATTCCAACCAACATAGGATATGTAGTGTCACCTAGGTATTAAATCCTATTCCCAACTACAATAATTAGCAGAAATAATTCCCACCTCTAGGATGGGTCATTCCTACATGGAGTATTTCCCATTCAAGTATTATGTGTGACATGATTCGTATCTTCATTGAATATTTAGCAACATCTGAATTACCAACATTGTTCCTAGTCACATAAAATCAATTTAAACATTCCCACCTCTTCATGTACGGGTCAGACCTATGCAATGGAGTTCATTAAAAACAATATGTGTCTTTATTCCCATCACCATGGGATACTTAGTGACACCCATAATTCTATTCATGTGCCCAGTCTCAATAGGACCATTTCACATAGGGGGGATCCACATCCTCACCACATGATGTTAAACCACATGGATCATATTTACTACAGTTGGTTTGATTCTCATTCTCATGAGATATGTATTAACATCTTGAATTTCAACCTTGGGCCCAATTGTGAAATTTCTATCCATTCACATTGGATCCCATGTCCATACCACATGATGTTTAAAGACAACTAAATATATCATTACTACATGATGATAAGTTTCAGAGAGGTACGCCATTACCAGATTGTGTTAAACTATAAGGAAAATGTCTTGGTGTCCTGACATTAAAACCAACCAATAAATACATCATTAATACATGATGATAAACTACATGGAAATTTTTCCAACTAAATGGCAATAAACTGTGCAGACCATCACCTAATTTTTATTCCTTATCTAAGGACCATAAGATCCTTACCAGGATCAAAAAAAGTACAAGGTTATTATATAATATATGAAAAAATAATTCAATACATGTACCACACATCTTGTCTTGAGTACCTCAATTTTTCTCAAGCCTTGTATGTCCCTTAAAAAATAAAAGTTGTCACTTTGTTATGCCATTCTATTGAGCATAAGGGATTGAGACCCACCAAACAATTACAAATTGGACTAGTATAATGGGATTTAAAATTATTGTGAGCCTGGAATCATCAATGCAGAACTCAAAAACTTATAATGATTTGAACATCTCCTTATATGAATATCCCATATCAATACTCATGACCTGAGAACCTTGAGCTATAATTTTCATAATTTCAATATCTTGCCTAGAAGGATGTTGGAGTGATCTTGGACCTGGATATCCCAATTAGTCTCTTCTGTAACATTTTCTATATTATGTCAATATGTGTCATGACATTAAACTGAATGTGCTTTGGTCAAATCTGTATAACCTTAAAATCCATCCCATAATGGTCTTAATCGTAAGAAACTAAACTACTAGAAAAAGAAATAGAAAACATGTTAGGTCTAAAACCTGCAGAGGGTTACCTATGAAAAAGTAAAGTATTCACTCACTAAATTATTCTTCATTATAATTTAGGTAAAAATAAAATCACATAAAAATTAGTCATAAGTCAAATAGGGTATACTCTATAGCACTTATAAAAGCAAAGCTATGCTCATTAGACCCCCTAGTCCTAGGAAAAGATAGAGAAATGTCTTATCAAATCTCATTGTTGCAATAATATATTCTCTAGGTGGTGACACAAATTTTAGTGTGCTCAAACCCTTCTTGAATATTTCAAATTTCAAAAATAATACTTCATGATTTGAGTGACTCAAATCATTATAAACCTTCCATTTCCCATAGAAAAAATATCTAGATTCAAGGGACCGTTTTATTGACTATGCATGCATGCCTATGGATCACACATAATATATAATGGCCATCAACCAAATGTTCCACTATAAAAAAGGACATTTCAATCCTCATATGTCTTGAAATCATCAAGACACCACTCAAAACATCTGTGTTTTTTAAATACATCCAGTATGATTAACCCATATCATCATTCTAATATGGGAACATTGGACCATGATTTATAATCCCTATACCAAGCTTTCCAAGAGTATTCAACATCCTCAACATTATTTGACCATATTTTTTTACCAATTCTCAAAGAAGTAATGTGACACTCCATTATACAATTTTTGATAACCAACACCTAATGATTCTAAACCACATGGTGTAGAGATAGAGCTTCAAAATCGAGATCTAAATTGTCCTATGGTTCCATATCAATTCATAGATAGCTTTCCCCTAACACATAACCTTATCATATTGATGTTAGAGTCTTAATAAATCTTTCATATCCCTTAGAAGGAAGTGGAGATAATCTTATTATTAGAAATTTTTTTGATTCATAAGGGCCTTGACCCACTGACTAAATGAATCATCTCCTTTTAAAAATGGAGATTTAATCCTTGTAAGCCCTAGAAACACCGTAGTGGAACTCAGAACCACGGTGTCATAAGGATCATCCTTGACCTATTTTCCCCATCCCAAATTCACATACTCATGATTTTGGGATAGGACTCAAACCTAGATTCTATAGTAACTCACCCCCAACAATATTTTCTTTCTTAAATGTTTAATGACCCATGTAATGATGTATATATCAACATTTATTGGCCACGATATCAACACTTAAGGGATTAAACCTACCAATTAAAATAACCTCATCCTTTTAGGAAATGTTTTTATAATTGTTGTGGGTCCCCTGTGACACTGAGGTGGAACCTAACATCTCCTAATGTTACAGGATATACCTGACATGTATTTCCCATCCTATAAACACCAACAGTTCAAGATAAAATACCTTAAAATTTGGATATGGAAGGTCTGGGCTAAAATACATTAAACTAAAGTGGTATTGGGTTTGAGATAAAAGACCTTAAACAAAAGAGATATCAGGTCCAACATAAAATGACCTAAACTAAATCCATAGAAGGTCTAAGATAAATGTCCTTAATCTCAAGAAATATAATGTCTGAGCTAAAATAACCTAAACTAAATCAATATAAGGTCCACGATAAAATATTTTGAACTAAATCAATTGAAGGGCTCAGCTAATTTTTTTTAATAAAACGATATAAGGTTTGAGATAAAATAACTCAAACTAAAGAGATAGAAGGTCAGAGATAAAATAACATAATCTAAAGTGATAGAAGTTCCAAGGTAAAAGACCATAAACTAAAGAAATATTAGTTCTAAGCCATAATACCTTGAACTAAGTAAATAGATGGTTTGAGAAAAAATACCTTAATGTAAAGTGATATTATTTCTGAGCTAAATAACCTTAATGTAAATAAGTATCATGTCCATGATAAAAGACCATAATAAATAGTAACTCAGAAATTCAGTATGTAGAATATGGTATGTCCCAATACATGGACTTATCACTATTGAGATGCTCTAATAAAGACAATCACCTTTGGTAGAAGATAGATCACTCTTCCTCTATGAAATTTACCCTACCATGGAAATACTTCTACAAATCAGGTTATGTCTTGATAACCAGAACAGATCATCAGTTAAGAGTCGCGTAATTAGGGGTATTAATGAGTAATTCAAGAAAGGAAACTATTTTCATTTAAATATTTATATCTATACATTTATGTTCACATGATGTTATGAAAAGAAAAGGTAGCATTGGTGATTCTCATAATATCAGACTAATGACATATCAAGTATATCACGATGTAAATAAAACTGAATGGTAGTGTAGAATGTTCTAAAAATTCATCCATTCATAGTGTTTGAAGGAAGAGGCACCATTATCACATCATCCCATGAGAATTTTATAGGAAAGAACTCATCATACATACCACCTAGTATGGGTGCACCACATATTTTTCACATATTCCAATGAATGATGCCAAACTCACAATGTGTGAGGTGGACTGTTTTTTCTCTAGGATCCAATGATTAGATTTCTATGACATCAAACATTTGTTTCAATAATTAGACATTAATGATATCTATATTGACTCATAAATTGTAATTTTCTTCAACTCTATGTAAAATTCCGAAATCATATATTGGAACTAGAAGTTTCATACCATGTCTAGTCCACAACTACCCTCAGATTAGATTTCATAGCTAGAGATCCACCCACACTTCTGATCAATGGTGGACTGTCACATATCCAGAGATATATAAGGACGTCCTTATCTGGTGAGTGATTAGTCCCATTTAAGTCTATGGGAATGAATTTCAGTAGGCGACTTCCCTCATAGCCCCCCCTGGGAGATAAAGTGTCCCCTATAGATATATTCACCTAGAAATTGGTCTGGGTCCTCTAAATCCTAGAAGAGGTTATAAATGATGACTTCAGTAGAGGAATGGAAACATCATCACTAATACCAAACTTAGAGAGTTTCATAAAATCTAAAAGGGGATGGTCTGAGAATTTTTATCCCATCATCTTCATCAAAATTAGTTGAGGTGACCTGACAACATGATGGTAAGTAGGGCCCATGCTCACAGCTATAGTGTCACGACGAGCTATCACTAATTTTTCCCCATTCTTCTAAACCTTGTAAAATTTGTGATGAGAATCAGAATCCTTATGAAAACATGTATGTGGAATATTTCAAAAAATGAAAATATAAAATATTATCACAAACAAAGACATAATATCCTGGATGCTCCATGCGCATCGAATGAATCATTAAGGAATTTAAAAATCAACCAAAGGGTCTATGAATTTCCCAAAATTTGAAGGACTCACGGGTCTCTTAACCCCCAATAGGAATTTCATAATCGCATTAGAGACTCATGATCATGTGACAAATACATGGTCACATGAATCTCATGATGATCAATTAATTATATAGATGAACTTGTGGGTCCCTTGAAACCTTCTAGACAATTGAAATCCTCATCGTTGAAGTTGAATAAATTATAGAATTATAGTTCGTGTATGGGCTGGATATCTTCTTGAATAAAAGTTGTCTTATGGTGGAATTTCTCCTGAAAGATTGTCTCACGATCGTTTCTCATGAATAAGACTCATGATCATGACTCATGGAATGGTCTTGTGGTAGAGGCATGCAAGGAATGAAATGAAAAAAGACATCTACAGGACTAAAAACAAGTGGATAAGCCCCCCATAATACCTATATATATAGGGAATCCTGAAAAATAACAAACATCACCCTATAGGTCAGACTTCAGCCAAGATACCTATTAATGACACCACTGAAGATACTAGCGGGCATTTACTTTCCTCATAACCGAGCCCTTGTCCCCTTGAACACTGCTCCTAATGGGGGAAAATTTCTAATTCCCTTAAAATATGAATTCTAATATTCATAAAGGAAGAAGGATCTAATTATGGGTATTATTTTCGCTATAGGGGAAAAAGGAGAAGAAGATGCTTGAGACATGTGGATAACATGATCCCTAAAGGGACTAGTGATCTTGTGACCAATAGAAGGACAAAAAAAGACTCCACACATAGTGCATAACCTATAGTGGATCCTATGGATTCCCTTTCAACAAGACCTCCTCCTCTTACAAAGGCACTCCAAACAACCAGTGGCCATGCAAAAGAATCCAGTTAAACTCCACTAGGCCATGCAGTTTCTCAGAAGCAAGAACATAACAATTCAACCTGAAACCCTTTTAAAAAAATGTGAACGATATCAAAAGGGTGTAAAGACTTAGTGGTAGTAATGTTCATCTGTTGTGTCACCCATGGGAAGTGTAATTATCCTTGACAACATCCAATAAATATTGAATAACTCATTACATTTTTATAAAATAATAAAATGAAATAATATGGGTGGACGTGGGTGCTACTCGTGGTAAACTATTTCACAGAACATGTCCCTCCAGTAGTCTACAAGACATCAAGATTCCCTTATGACATACCCCCCAATCTATTGAGATTCATTTAGCTTGTCATCCCCATCACATGGAAGGAATTTAGTATTTCTAGGAAACTATGTGATTCAATTTTGACTCCATAAGAAAAAAAAGGTATTTTTATCAAAATGATCACACACCTCCATAGGACCCCATTTTGTCACACGAGACATGATAAAAAAATTAGAGTAATTGTATTTGACACTAATCATGTAATCTCACATGTTCCGTGACCATTGTAACAAAAAACAAATGAAATAAAAGAGGGGGAGGAAAAATCCTCTCATGGCCGTACAACATTTGTGACATAGTAAGGAACTTCATAGGAAGATCTCACAACACTCTCGGAAAGGCCCCCTGATCTCGCAGGGACCCCTAGACAAGTCACCAATGCCTCCCAAGATGTCCCATGTGAGGAATAGAGCATCTCATTAAGGAATTTAAATAAGAACATTGATCTCGTAATGGCCCTTGGACATGACAAAATAAAAAAATAGATATCCTTTGACATTCTTTCATGATCAAACAAGTCCCCATTGATTTTTCGTAACACAATAACAAATCTTTGAAATGAGGGACTCGAAGCCGCTGAAAATCATGTGGCCCCCTCAATGAAATCCATGGAAAAAATCATGAAGATGCATTGAACCCAACCCCTTATATGACTCTATCTAATAAACATTCCATATATTCTATGAAAATAAGATAAAAAGGGTAGGAGAAGACTATAAGTTACATACCCCATCATGAAAACTGCACCACCACCTATCACGAAAAAGAAGAAAAACTCATGGAATTTCACACAGGCTCTAGAGTAGGATATGTAGGGTGCTTCATAATGGCTCAATCCCATCCTCAGAATATTAATCACCTCCTCATATAGAAAAAAATTCCAAACAACATTGTTTCAATTATTTATAACATAAGTAACCACCCATTATAGGAGAATGATGGAGAACCTCATATGTATACAGACAGGTTCATTATAGATACCCCAGTCATTTTCCCATCAAATAAAATTAACCCATTATATTTTTTTTGGGGTAACTTGTCTAGTATTAGGATTAGGAAGAGATTCCTAACCATATCATAAATCTATTAGAGATTCCCATATTATTAAATAATTACACCAAAACGGATTTGATTAGCCCGACCTACCATCCTCTCGACCAATACAAACACCCAAGAGTCATTAGGCCTGAAAATCCATGTGAGAACCTACCTTTGGAATGTAGGTTTGTACCTATTTGTAGATGACGGTACCGTTGGTTGTTTCTGTTAAGAGAAAAAATAAAAATATAGTGTACATGATTGTGTAAAATGCAAATCCCTTTGAATAAAACCATTAGTTGGATACCATCCATGCCTCAAATATCAATGAAATAATAATCTATAAAGACTCTATTCATTAAATACATAAATATATTGGTTAAATTAGTAATACTGAATGGATTCACTCTATATTCATTTTCTCCATAACCTGTAAAAAAATTTATCTTGTGTATATCCTCATTATTAACCATCAATTTATGATATCTAGAATGAAGGATGATCTTGTAAATGTATTGAGGTCCATAAATTTTATCAAATAGGTCAACCATAAAAGGTATAGAATACACCCCACTCAATCGAGTCAATTTCATTATATTCCCTTGTGTTCATTTTGAGAGTCCACCACTGATCTCCTTCACCTTAGAAACGGTAGAAAAGAAATTAATATTTTCATGTACCAAACCTCGGGGGAAATATAATATATTTTTAGTGGTATATATCCATTTATTTTTAACTAGAGAATAAATAATACCACTAAATAAAGGTTGATATTTCCTCTTAAAGGACTCACGTTAACATTGTTAACTCTATTACTCATTTGAATGTTTATCTTTTTTCATGGATTGAGAATGTTTTTTGAGGATAAATAAAATATTATTAATTACATCTACCATATTGTTTGGATATTTATGTGGAATGTCATTTTTTCCATGACACATAGAATTAAAATGGTTCATTTGGGTTCCATTTATTAACTAAAACAAAAAAAATTTGTAAGGAACACTAATCACAGTGGGGAACAAAATAATCATTAAAAATAACTTATTTTATGTATAAATCATGGAACCTTTTTTTAATATACAAGAGATTTGGATTATCCTTAGTAATTCATAGTCATTATATATTTAAATCCTTCAAGGTTTTTTGATAAGATTCTTTGAAATTCCAAATCATATTCCCATAGAGTATCAAAGTTGGTGTGCGAGAAGGAAAGTTTTCATGCACTATGTGATGATCAATTCCATATAAATTAACCCTATTATTTATTATTACCCCTAGGTACCTTGTTTCAATATCCAAGTCAACTTTTAGTATACACTCATGGAAGTAATTTCTTGTAATCCATGTGATATATCCTTTTCCAAAACTCTGGGACATTTTCATATACATTGAATCATTCTATGTCTTCCCCATAAACTTATCCTTATATATATATCTAAATATTTCACATTATAGTTTCAAAATATTAACTAAATCTTTCATGTTTACAAAATTTATGGAGAAAAACATCATAAATTATAAATATTCCATCTTAATAGTTGAATATTCATTACAAAACATAAGGATCCATGCTAGAATCATTTAGGTCTATTCATTTGGAATCTTGGACACATAAACAACTTGTGGATAATTGATCTACATCATATGCCACAATTTTATTTATAATTAACAACATTTATGTAAATATCATAAATAAGACATTGAATCATAACATTGATAAATGAAACATAAGAAATGGGGATTTTAGATGCTCAGTAAGGGAATAATGGGAGATAAGAATATATAATGTGCATAAGTGTATATGAACATGAGAATAACATTTAAACCCCATAGTCTACATACCATAGACCATATACTTGATTAATTTCATAAATCATGGACATTCATAAGACATGAATTATAATAGAATCAGTATACATATTACATGAGAGAGTAACATTCGAAAAAGACATAGACTTCAGTAATACACATATGAAAAAAAATCATTTCCATTGTAGTTAAAGGATCATTTCCAAAACTATAAGTGTAAAATGGGTTATATCCCAAAACCACCACAGTAGTCAAGGTTCACTTCCAATAATATAATATTTCCCAATGTTAATTACTATACAGGGTTCATTCCCTATTCTATTACTATTTATATCTTGATATATCGATCTTGACTAAACTCATTGAAAGGATATATAAGTCCTACATGTAACAAAATAAAAATAATACATACGGGTTTCATAAGATTATAAATAATTCATAAAATCATAACCCATGAAAAGTAATGGGTTTAGTAATTGTTAAATTATAACATAACCCTTGTAAAATAAATGTGTTTTATATATATTTCATCATTTATCATAGCATAACCAATAAAAAAATAAGTGTGTTTCATAAGCATTTCATCATGGTATAACCCATGGGAAAGAAATGTGATTCATAAAAATATTTTAATCATAAATACAAACCTTTTTTAGAATCTATAAGAATTGTATCATTGGATCATATCCCTATAAAACCATATGTATCCTCAAAATTTGTTATCAGAGATATAAAATAATTTTGAAGGGTCACTTGTAGAATTTATTAAGAAACGTACCCATTTAAATATAAAAATAACTTTTTTAAACTACTAATTCAATTAGAATTATCAAAATCCTATTATTTTAATACAACGATGGAAACATAAAAACTATGGTTAAAATCACTGATTTGATATGGTGTTGGTAAATACAATACATTTCATATATATTAAAATAAACATTCCTTTCCTATTTTTTAAACACCAAATTGGCCTTGTTTTGAAAATGACATGAAGATACATTTAAAAAAAAATTGAAAATCAAGAATGGGAAAATTTAATATAATAAATACTTTACATAATGTTAGAAAAATTGAAAACATTTTTATAAACCATTGAAAATGTAGAAAATTGGTTTTTTGGCCAAAGAGAGAAATAAAGTAGGTGTACTTAAGAAAAATTATTTCCAAAACATGAGTACATAAAGAGAATAAAATTATGGTAAAACATGTATTCTAGTGACATAAATATAGTATAATAAAATCCATGTAGTTCTGAATCTATGTATAATAATATTTTCTGATGGGAAATATATTCATAAACAATCCTGATAAATGTTGAGATTGTATACTAAAACCCTTAACACTTTCATAACATTGAATCATAAGACCTCATAAAATAATAACATTAAATTAAATTTTAAGTTTCCTGATAATAAATAAATCCAATATATTTCTTGTAAATTTAGTCTTATATATAACTCACAAAATAATATACATTCATTACATACCATACGTCCCAGAGAAGGAAAATTTAGATAAAAATCCCTTATATATTTTATAACATTAGAATCCCAAACCCCATGAAAGAGATATAAAAAATGGATATGTAAATCCAAATATTTTTAAAAATAACAAAATTAAAATAAATCCTTGGAATTTATATACACCATATAAGAGAAAAGTTTTTTAATTATTGTTTATGTCTCAAAAATATAAAAATGATACAGAAATCACTTACTCTAGGTCTCAACATACTCCATAGGCGTTCAAACATCCTTTATAATAAATAAAAGATTATCATACATATATTAAATTACCATACTAAAATTTATCATACATGTAAAATTTAACTATGACTTTTCATTTCCTGTTTATTAACAATTCATTATTAAAATTACATTTTGGGTCATAACTTCTTTATTTTTCACATATGTTTTTGTTTGGTATTTTAGGTCCTATTTTTTATCATGTTCACATAACCTAAAAAATGATAATCGTGATATAAAAATAATATATATTAATTATAAATGTATTTATATTAATCTGTAGTATTTATTGATAGAAAATGAAATACCCCATTCATAGAGATGGTGGGTCGTATGAATGCGTGAATGTTGTTTCAATAATCATGAAAAATGAAATGAAAGATGGTTGAATAATATCTAAAAATTAATGAATTATTTTTATGTCATATATATCACATAAATTAATTATATTTTACATTATTACCTTTCATGAGAAGATTTATTGAAAAATGAATCACATCACTTTGTTAGGTGGTAGTCTATCGTACACACGAATAATGTGGTCATATTCGCTATGGAATGGAAAGTAATAAGGTATACATTCTATCATAATTATAGATGTTTATTTATGTTAAAAAATAATATATATATATATATATTCATCATCATACCCTACCATCAAATGTTTTGATGGAAACTATGTCACACTGGTTCATAAGAATGTTGTTTTTCATACACATAATTTATGTTGTAATTTTAAATTTGAGGGAAGATGAGATGTATGTGTTCATCATATAAAAGATAAATAATATATTTTTTATTATTAATTATGGTCAAAATTAATTTGAACAAATTATATAATAATAATTAAGATGGTTCATAATATGAAATCCATTTTTTAAAATTCAACTCATTGAAGAGGAAATTTTCAAAATAAAAATAAACCACATATGTGATGAGAAAAGGGTGTTTCAATGAATATTTTCATAACTAAAGAATGTTTTAATATTATTTTTCAACATTTTATTGATTCCAATGATATAAACGATATAAATAATTATTTAATTAAACTAAATTTAATTTTTAAATAATATTCATAAAATATTATGGTTTAAAAAAGTTATAAATGGAAATAAAATTCAACAAAAAACAATTATTTATTCAATGAAAATTTCAAATTTGTTTTGAAAATTTATATAACCTCACTTTAATATATGTTTGAAATTTAGATTTCAATAATGGATTTATTTTAAAAAAATATATTTTCAAAAAAATACATAAATTACTCTTATTCATTTTTCCCAAAATAAATTATAAAAACATTTTTATAAGAAAATATTATTTTCAAAACATATTAATACTTTTCTCAAAATTAAGTTTTTTTATTAGTGGATTTTAATTATATAAAACCACTCTATGAAATATTTAATTTTTTTCATAATATTCATAATAGTATGTTTAATATCTTGGTTATAGGTGTCACATTTAAATAATATTATTAATAACCTGTAATTATTTATTAAATAGTAGTGTGTCTTGAAACACAAGCTAAAATTAGTTTTGCATGTATCACAATATAAACTTGGTGTTACTTGTCAAACAAGATATAAATGAAATTTTATTTATTTAGAAAATAAAAATTCATAAATACATTGTGTGTTTCAGGGATGCATTCTTGATGACATTTAGAGAGCTCCAAACCAATAACTAATTAGTGGTACAAGGTGGTGGGGTGATAGAAAATTATATTATTAGATTTAATTATCTTTTATATTTTGGATTTATAGATAGGAGAGTTGAAATATGTTAGAATATGGTATCGAATGTGTTCCTATGATAGGAATCCGCGTATATTAAGAATGGTAATTTTTCAGCTGAGGGGATTGTTGATCATGCTATTTTTTATTCATGATATAATTTTACCTTAGGTGATGCCCTTGATTTTAAGGAAAGTGGTTGATTGGATTTATATCTTATCAAATTATGGAAATTGTTAATTGGTTCATGAATCATATCATGCTCTAGGGCATAGTGTGATATTTTTTTTGACTATGTGATTGATTATATGAATACCTAGACTATGTCCATGTTCAATTATTTAATGTCTTTAAAAAAATTTATATAGTGTTTATTTATAATAATATAATGTAACTCTACTTAAATGATCTCCTTGAATAGATAAAACACATATAATATGAGGATTTTAGTTTTATTTTTTCATATCATTTTTTATTTAACTTATAATTTCAATAAAAATAACATCTTATTTTATAAATTGTATTTGAAATTTTCTTTATCAAATCCTATGTTGTGAAAAAATTTGGAAAAATAAATTTTCAAAAGGAAAATATGTGATATATTTTCTAGGTTATAATATATATAGAGATAAATAATGTTCCAAGAAAAGATTATTGAGTGTTTCCTCTCTAACATTTACTTGGGATTTCATTTATATTATCCTTCCTCTAGATGTATTGGATACTTAAAAGTGAAAAATAGTAAATTATTAAACTCTAAATATATATATATATATTGATGCGATAAATACCTAGTGGATTGTTTATGTTTTTCTTGTGTATGAAAAGTTGGGGTGGTCGATAACTCTTGGGATTCATAATAATCATGGATTGATCATTTATTGGGTTGTGATGACTCATGTATAGTTATGTTTTCAATGGACCCAAATGGATTGATTAATCTAAGAGTCGATAAAATAGGCTAGGACATAGAAATTGTTATGAGACCCAATGGTGTTTGATTTATGGGTTGGTGTCATGTGACATTATAAAACGACATAGTATTATCCCAAAAGTTGAGGCATGTGTGAAATAGGAATAAACGGAAATTCAGTAGAGACTATTTACCTAATTTAGAATGAATCTTAATTAAAAATTTGGTTCCTCATGAGTTTTGAGGATAGCCTGTGAGGGGAGTTAGTCTAGTTCATGAGAGCCTTTAGACAATTGAGGAAGAGGTGTATATTATTTTTATTTTCAAAATGGAGTACAATGATTCAAATGATAATCCATATTGGATTTTTTATTTATTATTGAGTAGGTTGGTGGTGGGCATCATGGCTTATAGAAACATATACAATGCATTGGTTCTATATAACATATTTGATATTGGAGCACTCAAATATGTGTATGGTTAGGCATATGATATTTCATGGGGTTGAAAATTCTAGTGAGGTATACATGGTATAATAAATGTGATTAGAGATTGGGATTATTATAGATAAGTACATACTCAAAAGATGTTTACTGTGATATATGGGAAAGTTACTTATATTCATGAAATTTCAATCCCCCGAAGAGTTTTTTCGTAAGTAGCTTATACGGTTTCCAAGGGAACGGATAGTTAGGTACCTTTCCTATTCTATATATGTTTCATCTATAATAACATATTGATATAGAAAGATATACTCATTTGAACATCATAATGATTTTTAAGATGTGAGTAGGGATGTGAATGGTTTTAGATCACTATGAGGCATCATATTTTGACACTCGCTAAGTCTGGACTATGTTTCTTGAGACTCAAAAGATGTTAAGGCATAGATAGTGTCTTGGAAACATTAATTTGGATGGTAACATGTGACTCACTAGAGTTTAGTTTTGACCTCATGATATATTTTCACAAAATAATGATAAAGTTGATATTTGATGGTACCTTCTAGGAAAGTGTGTATTAGTGATGTGTAGTTCTATTGTCTTATGGTTTTAGAGACACTAAAGCTTATTAATGGGAGTTGTAGTTATGATTAGGTTGTCTATGCTGGTTGAAGACTGGTGGGGTTTTGTTTGGAGACTTTTGGGCATGGTGTATCAGGGCCTCTTGTAAAAATGGTGATGTATAAGGGGTTGAAGAAAAAATCTTAGATGGATTGGGTATGATTTCATGAATGATAAAATTTGAACCTTTATGTATGCTTCAGTGGTTAATATAATATATGTTGAAGCATGTATTGGGAGGAGAAACATGTGTGTGTTTTTGATGAAACTCATCTTGTTCGGTGCTCTCTGAGAGATATTAGATGATCATAGTAGTGTGGAGTACACCATAAATCATCTAAAATGGTTGTTTTATCTTATTTTTTTTTGGTTTTGTGGGGGTTTTATGAAATATACTAGTATACTTATCATGATTTGGGAATAGTTTATGAGTTTCCTTTCATTTTGGTTCACTTGGGTGGCCAATTTTATCCCTATCTAACCATCAGGGTTGATTATGGGTCGATCATGTGCTATGGCGATTTAAATAATTATAGAATGAGTCATCAAGGAAGCTACTATGGTGGGGAGTGGCACATTTATCATGATCATGTGATCCTATATCAGTGGTATATATGTTGTTTTCCTTCCAATGGATCGATTCTGTTTAATTCAAAAGGTATCTTAGTGAATGATGGGAGAACACTTGAAGGGTGTATCAGTTCGGGTCTGAGTATCAGCCTCTACCTTTAGAGGATTTTAGGGCATCTAAACTTGATCAGGTCAGTGGTGTATAGGTTTTTGTGGTATAAAATGATGATTTAAATTAATGATTGATATTCTAAAAATGGATTGTCGCTAGAAGTCGACTATTGACATTAGTCGGAATGTATGGATGATCATTTGATGCCCTCTTGGTATAGGGAATCATAATCGAGTGTATTAATGGAACAACAACGATTAAAGTTGGTTTTCTTAGGAAATGTCTGTTAGAGGAGGTTTGATAATCAATTTAGCATGTAATTTTAGGTTGTGGTTTTGAAACAAAATTGGATGCATTGTTGGAAGTGTGATAATTCTGTTTCCAGAGTGATTCAGTGCCATTTGAGGAAAAGTTTTGGATTCATGGATTGATGTTGGATGTTTTAGAAGTGTATTTTTTATTACACGAGACTAAATAGAGGTAGAATTATTGGAATGGTGTTTTTCCATAAATCTAGTGTGTTGGTTTTGGAACCATGTTGATGTGTGTCGTTGGAGAATTATTATTGAGTATTGATAGACAACTCTAATGGAAGAGGTGTCATGGAATAAAACTTTCTTCTTTTAGTTGTGTCTTATGGTGGATGTCACAAGACACCAATTGATTGATTTGATTAAATACCATTGGTGTCTTAGAATATATAGGTCGGGAGAAAACTATCTCAATGTTAATTAATTAATTCAAGAATTGTCTGGTATTTTGTGGTTCAAGAACATTAAAATCAAAAATCCTCTCTATAAGTGTGTTCTAGGTTTGGAGTTCAGATTCCACTATTGAGTTGGAATTGATGAAAGAAAAAGGGCAGAAGATCAATTAGACTACCACATGGAATTATCATGGTGACAGGTGTTATTGTTGGGAGTTTGTAATACCCTTTCTGTATATATGATTTTAATTTCAACAGAATTTTGAACATTTCAAAATTAGTGGGAGTAAAATATTATGAACCATGATTCAAAATGAAATTTGGGATATTTGGCCCTCAGTTTTTTTGATGTCTATTAAGGCACAATATGTAAATTTGGTTCCCAAATAAATCTAGAGAGCTACATGGTTGGTCAATTTTTTATTTAGGGATTAAAAATGGGGAGCATGATTACTGCACAGTTCTTGCTAACCATACACCCAAACATTGTGGGTTTTTTAGGGAAGGGGAATAGTTTGATAAACCACGTGATGGGTCCCTATTAACCATATCGATCTCTATAGAAATCTCTAGAGTCATTAACATGGTAGGGGAATGGTTTTTCAAACTGGGTGTTTAACCATGTCAAATAGTGGTTTTCTGAGTGTAAAGACTTTATGGTTGCCTCATAGTTCTGAAAACAAGGTGGCCAAACCATGCACCTATTAAAAAGTACTATTTTACAAATTTTTCATTTTGATATTTTAACTCAACCACACCCCTTTATTTCCTTATTCTTGTCCCAACATCCTCTGAAATTCGGTAATTCTTCTCCCCATCCAGATAGGTGAATCTCCCATGTTTTTTTATCCCTAGATCTATTGTCGTTTGATTTTGGGATCCTACAGTAAGGCTAATAATCCTTTCGCGTATACTTTCCACTTATCCTATTTTTTTGTTTATCCCAATTAGAGTTATGAGTGATGGTTCCTATAATGAATGGTTTAATCATTGATTTATGAAGTGGATTCCATTCTTCTTAACCTAATGACATCCCAATGTGTGGTTTTCATGTCACCTCAAGTATTCTTGGTTTATGTTTATTGTCATATGTGTTTTCTAAGGGTTTTGACATAAAATTTTTATAACCACATATGTTTTCAATTCTCATGGATAGAGATTTGTCCCGAGTAAGGGGTTATATACCTTTATGGACCAAAATGGTTTGTTAGCCATGGATATGGTATAAAAGTACTATATTTTGATTAGTGTTTCATTTATTACTAAGTTGTTCATGTTTTTAATTTTTTTAATTTTTTTAATAAATTATATTGGTATAATTATTTAATATAGATTTTTTGGGTGTGAGTTAGATTCATGGACTTTTAGGAAAATAACCAATACATTTTATGATAGTGGTATGTGGTTTACCCCTAATAAAGTTAAATTTGAATAATTCTTCCAATTTGGTGGTCCCATAAATTACCCGTCATGTTAATAAATTATAAAATGCATTGATTGTTAGGTGTCATTGTTTTCCTATTTAATCCCGTTAGAAATGAAATGTAATACTTTATTATGTATCAAACTTGTTAAATAATTTTTTAGAACACTTAAAAATACTTATATAGTGAGGTTCTAATGGGATGAACCACATGGATTTTGATTTATTTTTCTCCTAATGTAAATGATTTTTAGAATGTTACATATATAAAAAAACAGAAAAAATGATTACATGTTATTTGTTAAATTATTTTTTTGACTAAATAATAATCCAGTAAGTATCCTACAAGGTGTTTTACCTTATAGATTTTTAATGTTACTTTATTTATTGAATCCTTAGTGATGTAGAAAATAAAAAAACATGATGAAATAAGAGTGAACATTGGAAGAAAATAAATTTTGTGATGTTTTAGAAATAATTATTTCTCTTGATAATAGAATATTAAATTTTGGTTAAGGGACTTGGTTGTACAAATATATTTATTTTTATTATTAATAAATTAATTAATTAATATAATGATTTCTATGGTTTATTTTTAGTTTTATTTTGATATTATATTGGAATGCCTTGGAGAGATTCAATTTAACCATTATGTATTTTATTTGTGTTTAAATCAATGATAAAGTTTTAGATTTTAATTGGGGACTGAGATAAAATTATGTGTGTAATTATAATTATATTTATTGATGGTTTATGATTGGTAATTTCTCGAGAAATCCATTGGATTCGGCATGGGTTCGTTACTAAAAATTCTTTGGGGTGGGTCCCCCTTCGATTTAGAAACATATTTTATACTGAACTCCATGAATTTATGTTAAAGATTATTTTTGGGTACACTATATGTATTCCATGGGATGTTCTCCTGAATCCATCTTGATCTATTTCAGTGGAATTCCATGGGAATAATCTATGGATTCAAATCAAGTCATGCTTTTGAAACTCAAGGAAATTTTATTTATTTTAGACTCATATTATGATATTGTGTAATTCCAAGGGTTGTAAAGAAAAGCTTACCAATATAAATTATTGAGAATTAATTCATTGTGGATCCATGTGGATTCCTTCAATGTTTGAATACTATGGTCTCTTTGGTAGTAAACTGTGGAACTAGTCATGCAATGTTTTATACCATGATCATACGCACACCAATGGTGACAGAAATATGTATTGTAATTATGACAGGTTTCACCATGGATCCTATAAATAATTTGTTTATTTTTTTCCTATTTTATTCATGTTTTAAACTATTCAAATTTGTTTCTATAGAACATTCACAAGTTAAATAATATAAACTGGTTATTGTGCGGATACCATTGGTGATTTCTTACTAAGTTATATTTATACACTTCTCAGGCTGCCATGGAACGTGATTACTAAAGAAAATATTATTGCTTCACATTAGGGATAGGTTATGGAAATATCTAAATGATTGTTGATTTCTAGGTTTATAGGAAATATAATTGCATTTAATAATATGTTATGACTTTGGACTATCTTTATTTTCAGTTTACTCCTTTATGTGTAGTCTTTTTGGGATCTATGGTGTATTTCTAATACTATATTCATTCCTAAAATTATATTCGATATATGTCATGTAGCATGTAATTGGTATTAATCATATTTATTAGCTCATATTTTTTAACAGTCTGGATATTTTATTTAATATTTTTTTAAAAGAATCTAATTTCTTATTTATCTTTCCCTATATGGATAACGATTTTAAAAAAAACATGATTTTCTATTAAAATATTATTATTTAATGTGAAAATTATAATATTTTAACTATATTTGGTGGTATGAATACAAATAACCACATTTATATAATTACTTATGAATATTTTAGTAAAATAAAAAATATCGATAGATAAGTCCTTAATTTTTTTAAGGTATTTATATTATTCAAAAATAAAATTTTTTTCAAACTAAATTTTTTTATGCATTCTTCTAAATATTTATAAAAGTTATCTTTTTATAATTTAAAAAATTTATTGAAAAAATTTCTTCATTATCGATATCAAAAAAGAAAAATAATAATATAGTGAATGGTGTAAAATTTTATGAAGATATTAATTTTTGAGGAATGGGTTAAAATACACATTTTTATTGAAAACATGATTTTTATTTAAAGAGTTTACAAAAATATAAATTTTTTAATAAATATTTTAACATTTTAAAAAGATAAAATATTTTATTATTGATCCAATTTATAATATTTTAACTAATTAATTTTAAATGTTTTCAAAATAACATTTCATACTTTGGAGAACGTTTTCTTTGAAAAACTATTTTTTATCACATCACTGGGTTTAACGTAAAATTAAATTATGTAACATCAATGAATTTATTTTGGTAAAATTAATAACATATTTAGAATTGTAAAAACTAAAATTATAAAATTAGGAAAAATAAATTTTTGTTCATAATGAATAGTATTTATTGTAAAAATTAATTACCCAATTTAAGGTTAAAATGGGTTTACTTTGCGTTATAACAATAATAAAATATATTTTTTCCAATAAAACTATTATAAATTATATTTTTATAGAACATATTTTGAAATTATCCTATCATAAATTTGAATCTTTGATCATTTTCATGTATTTTAATTTGAAATTAATTTATTATTTTGGATTCTTTTATGAAATTTCATATAGCTTTCTAGTATGTTATTTCCCCCAATTATATAAGGACATATCATATTCTCTCTACTCCAAAACCCAAGATCATTTTTTATAATAACTTCCCAAAATAAATTCTTACTTCCCTTCCCATATCCTATAGAACTTAATTTTTCTATGAATCCCTAGTAATAAGGCTTTTGGTACTTACTTTAGGAGGTTTTCCAAAGAAGAGTTATTATCTTAACAGATCATTTTTATTTTATTTCTTCTTCCAATCATTAAAATATTATTGAACAAAGAATATATGAAACCCCAATAATCTCCCATATATTATAATTTTTTTTATTGAAACTGAATTACCATTATCTATCTCTTATTCAATAAAATTGGAAATGAAACTGTGGAACTTGTTTATGGCAGACTACTAGCTCGCAAACCAATGTTCTTTGTCTCCCATCACTGCCTATCACACTTGTATATGATTATGCATTAAAATTATATATATGATATATATGATATAATTATACTTTTTAATTATAATATCCCAAATACCTCCTTAACGTCCAATATATTAAGAAATCATGTTGTCGCTAATGTGAATGTATTAACTATCACCTCTATGAAGAGATGTGGTATTTTTTAATTAATTTTTACACGAATAGTAAAAAATGTTTTTTTAGTTAATATATATGATATATATGATATATAAATGATTATTTATAGTTTAATTAATTTTTAACTTTATTTTTTACGTTCATTGAGACAATTGAAACAACATTCATGCATAGGTTAGGTAAACCATTTCAATAAACATTGTAAATGATTTTATACCTATAAAATCAATTAATTATGTAAATAAATGTATAAATTATATAAATTATATTTATATCATGTTAAAAAAATTAGAATACTAAACTATGATAATGGTAAGAGGACTGAAAATTCCAAACAAAACCATACATGAAAAACAAATCATTTATTACCCAAAACATAATTTTAACAAGTAATTGTTAATAAGTGGGTAATAAAAATTATTAATTTAATAAAATATGATAAAATATATGTTATTATAGAGATATAATAAATTTATATAAAACATATATTTATTATACATTAGGTTATAACATGTAGTAAGAATGTAAAGACTTATGGTAAGGGATTCATAACCTCTCTTTTATTTCTAGGAGGAATAATCTATATTCACCACTTGTATATTTTGTGTGGTGCATAAAATACCAACTATAATTTTATATCATTAATATTAATGTTTTGCTGATATTTAAGGTATCATTTTATTTTATTATTTAATGGGTATTATGATTCAAAATTTTCCACCATGGTAATGGATTTAATCTAAATTTTATTTCTATGTGACACATCCAATATTCACCCCTTGTCTTCATTGTGTCATGTATATTTTATTTGTTAATATATTTCATAATATTATTATAAAAATTATGTGGACTTAAAAATACATATTGGGTTCTTTCTTTCATAAGTATTATGATTCAAACATTAACAAAGTTGTAAAGTTTCTTTATTACAATATCATTGTATATTGGGATTTTTATTATTATAATTACGATAACAAAATGTTATGATATTTCTCTCAATAAAATCATGAGTTTTATAATACTATGGGTATTTCTAAATAGTACATTTTTTTCTTTAATTTTATTCACTTAAAGTACTCAATATGATAAAATAATTTCACAAAAAAATCAAATTTATTTATCTCTTTGGTGGAAAATGAATTTTTATTAATGTATATGTTTTTTAAAAATGTTTTAAATTATTTTTTTTCAATTTCCAAATGAATATTTTTGGATATTTTAACCCATGTTTGAATTTTTGGAAAAATATTTTATAAGTAACCGTCATAACATTTTCCAAACAAGGATTGTTTGAATTTTTATACCAAAAATGTGAAAAGAATCCTCATATTGACATGTACGAAATGAACAGTAAATCCTACATTAATTACTGATCAGTGATTTAAAGTTTTCATTATAATTTTATAATTTTATTTTATAATAAAATGTTTAATTTATTTTTTTGGAAATTTTAAAATTTTAAATAAGTGATTTCAAGGTAAAATCGATATTTTCCTCAAGAAATGTTCTATAGGATCTTTAAAAATAATTATCTATCTAAGGTATGTTCTTTTGATGTTAAATAATATTTAATGGGGATATTATACAGTGATAAAAACTTTATTCTTTATAAATATGGTTTATTATTTGGATGAAAATATGATTATGAAACTCATTCCTTTTCCATGGCCACTACTATGATGAAATGATGAAATGATTATGAAATGCATGTATTTTCAATATGATATACTATGATGAAACGATTATGAAACCAATTTCATTTTCACGTGTTACAATATGGTTAATGTCTAATGATCTTCTGGAATATAAATGTATGAACTATGTGATACGTGGTAGTTAAATATCTCATCTATGAATTTTGTAATGATTAATGTTTTATGAGGTCAATGAGTACATGGGATTCCATTCGATGGCTAGAAGAGGATACATGGGACGTTATCCCAAGCATACAATAGTGGGTACATGTGTTGTTAATCCTATCCTGAGAAAGAGGCTAAATGGGAGGTTATACCAAGACTGCCAAATATTGTCCATAAGAGGTTATCCCAATATTAACATGTTATGAATGTCATAGTGGGTAGCTTTGACAGTGGATTTTATATAGTTTTTAGTATTCCACAAATCTATCTCTAATGAAAATGTTATTATCTTAGGTATTATGTTTTATCATTCCATTATGAATCATTTTATATGAACAACCAAATTTTTTGGCATGAATCAAGTTTATGATCTATTATATGCAGGGTGTGCTTATCAAATTTCACCCTCATGTTCTCATACCCTTATGGTCATGTTATGCATATGTGATCATTAATAACTCAATTGTTTACCCTTTCTATGCATATGGGCACATGATTTATTATATTTTCATTCTCAGTTTTATGAAGATAGGTATTATATATGATATTTTTAGGAAGTTTTCTATTTATGAATAACATTATGGGAGATGAAATTGCTCACTTATGTACCAGTTGTTCATATGTCCTTTTTTTCAAATGCATTATATGACACAATTCTGGAATGGATCACTAGGTAATGTAATGAATAATCATATATTAATATGTAATACTTATATATTACATGTCAATATTTTTATAGTTAGAATTAGAGTATGGTTTATTTATCTTTTTGACACTAGGATGATAAAAAAATAGTGATAATCATAAGGTTAATCCCAAGTATATAAAATTTCATTTAGTATTGTTAAGGGATAGAGAGATTTGTTTATAATAAATTAAATCTAGGTATGGATACTACAAGTGGATGAGGATATGGAAAAGTTTCACCTTATGGTGATAACTCTTAAAAGTGTGCATTGGGTTTCAACTCGATCATCACCTGGTGAAAGGAAATGTTACTTATTACACACCAATTCTGACACTCCTGAGGGATATTTTGTTTAAATTCACAAACACTATACAAACCATCATGAAGTATTTGAAAATATATTGACTATGAATGAAAAGGGTTAGAACTAGAGTGTCATAGGTTTAATATAATGTGTCATGATTTACATGTCCTGTGAGTTATTTTCTATGATTAATGATATTTGATGGTCATGTTAACCACTTTTTTATTATAAAAGTATTGAAGACAGTATAATGACGTTAGGGTGGTAAAAGGTTTTTCCATATATTAAAGTACCCTAATAACGATTAGTTACATGAAATCTTGTATGTTAGAAAATATCTCAAGTAATCTTAATTAATGAACCCAATGATTAGATTTGGAATTATCAGTGAAAACTCTAAAGGCATGGTCATCGCATTTCATGTTTGTAATTATTCCCTCATTGAGGTTTATGGGAATTTCCATCCTTTAATTTTTATATTATCCCTATCATTGAATTTGATTTTATTTAGGTATTAACTAGACTTATTTTTTAAATTTCAACATCAAATAGTTAGGAAGGGAAGTCACATATGATATTTTGAGATAACCTATGATCATCTATAATTATTATGATAAGTATGAACATAAAAACGAAATTTCATCCATTTTATGGGTAATGAATGGATTTTATCCTATATGTTTAGATATAAACTCAATATTTATGATATTCCTATTGTGTGAGATTTTTTTATTTATTTGTAGAAAATTTTCTAATTATTCCAATGAAACATGATGTTGAGTTCTAAATAAAACACAAACCTGGTGGTTCACCTATATCAAGACTCCCTAGAGAATATTCCTTCTTCAATTTCCCGTATTGAGAATGAAAATCCATGATAATATTTATAATGGATTGATTCTTCCAATTTTATAACCATGGGGTGCACAATTTTTTGTTAAGAAGAAAGATGAATCAGTGAGAATCATCAATGATTACCAGTAAATGAACAATATCACAATCAATAACATGTAACCTCTACCTTATATTTATGTATTATTTGTTAAACTACACATATCTAAATAATTTTATATGATTGACTTTTATTCTAGATATCATCCATTGAAGGAAAAAAATGACACACCTAAAACAATATTCCATACCTGAAATATAAACTATGAATATATAGTTATTTCATTTGGTCACACTATTTATCCTTTGATCTTCATCAATTTAATGAATAGATGCTTTAGATATTACCATGATCAGTTCATAGTAGTATCTCTATATGATATTATTATATATTCAGTGATAATGGAAGAGAATGAATATCAGTTGAGGGTTGTGCTTAAAACCATAAGTAATGATTGTTTGTTTCAAAATTTTACAAAGTGCAAGATTTTTCTATAAAAAACATCATTTTTAGGTTATATAATCTCATGTGATGTTATGTTTGTGGGTATATCAATGAATGAGGCTATTGAAAATTGGCCCATACCTACCACTATGAGTGATAACAAATGTTTTGTTGGTTTGAAAAGGTAATATCAATAGTTTTTGGATAATTTATCATTAATATCTAATACACTCACATTTTTAACTCATATGGGAGGCATGTTCCATTGGATAAATGAATGTGAGAAAAATATCAATGAACTAATGAGAAGATTATTTAGTACACCTATGATTACAATACCCTAAGTGTATAAATGTTTTTAATCTACAATGATTTTTAAATGAATGGATTGCGATTCATTATCAGGTAGAATGAAATTTTTATATAGTATACCTCATGAAAATTGATAGTTGGTGTACAATATTTCCAAAATCATGATTTGGACTTAGCTACTGCATTTTTTTCATTATATATATATTAAAGAATTTTCATTATGGAGAAAGCTGGGTTATATATACTATTCATAATATTTTAATCTATATAGTTAAAAAAAAGAGTTGAACATTCTCAAAAGAATATTGTTGGAGCTTATTAATGATTATGTTTGCTCAATAAATTACCATCATATTGAAGAGAAAAATGTGGATGATGCTTAAATCTAATAGTTTTGTACTAGATTATCTATGATGAGGATAAAAACATTTAATATTTATATATTTTCAAATATATATATTGAAATTTTTAAGGAGGGGTGTAAATTTTATCTTCCCGTAATGAATCATTTGCTATCCACCCAAGTGGAGGTTAAAGAGGCACAAAAGATGATGAAAATATGATTTATAAGAATCAAGATGTTCCTAAGTTTAACCATTTTTATGATGGAATGATAAGGTTCTAGAACCTTTTATTTGTTCCCTCCATAACTGATTTGATGAAGTGAAGGTTAGAGGAAGCTTGTAGTTCTTTATTCTCTATTCATCCTAGAATTTCAAAGATGTATAGATATTTTTATATAGTATTTATGGTGGAATGGTATGAAGGGATATATTAAATAATTTATATCTGTATTCATGTAATTTTTCGATGTCAATGATGAGAGAAAAAATTATATGGATATGTTATAACCATTACCCATAACAGAATGTACATTGGAAAATATCACCTTGGATTTGTTTTCTAGAGTCCCAAAAACATATATAGGGAACAATGATATATGGGTTGCAGTCGATCTCATTATGATTTCAGAAAACTTCATCGATATCAAATAATAATTATCTATTTATCAAGTTTCTGGAAAAAATATATGTAATTTTTATGGTTTCATGTAGTGCCACATTCCATTGTATTTGACCAAGATCAGTGTTTTACATTGACGTTTTGGGGAAGTCCTTAGTAGGAACTATAAATGAAGCTATGTTTCAGCACTAAATTTTATACATAAATATATGATCACTCTAATATAGAAATTCAAAACCTATAGGATATATTCATATCATTTTCTCTAAATTGTAATTGTGTTTGGGATCAACACATTCCTATTGTCGAGTTTTTGTAAAATAATATTTTTCACACAAGAATTTATTTGGATCCTTAAGAATTAATTTAAGGATTTAAGAGTATAACTCTAATATTTTATGATTATTCTGAATAAATAATTCTATTCGGATTTGATATATCAAAATAAATGGTATATAATCCATGATTCAATCAAAAAAAGATCAAGGAAACTCAGAGTCAACATAAAATTTATGCAGAAAATCATCGACCTAACCTAGAGTGTGAAGTTAGTGAGATGGTCTTCCAATGAATTTATCCATAGAAAAATGTTATTTAATTCAACAAGGATCTAAATATAATCCGTAGACTAGTTTTTCCTTTCAGTATTCCTGATTGAGTAGGGGTGGTTTCTTATCACATGGTTCTTTCACCAAACCATTCTAAAGTCCATGATGTGTTCCATTATGTCTCTTGAGGAAGTTTGTACCTGATCCTTAATAGGTACTAGACTCATAAATAATACCATTATTTCATGATCTGTCCTAGGAGTAAAAACCAATGGTTTTATGTTTCAAAGATATATTGATCTACCAAACTAGAACACTCAAATTGTTAGGGTTTTATAGAAAAATTACCACATGGAAGAAGTTATATGGGAATCTAAGGATATGATGGGGTAGAGGGATCTTAAGTTGAATATGTCCATGTAAAGATATTTTTAGGGTAAAATTTATATTAATCTAGATATATTGTAACAACCTATTATTTTATGGAAAAAAATTAATTTTTTTTTTATTTGATACCTTTTTTTACATGCTACACCGAGATTAAATGAACCATGATTTAATATTAAAATACATTTTTTTAATGTATTGAACCCCTTAAATTTGGGTATATTAATAGGAATAACATAATTTTTATAATTAGGTATGAGATATTATATAATTAAAATATATCAATAAGTACATAATTGTTTTTACAAATATCTTAATATTCTTTGAAAATACAATTTTCTCTAAAAAATCTGTTTTTGTTGATTTTTGTGAAAAAATAATGAAATTATTATTCCCAATTTTATAAAATTTATTAGAATATTTTATATTCATTTTTTAATCAATATTTTATAATTATAATATAGTTATTTTATTAAAAAATTTCAAAAAATAAATTAGATGAATAATGAAAAATTCTTTTTAAAAAAATTTTATTTCTGGTTTAAGGAATTTAAAATGTTAAATCCTATTTTTAATGTTAAAAAACAAAATAATTTAAATTAAATTAGTAATAATCCTATCTAAATCATCATGATCAAATTCATATATATTTTTATGTAAACCCTTTTTATATTTAAGGGAAAAAATTAGAAAACATCTTTTTCATCATGCATGTATGTTTAATTTTAAATTCAATATTTTTAACTACTAGAAATTAATTTTGGTAAAATGGATTCCTTATTTGTAATAATAATATTTATTAATATTATATTATAAGGTAAAATTATTCATTTTTCAATGTCACCACCCGTCTTAGAGGGGCCGATGCTGTAACTACCATAAGCCCGCCTCCAATATGTTAGGGGATGGTGACTATCACCAAGTAATAATATCACATAAAATGGTAGGAATTAGCCTAAATTACCTATATACACACACATATATCTAAGCCATAAATTCTAAAATGTAAAATCAGTATGTAAAAAATGCATGGAAACCACTATAACCTGTAACCAGAGTACAACAATAAATGAGTTGGAAAGTAAATAGGGCCAGAATACAATCCCACCAAAAAAAAGAATGTCTATAAACATGTTTTTGAAACTCATTCATAGAAAACCCTCCCTAATCCATCCTAAATGTAATATATTGGGGCCACAGTCTAAATCCATTGGAACAGAAAGATCTATCTTATCTCACAAGGCTTAGTCTTATCCTTGTCCACCCTAAACTCTGTGAAAAGGTTGCCCATCTACATAAGACACAATACGTGCGGGGAAAGACCGTGAATGGGTGAGTATAACAACACTTATTAGCTCACCCAAAAACCCTAAATAAAGAAAAAAAATAAATATACAGTCATCACTACACAAGTATATGACTACAGTATATAATAATAATATCCAAATATACTCATACCATACCACACATTCTAGGGTAATTAATAACAACTACATACCAACATTAGGGATTCAGTTAGAAGGCTCCACAAAGTAAACATCTAAGAGAACACACTCCTAAGTATGATGAAAATTACGATGTCCCTCAAATAAGTATCTTTCTACAAGAACCATCATGAGAGAGAGATAGTTGTGTGACCAGAAGAGAGATAAAATACATTATATGAGGATCACATCTATGGACATGGGGTGGCACCAACAACTCATCTTGGATTAACCCACTAAGTAGAGAATCAACACTCAGTGTAGTCATTCATGTCAATACCGTAGACTCTACCTAGGGCATGAAGATGAATAGAGGATCATACAACGATCCTCTCAGGGGTTTCCAAGAACTCTATCCTAGAAGTCGTACTGAAGGGAACAAAGTCTTGTGGGTAGGAATTGATACCAACAAACCATCAGGGAAAAACTCAAGAAAAAAACCTAACAAAAATGTCCTATGATATGGTGAATGATATAATCAATTCAAATATAAATGATAGGGTGCATGGTGAGTGGTACACACATGCATCGTTTACCAAGATCCTAAGTACTACCAGTGTAAACGACCCATTTGGATGGAAATATATTCAGGTTAAAACCCATTTTTATAGGTATTGTCTCATTACAAGTATCCAAATTCTATTAACATGGAATCAAACAGACACTCTGTTAGAATGTTATCATCATTTCAGTCAATATATTTGACTCGGGTCTGGTCCAGGTCTGACTCGACTCGCCAGACCGGGGCTCGACCTGCTGGCTAGCCGGATCTTGTCCAGTCAACCTAACTCGGTCTGCTCGGCCTCCTAGACCATCACATTGGTGGGTCGACCCAACTTGGTCTTTTGAGCATCCATTTTCAGCCTTTTGGGAACCCTTGTGCGGCTAGGCTCCCCTGGTCCAGCCCTCATGCACATGGTCTACCCTAATCATGTGCCCCCATGGTCCACAGGATGTTGTGCTACATCCCAAAAGGTTGGCATAGCTCATTCCATCTTCATCGGATACCCCATTTGGGGCTCACTATCCACCTCTTCTTATGCCTGGAATAGCCCCTGGACCCATGTCGCCCTCTCTTGGGCTAATCAGAGTCATCTCCTACTACCAACATCATGTGCTGCCAACGTAATATCCAATATGCACCTCACCTTCACTATCACACCTCCCCTATGTTGTCATGAGGTTGGATATTTGATTTCGGATCTTTTCACCGTGAATTGATGGTGAAATGATCATTAATTCCTAAATCATGATGAATTCTAAGAAAAAAATGAATTTTGGGGGAGAAGAGAACAATGAACATCCCAAGGAACAAAACCTTGGAAATTATTCATTCTAACTTCAATCCATTCCATAAAATGATCAAGAAAATAGAATAAAATCTCAATAAAACCCCCGATAATAAACTCGTAATCAAAACCCATCCCACAAGGATGATGGAACTATAGGACAGCCTATTCATGTGTTTATCCATGTTCATCATTGATTCTTTGACTAGGGACTAATAGAACTAAAAATCACAATGCCAGACCTCAGAAAGGATCATTCACTATAGAGGATTTATTATTGATGGTGATCCATTAAGAACAATCTCGATCTACCATCTCGTCGTCATCAATCAAGAGATTTCTCTAGGGTTCTCTCTATATCATTTAGGGAATCCTAGGGTTATGATCCTAACAATGTATCCCTTCATAAATGTAAAACCTAATATAAATGTGGTTGTGTTGAATAGAAATATCTTTATTAAAATATTTTTATTGTTCTTTTTTTTGAGAACTAATTTCCACATTTGACCCATTCCATCCAATAGTAGGCATCACCTAGGGTAAATTCGCTACTATGAATGCAACAATTCTCCTGGATTTCTGATCCGGGCACCTGTTTAGAAGTAATTACACTATTTCAAGAAAACTACTCGCCCTTGCTATTTAAAGATAAATATTTCTCTAAAAATTATTCCGAACACATTGAGCCTCGGAATCATAAGCCTTCTCAGCACTTGGTATCATAAAAATACCTATAATATTTAAAATAATACATGAAAAAATATGAGGCATTTCAGACAGAATTAATATTAAAAATATTAAAAATAAATCATCTCTGGTTAAAACGGGTTCACTAGGGGTAAAAAAAGATATAGGGGTGTGTTTTGAAATAAGAAAATTTTACTCAAATTTTATGCCCATATTTAAATATTATAATATAAAAAATTTTAATATAGTGTCAATTTGAAGAATTCTTCTGAGAATTGGAATTATCATTTTGTATTAGTTCGGGAAATTTCAAAGTTGTTTCCAACTGGGATTCATTCCCCCACTTATATAAGGACATCATATATCATCACTTATCCACAATATAATATATATTTGGATTATAAAATTCCAACCCAAATACATTCCTTACTTCACTTCCCACTTCTTATGTTCCTTAGTTTTATTGGGAATCCCTCTAAGGATGTCTTTTAGTGAAAACCTAAGAAGGTTATCCAAAAAAGAATTGTAATTCATAAATGATAATTTTTATTTCATTCATCATTACCCATCCTTACAATATTATTAGACTATTAAAATATAATATCACCTATTAATACCATTTACTGAGATTTTAGTTTTATTTTTCATAACCAATGCCAATCAATTATTCTATAAAATGTTAAATTAAATCGTTGATCACTTGTATTGCAGACTACCACCCCGTGAAACGATGTGATTTGTTTTCCAAAACCCCCTCCCATGATTTTATATTATGATAAGTATATATTTTATATTTATGAAATAATTATGCTTCAATAATTACAATATCACCTATACCTTATTTCCTTTCAATATTCTGAAAAATTATTACATTTCTCGTTCATACGTGTGGACTACGTTCACCACGAAGTGATGTGATTGGTTTTTTAATTAGTTATAAAATATATTTTAATGATTATATATGTAATTAATATTTATGATATATATATTATAATAATGATTCAATAAAATGGAAATAATATTTTCCATTATTTTATTCCATTTATTGAGAAAATGGAAATTGTGTTTATGCGTACGTACAACGTACCATCACCATAAACTATGTAATTAATTTAATATATAAAACAAAATTAGATAACACTAAGTATATTTATAATGAATATATATGATTCTGTTATCATGGATAACATTATGGATATTATGGAAGCATGATCAATGTGATAGGACTAAGAATATCAAACTAAATCATATTAGATAATCGAAGCAGTTATTACCTGAAATGTGATTTTAATAAGGAATTTCTAATAAATAATTATTAAAAGGTCATAAATATATCATATATTTTATGAGATATATGATCATATCTCTTTAATAAGTTAATATTTATCTTATATTTATTATATTTGTGTTTTTAATGTGTATGACCAAAGTCATGGCTTGGGTAAGGGATTCCAAGTCCCACTTTTTTTCTTGGAAACATATGTCATATTCACCACTCATTTATTTTTTTTTTGGGTTATATAGTACCCATTTTACATGTTATATCATCATTTTATTTATTTTAACTATATTTATATTTATATTTGATGTTACAATTTAATGGGGATTATGAATCAACATATTATAAAGTGGTAATGGAATTTCAACTCACTTTTATTGTCATGGAACACATGCTATATTCACCATAATATTATTTTATGTGGTGTAAAATCAACCCATGAATGAATTTAATTTTGATTCATATGAAAATTTTAAGGATTTACATATCCATATAATTTTCATTCTATCACAGGGCTTATGATTCAAACATTACCAAAGTGGTAATGGTTTTACATTAAAATGTCATTACCTATACAGATTATTTATGATTATTGTCTAGATAATGAAATATTATTATCTATTATCTTAATAATGCAATTTATTTTATTTTTCTATCGTTATTTCTAGAGAATAAATGTTTCATTTTCATTCTCCTCTCTTTAATTAATAATCAGACAGAATGAATATTATTAAGAGATATCAAATTTATTTATATCTTTGGTCAAAATTCCTTATTCTTCTACATCCATGTATTCTAAAAATTATTCAAATAAAATTTCTAAAATTATAAAATAAATTTGTAAATACCTTTCTTCCCAATATTTTGTTTTAGAAAAAATAAAAGGAATCTTTTTATCATTTTCCAAATACGGACATTTTTTCTTTTTTACCAAAAATGTTTATGGAATTATCATGTTAGTTAGTACGACATGAATGGAATTTCATTCCATTATGGCCACTAAATGACATAAATATTCCATTATAATTTTAAAAGGTTATTTTAAATGTTAAAATTTTATTTAATTTTTTTGTAATTTTTATATTTTAAATATTTGATTTTAATGTAAGATGGATTTTTTCTTCTATAAATGTTCCATATGATAATTAAATAACATTTTTAATATAATATTACATCCTTTGATGTTACCTAAGATTTAATATGGATATTATTCAGTGATACCATCCTTATTATTTGTTTATATTTTCAGTGATTGTGATAAAAAGATTTTTTTGAAACTTTTTCCTTTTCTACAGGTAATGTTGTATTGAATTGATGGACTTTTTATGATAACTATTTCGTTTCCATGTGATATTCTTTTATAAAATGTTTATGAAGAATATTTACATTTCAAGTGTTATGATATGATGAATTTCTTTTGATCCTGTTTCACTCAAATGTATGGGTTATGTAACATGATGGTTCTATATCTCCCTCCAATTTATTGTGTAATGATTAATGTTATTTGATCTCAAAGGGTACACGGGAAGTTAACCAAATACCAAAAGAAGGTAAAAGAGTGTTTAAACCATTATTAAAAAATAGGGTACATGGGAGTTCATCAAAATATGAAAAATTGGGTATACAAAAGGTTATTCGGATCATGAAGAAAATGGTACTTGGGAGGTTACCCTAAGATAATAAATATGGTTTCCAATCTCAAATAAGGTTCATATGTGGTTATACCAAGCCTTAAATGTTTGGAATTTTTGGGTGGGTATCCTTGAAATAAGAATTTCTATGATTATGTGCATGCCAAAAATATGTGTTTAATGTCAATATTATGATCCCATGGATTATGTTCTATGACTATTCAAGGATTCATGTCTTATGAACTACTATGATTTACTCAATGACTTTTTTTTATGATCAATGTATAGGGTATGGTTTTTAAATTTTATTCTCGTGTTTTCATACACTTATGCACAATTTATGAATATGTGATCATTGATATATCTATTGTTAACACTTACTAATCATCTGAGCTCAAAATTTCTTATTTTTCCATTCGTTTTGGTATTAAGAATGTTATTTTGTATCATATATATAAGAAGGATTATTGTTATGAAAAATTTAGTGCGACCGGAGATAGATCAATTATGAAATGTTTTTAGATATTCATGGTTCCAAAGAAACACCAATTGTACGATTCTGGAATTTATCATTAATATATGTAATGAATATTCATATATAAAGACAAAATACTTATGTATAAAAAATATGGTTCATTATATATTTGAATGTTGTATCTATTTTATTTTTTCATATAAGTTAATTTAATATGATAGGTGGGTATAGTCTCCTAAAAACACCCCCAAAGAACAATACCTCTAGTTATAAGCCTCTCGTGTTTGGGTAGGCACACTTCTGGACATGTATCAACCGACATTCTAGTAATAGATTAGTGGTTCGAGCCATGGGGCATTACAAAATAGATTTATATGTTTTATTTTCTTTTTCTATTAAATATTGGTTGATCAAAAAGTAGGAAGGTGTTAAAATATGATATGGATCATATGCCTAGGATTGGACATGAAAAATATAAAGAACGATAATTTTTCTAGGGATGTGATTTTTTTAATGCCATTTATTTAGACAATTGATTTGATTTCACCTCTTGTTTTCACTATAATATGAGGTTAATAATTTATGGAATTTATCTCACCACTCATTATGGAAAAATTTGGAATTTTCAAGCATCATATCAAGCCTGTATAATTAACATGTCATTTTTTGTGATTTCCTGTGATTGGTTATTTTATTACCTTGACAATGACTTAGAGTAGTTAATTAATGTGCTATTGGCCATTTATAAGGTGTTTCTATATAATATAACGATGGAATAAATCTTAATTTGTCCCCTTGATGAGATAAAATACCAAATGTATGATTATGTTAGATTAATTTTTATGTCTTCTCAGTTAACTAAAATTATTGTTACAATTGAATGTTTGATTTCCTCTATAACATAAAATTGAGATTTTCTTTAACTATGAATTAGTTTTGAGAAAATTTCAAAAAAATAAATTTTTAAAAGGAAATTATGTTATAATTGACCATGATCATTATATATAAACTACTAAATAAAGTACCAAGTATAACTTAAAGAGTGCTTTTCTGCATAAAATGTACATACAATTTCATTTATCTTAGACTTGATCGTGATTTAGTGGCTAATTTAAACTGGAAGAGAATAATTTTTTGAACTCTGTATATATGTATGCAGTGATGACCATTAGGGAAGTTTATGTGGGCCATTTTTATGGGTATTTGGGGTTGTCTATAATGCATGTGTTACATGAAATTCATGAGCTATGGCCTTATATGGTTTTTATGAATCATTATTTGTTATGATTTCTTTATAACCCTTGTGGTGTAATTATACTGGGAGTGTGCAGATAGGATTGGAAATAGAAATTAATATGAGACCATGTGGTGGGTGTTTTGTTTTTTGTGTGATTTTAAAATGGAATGAGATTCAATTTCAAATAAAAATTTATGGACAACATGATATCAGAAGTACGTGTAATGTATGATAGCCTTGTTACCTTCATGGGAATGTCTCCATGTTGGGGAGTTGGATCCTTACAACATTCATGGGTGACCCATGAGAGGGTTAAGATTATTCTGTGAGTGCCTTGAGGTACTCAAGGTAGTACTGTATGTTGTAGATATTTTTTTAAGGAGGAAAGATCTTTCATACTAATGGCCTTTTTAGGTCCCTTTATTTCTTTTGAGTAGTCTTTTCATTGATTATAATGGGTTATAGGCTTAGAACCAATGTTTTTTTATAAATTAGCTATTAAATATAAATTAAATGGTGCTTCTCAATTATGTGTTTGTTTAGGCATGTGAAATGAATTGTGGATGACTATACGGTTGAGGTAAACCTGTCATATTCTATGCAATTGGAGCATTGTTGACCACACCTATCATGAGGCATGAAAAAAAAATTATCTTCTAAAAAGAATAATTGGGTAGCTAGAAGTAGTTGCAATTGATCATATATGGATGATTGTAAAATCAATGGGAAATAAATTTCTACAAGTTTCGATCAATTATCCAAACAACTGGATGAGGGAAAGAATTCATGAAATGATTTGTGAAAATTACTTGAAAAAAGAAGAACGGAAAGAACAAGAAAGTAAAAAACATGATGGGAATGAAAGTTGGTTTGACTATTTTTGAAAAACTTATTCTTGTTTATTAAAATTATTTATGAATTTTTTCACCATGGTGATTGAAATGTATTATTTTTTTGGTATAATAATAGGTAATGGTTTATTTAAATAGAAATATTTTAGTTAGGTGATTTAGCATTCAAATTCAAATATATATAATTACCCCTAAAAATAGGAATAGGCCCAGCCAATTGTCCTAGTATTTCCTGTTGTGCTTCCTTTAGTTCCCCCATCTTGTGGTATTCATCGTATTATAAAACACCATCAGTGAATATGTAATTAATTCATCAAATGGATTATAAAAGAGATATCATAATAATAACAATAAACATACAATAATTTTTATTAAAACATCCCCAAAATCGTATTATAAAACCAAATCAAGAAAATTAGGCTTTTATGACCATGGTCACGTTATGCGGTAGATAAGAAACTCATCCCCTACTATCAATTTCATAGGTGAAGGGATAGGGTATCAATTAAACCAAAATATAAATGAAATAGTGTAAAATAACCTAATTGGATTCAAGGTAATATCCAATAGAATAGAAATAAAACATCCCCATTCTAATTCCAACAAAAACTCTAGTGTACTTCCATTGTATTTATCGAAAAAATAAATACATGGTTTGTTGTAAAAATAATAGGCAGTGTAATTTTGTCAAAAACTATTTCCCTCGTTTTTACTGCTAGTTAGTGAGAAGTCATGATGCCCATTGAATTTGAATATTTCATGGTTGGTTGGCTGAGGTGCATTATATTTAGTGCCACTATATATGATGGGTAGAATCTCTATCAACTAACAACCTCTTATAGAAGTATGTATAGAGTGTGTATAGGAAAATTTTATGGTGTAACACCCTGAAATTTTGTGAATTATTTTTTTCAAATTAATTTATCTTTTTGATATTTTTCATTTCATTAGACATTAGAAAGAGTTATATATATATATATATATGTATAAATTAAAACACTAATTCAAAAATTTCTTTCACATGTCACTGACCTGGCTTGTGCTACCCATAATGCCAACTTGGAATACGTTAAATGCAACGCCGAGTTTCTATAAAACATCATTTTATTATAATTTTTTAAATAATATAATTATAAACTAGCTGTTAAACATAGTGATATGAATATTAATAAATATTTTTCAAATATTTATTAAAATTTGCTTATAGAAATAAAACATATTGATAATGAAAGATATAATTTTTCGTAATGTCCTTATATGTTTAAAAATACTATAAACTACACTTCATGTCCTTGAACGAAAAATTTTAATATTAATTTTATACACATATAGAAATTTAATTTGATTACATAATCATCGTTTTTGAATTTATAATTTGAAAATTATATTAGGGTGACTTTTTGGGTTTTTCTAGGAAACATCATTTGTAGATAAATACTGAAAAATACAACATTGTTGTTAAAAAACTACCCTTTAATTTAAATAATTATTAATGTAAAAATATATTAAAATTTTTTTAAGGTAAAATTATATTAATTATATATCTATTAATACAATTTAGTTCATTAGAATAAATTTAAATTTCTAATTTAATTTAAAAACATAACAAATATTTGAACTTATTTCTATATTAAAAACCCTTAATTTCATCCCATTTCTAGGATTAGCATTAATCTAAATTTTTTTGCATATGTGAATTGAATTTCTAAAAGTCCACATAAAACATTTTAATAAGTATAATTTTTATAGTATAATAATACCAACTTAATTTTTACCAATAGTATTTGTAAAAGTGATTAAAACTAATCACAATGACTAAGGTCAAATTAATCTTAATTGGGGACTAATCATTAATATTAAAGTCCCAAATGACCCATCCACTTGTAAAAAACCCATTTTATATACATATATTGTCTATAACCATTAAATTAATTAATTATTTGGGTTTTTATGACTTTTTATAAGTAATAACATGTGTACACCAAACTTGTTTTCAAAAATTCCAAGTGAGTCCTTTTCCTTCTCTATAAAAGGCCACTAAATCTATTATATTTTCACTCCTCTCAAACATCAAATGTTTAGCCAAGATCTTCCCAATAAAATTCTATGCATTCTTACATTCCACCTTAAAGCCTTAGTTTTTTCATAAATCGTTCCGATGAATCTCTTTTGTGTAAACCAAAAGAAATTACCTGATTAAGTGGTCACATCTTCTCTCAAGATCCTTTCTTTTATTTATATTCTCCACCCCCTCCACATTCCTTTTTACAGGATTATATAATATCCCCATTAACTTAAACATACAATGATGTTTTTATTCTAATGGTTCAACCTAAACATACACACACCTCCATATAATGGGTAAAGAACATGATATTTACGTGTACGGAAAACTACTGTCTCACAAAATGATGATTGTTCACTTTTACTCTTTTGCTGCTCAGGGTGGAAATAATGATGGACTCTCTATTTATATGTCATATATTATATTTAAAATTTATTTAATCTTTTTTATTTCCTTTACATCCCATATCATTTTACATTCCATTTGGTGTTAATAAGATAATTTTTTTTGAGGAAGTGTGGACTACCACCCCTCAAAGTGATGTGATTCGTTCACAAACTACATAGAATGTGTTAAGGATAAATATAGTAAACTTATATGATATATATGATATAATAATTCTACATGAATAATGATATATATATATATATTTACATATTTCTCTTACCTTCTTTTTTTCAATACGACAATAAAAATGCAAACAATGTTCATGTGTACATACAACATACCATCTCCATGAACTATGTATCCCATTTCATATGTATATATACAATAGATTTTTATAATAAAAATATATTTAATATAAATTATTTTTATATCATTATTTACTTTTTGGAAATCATGATATAATTATAAGTATCATATATATAAAAAATCAAAACACATGTGAAGAACAAAGAGAATATTACCCTAAGTGAAACATTTACATAAAATTGTTAACAAGAGGGAAATATAAAGTCATGATAAAATCATATATGATATTATGAGTAGGAATATGGTTCTTTTATAGATATAAAATACATTAATATTTATTATATGAATGTTTTTTAGGAATATGAAGAGAGTCACAATACAAGGTAAAGGAAATATCATCTCACTTTTATTTCTCTGAGATACACACCTTATTCACTACTAACCTCATTTGTGTGACCTACGTACTACCGATGAATGTACTATCTGTATCTTATAAAAAATTTGTGTTTATTTACATATTCATTTTATGAACTTTTTTTAATGGGGTGTATGTTGCAAAAGGTAGGAAATTGGTCTGATAATTTTGTCACATTTTTCCTTCATTGAGACTCAAGTTTTGTTATGCACCTAAATTATTTTTTTAGTGTATATAATTCCATTTTAAATAAAATATCATTAATATAATTATTTTCATGATATTTTATATTTTATTTAATTTCTTTTTCTTACATGGATAGTTTGATCCTAAGTTACTAAGTAGTAAGATTTTATTGAAACAATCTCATCATTTTTCCTGATTGTTTATGCTTACTTTGATTAAATATTGCAGTCCATCTCTCAATAAAGATCATGAGGTTCATTATACTCCATAATTTCATGATGTATTCATTTATTCGTACCATTTTTACATTATTTAGAAAATAATATAGATAATAATTTGTTTTTTAGAAATCCATACATTACCCTCTCTTCAATCAGAAATCTGTGAACCATGAAAACCATGATTTCTAAAAAATGATTCCAAAAACATTATATAATTTTCCATTATTAATTAAATTAAATTTTCACCTTTCTTGTTTTATACCAATGTTTTCAATGGAATGTTTTCATATTTCAAACAAGGAATTTTTTCACACTTTTTACCATGTAAATAGATTGTTCTTTTTACCATGTATGGAATGTACATATTTACCTGTCATCATCTATTTAAATCTTCATTTTCATTTTTTTTAAAATATAGTTTTTAAAAAAAATTAGTTTCATGGAAATTATTTTTCAAAATTTTTTCATGCTTCGTTTATATTTTTTTTATAGAAAATATGCTTCATAATGTCTTTAAGCCTTATTTATAAGTTTTCAAATTATTTTTCAAAGAAATTATTTTCAAAACATTTTGAAGATTATTTCATATGGTTTTAAGTAAAATGTATTTCAAAGTATTTTCAATAATTCCTTATATTTTTTCAAAAAAAATGAGAATTGTTTTTAAAAAAATGAATTATTTTTATTATTTTTCAAGAAAAATATTTTCAAAATGTTTTTAAGCATATTTTATATGTTTCCAAGGAAAAAGATTATAAAAATTGTTTCATGTCTTCTTTATAAGTTTTAAATTTATTTTATAAGAAAATTATATTCAAATGGTTTTATATATTAAAAATACTTTTTTAATGAATAAAGGATAATTAACTCAAGAAATGTTTTATAAATAAATTTCAAAAGTATTTTCCATATAAGATGAAATCTGTTGATGTTTCACATGCCATTATAGGAAATGATCTAAAAGGTTCTATTCATATTCATTCATTGAATGGATTATGGTTAATGTCATGGTAGTTATGAAAATTTTATCTCTTTCATGGGTTACATGGTTTTGAAACCCACATCCTTCCACGAGTTATGTTAATGATTAAATGATTATGAAAACTATAACATATTCCATAGGTTATGATATCATTACTTGTTTATGATACCCATTTCATTTCATGGGTTAAGATATGATTTTTTATTATTTTTTACAAAGAATGTATGATTTCCTTTTGAGATGTTTGGGACATATTTTCCTCCAATGAATTGGGTTAATATTAATATTTCATTTGATATACTAGTCTTGGGAATGAACTTTAACTACTAAGATGGCCATGGGAGTGAACCATGTATACAAAGATGGTATTAGGAGTGAACTAAAGATACCAATATGCCCATGTAAGTAAAACATGACTACCAAGATGATATGGGGAGTGAACCCATAATATCAATGTGGTCTTGTAAGTGATGTCTTGGATACTATGGAAATTATAGTATATGCTTATGTGTCTATCATAAATCCATCTTTTATTCTTATATTTCTATTTCATGACATGTGGTTTTTATTATATAATGATCTAGGTCTTATTAATTGGAAAATTGTCTTATGATATCAAATATATAGTTTATGACTTTAAACTTTTATGTTCAGTTTTCATACCATTTATTCTTGTTATGCTTACAAATTCCCTTTATTTACCCTTAATGAGCATCTGAGGTCACCCATTCTTTTATTTTCCCCATTTTATGAAGAATGGTTTTACGTAGAAGTACTAAAGGTGGAGATATTTATGGGATAATTTGATGATCATTCACATGTATGGAAGATTTTATTCCCATTTTTCTAAAGTCACTAAAAAATTATAGCCCTTAGAATTTATTATTATATTCGACTAAATATTAATCTAAAATGATACAATAAACATATATGTTAATCTTGGGTATCTATACATGACATTTTTTTCTTGTTCATCTATATGGGTGTGAACATGAGCTAGTCAAGTCGTGCTTGGTTGTGGTATATGACAAGTGTTCATAATATACACATCGTGTAAATTTCAATTTTTTATGATCATACCTCATTATTTAATATGACTATAAAATCTTACAAAAATCACCATGAACACATAAATAAATCTTTTAATATATAAATTAATTTTTATCATGTGAGAATACGTTTTAATAATATATAAAATTCATGAATTAGTATACAAAATTTGGGCACATAAAACTCCCCTTCACTTAGAAATTTTATTTCCCTAAAAAAATCTAAATATCTATTTAATAGAATCTAAACACTAAAAGGGGAATCATTAAATGAATTTCAATTATAAATATCATAGTCATAATAATGGATTTTAAAAGCCATGATACCTATTTTTATTTTAAATATATTATAATCATTCTCATATATAATTTAATCAAGAACCATCATCCTCTTTTAGTTAAATTTTTAAATATTTAATGAATATTAAAGTCACATGATTATTTACCTCACCAGAAGAATGAAACACTCATCACTGAAGATCAATTAATCAAAATTATGTTCAGTCATAAGTATATTCACTCCATCCATAATTTGGTACGTTATATAAATCCCAAAATTGAAATTAAATTTCCAATATCATGGGGTCTTTAAATAAGGTTTACATGATTCTAAGGATAAGAATAGGTAGGTAATTATGTAATAATTCTCTCAAATACTTGAAAAAATTGGCTAAATTATTCAATAATAGATCTTCATATTCAATGACAATGATCATTTAAAATCAATCCCTATCATGATCTCACAAATGTCACCATCAATATTTAATTACATTTCCAAAAGAGGTTAGTAAACTATAAGTGATTGTAATGAAATAAATTGGACATCTTTAAAACCTTTTTCAAATAAGGACTACTTTGGAATACAAGTAATTGTGGTTTTGGAGCCCTTTTTACAAAATTAAAATATACACTCTCCCCTGCACTAAACTTAAATTTTCACAAAAATATACCATGAATTTCCAACTCCCTATTTAAATCATAAATGAAAAAACATTAAATATAATCAATTTATTTGATTAGGAAGGATAAATAGTATTTTAATATGTCTTCTTCTCTATTCATTTCTTGGTTTATATGGGTTTTATAGAGATAAGATGTAGGGTGTGTCTCAATGTCAAAGGGGATTAAAATATCAATCAAATGCCACAATAATTTAAATTCTTTTCAATATATTCAACTTTTGACAAGAAAAACAATCAGGTTCTAGTAGTTAGAAAGATCCCCATAATCTCTCAAGAAATAGGTTATAAGGATAAATATAAAAATGGATTATAATTCCATTTGGTAATAAGAATACTAATCTGTCAATCAGGTCATTACATTAATATAAATGTTCAGTCTAATTAATTCAAATGGAAAAGAATTTAATTTGAAACTCAAACTATATCAAAAATCATATTAATATACATTAAAATTAAAATAAGGGTGTCCATTTTAAAATAGGCATATATTAATTTTCTATTTATAATATCAAAAAAATAATACATTTTATAATATTTCATCTATATCATGATGTATCTTGGAATTTTTTAAGTGAAAATACTATGGTTGTTAGGAGACTCTCCCACAAACATAATTCCACACATGGTCCTCCATGTCCGGCCCTAAAGATGAGAAGAGTACATGTAATGGAACAATAAAACTTGGGATGGAGATAGTAGTGGAAGAAGTAATCTAAAGAAAACTGAAGTAAAATAAATTCCAAAATAATACTTCCCAATTGGTAAATGGAAATAAGATGAAATAATATTCTCATAAAATGCTACAAGACCCATGACTATTGATGTAATTAAAATTGGTATTATTCATGAACACAAAGCATTACCCACAATTAAAATTAACACAAAAAATGTATATATTAAACTAACTATGTGTCAAAAAATATCAATGAGTGGACTGAGGAAAATTACTTTAAAAAAAGGCTTTACAAATGATGAAATATTTCAAAAACAATGGCTTAAATAAAAATAGTTACATAAAACAGGTTATGTAAATTTAGTAGGCATGTAAAATAGTTTCATAACATTGGCATACATTTATATCTGAAATATAAATAAACAAGATAGCAACATGGTCATCTACCAAATGGTATGATAGTATTAACCAGTTATAGGATTCTGAACTCTCTATGTGAACTCAGCAAAATCTGTATACACATTTCCCTATGACACTGGCCAAAGGAGACTCGTCACCAACCCGTCGGGGATGTAACCCACTGCATGTATGTTTTAGAACATTGTCGGAGCAGAGAGTGTATCCAAATAACTCACTAACTACCTAAGGCTTGCGTGCGCTCTTAAATTATGGGAGAACTATTTTAATAATGCTTAAAATACGATCAATCCCAATCTTCCATTTCAAAAGTTCCAATTTCATTCCATTTAAAACCAAAACATGTTTTATTAAAAACATGCCTTTTCACAAGATAAAACCAATGGTTTCTATTAAATCATTTTAATCCATTTTCATAAGTTTGAAATCCATTCAAAACGAATTCCATCATTACACAATTTATTTCTATAATTAAATTCAACAATTTAATTGAAATCATTTCCATCAAATCCACAATTTAAATTGGCCAATTTCCATAAACACACCCAATTCAATGGAATTGGGGTTTTCCCACATTTCTATGCCAAAACCATTTCAAATATCTCAATTCAATGGAACCGAATTTTTATCAGTTAATTGAAAGAAAATTTTAGCAATTGAATTTAAATCAACAATTGAAATAAATCAAAAATATACAATTATAAACAATTTGGTCAGTCGGGACGGAACTACCTACCTTGAAGGTTTTAACCAAGACCACAACAGTTGAGAACGCTCAAGAAAACTGGGTTGCTTCTTCAAGAACCCACCTTATATCTCTTCTCCTAGAATGATCAAGACAAAATCTCATAAAATATGGTACCACACACTTATATCTACCCACAATGGGTGTGGATACAAGAAACCGAGATAAAAAGAGAAGTAGATCTAAGTAGATCTAAAAAACCAATCAAGAACGATAAAGAATGATCACATACCTCAAGAATCCAGATTCGATTCACTAGGAGGAGCCTTTGGATCGCCTCCGTAATGATGGGAGAACCCTCTCTAACCTTAAAAGAAGACAATTCCTGAGTTAGGGCTACTTGGGAAGAAAAACGAGGCACATAGAGGCAAAACCGTGCGAGATCCACAATTTAAGGATCTCATTTAAGTGATTGCATGGTTTGGCCACATGGTTTGAAAAACTGTGTGCTAACCATGCGTGATCTATTGCCTCGGCCACCCTTCTCGCATGGCTTGGCTGCATGGTTAGACAAACTGTGCACCACCCGTGTGAAAGCTGCTGTACATGTTTTAAGGCTGGCACGGTTTGGTCGCATAGTTTGTCAAACCATACGCAAACCATGCACCACACATTGTCCTCTAGTTTTTTCTTTAAAAGTTCACCCAAACACAACCCAAGCCTTTACACAAAAACAGAGGGACATAAAAACATCAAAAGTACCTGAAAACATAACGGGATGTTACAACCTGCCCACCATAAGATCTTTATGCCCCCAGAAATCCAATGAAAAAACCTCCACTTCAAAAAGATGAGGCCACTGCTCTCTCATTAGAGACTCCCTTTCCCACATCTCATGAGAATCATAACCATGCTACCATAGTACATGGAACAGAGGTATCGTTCTCCCACGAAGTACCATGGTCTATGAATCAACAACCCTGACTGGTCGTTCATTCACATATAAATCTAGTTCAATCTCAAGATCACTCCATCTCACAACATGATATGAATTAGAGAGATACTTTCACATCTGCGATACATGGAACACGTTATGTATCGACGTCAACTGTGGTGGTATAGCTAGACCGTAAGCAACTTTCCCCACAAGACCAATAACCTCAAAAGGTCCCACATAATGAGGAGAAATCTTCCCTTGCCTCTCAAGCCATTGATGACCCAATCGGGGTGAAACATTCAAGAACACCTAGTCACCAACTAAGGAATCTAAAGGTTTACGATGATGATAAGCATAATACTTGTACCGACTCTGTGCTGTTAACATTCTTTGACAAATCAACTGGACCTTAGCTACAGTCTCTTGGACCAGACTCGGTCCTACTAAAGAACTTTCACCAATCTCTGACCAACATAAAATATATTTACAAGGACGACCATAAAAAGCCTCAAAAGGAGACATTTTGATAACATATTGATATCTTATTTTATAAGAAAATTCAACTAGCCACATATCATCATCCCAAGACCCACCAAAGTCATGAACACATGCGTGGAGCATGTCCTCAAGGATCTGAATAGCTCTTTCTGTCTGGCCATCTGAATGTGGATGGTAGGCCGTCCTCAAATGAACCTGAGATCCCAGGGCCTCCTGAAGGACACTACAAAAGCGATAAGTAATCTGAGGATACCTATCAGAGACTATATTAGATGGAACTCCGTGCAAATGAATGAATTATTTCACATAGACATTCCCCAACTCCTCAACATTGGTTGTATCTCGAATAGGTATAAAGTGTGATGCCTTGGTCAGTCTTTCGATCACAACCCATATTGCATTCTTCTTCCTCTAGGTTTGAGGTAACCCTACCACAAAGTCCATAGATATTTCATCCCACTTCAATGTAGGTACTAGAAGTGGTTGAAGCAAACCCTATGTTTTCTGGTGCTCGGCTTTCACCTGCTGGCATGTATAGCGATGAGATACAAACTCAGTAATGTCACATCTCATACTCGGCCACCAGAACTATTGCTTCATATCATAGAACATCTTTTTGGTTCCCAGGTGCACAACCCACTGAGAGTTATGGAAATCCCCCATCACATCCTTTCTTACTGATAACAGCACAATGTAACGGTTTCGATAACACCGAACACCCTCTTTAGAGAATTACCACTGGGTGTCGGTATCCCCACCATAAAAAGAATCCCTAATGCTATAGAATTCATCATCCAGTTGTTGTTCCTGATGAATTAACTCAAGAAGAGAAGATTTCAACTGGACACTGGCTAAAAAAACATCATTCCCCTTTCACTGAACTCCAATATGCAAATGAGCAAAAAGAGCCATCAAACTCCACTCTTCTGAAGATTCTTTCACTGCATGTGATGGAAGTTTCTTGTTTAACGCATCTGCAACTACATTACCCTTCCTCGAGGTATAGGTAATGTCAATGTTTAAATATTTCATGTACTCCACCCAATGCCTTTGGCGGATATTAAAATCTTTTTGAGAGAAGATATAAATCAAGCTCTTGTGGTCTGAATACATAGTAAAACTTTCTCCATAAAGGTAATTTCTCCAACACTTAAGTGCATTCATTACAGCTGCAAGTTCAAGGTCATGGGTAGGATAGCTCTTCTCATGAGGCATAGGCTGAAGAGACCCATAGGCAACAACAAGATTACCCTACATGAGTACACATCCCCAAACTGAACCTGATGCATCACATAAGACCGCATAACCTATCCCAGCCTTAGAAAGAGTTAACACTGGAAAAGTAGTCAAAAGTCACTTTAGCTAAACAAAAGAACTCTGAAATTTATCATTCTAGGAAAACTTCACTCTATTTCGAGTCAGAGTAGTCATTGGAGAAGCTAACTTTGAGAAGTCTTTAACAAACCGACGATAATATCCTGTTAATACCAAGAAGCTCCAAATCTTGAAAACTTTTTGTGTTTGTTACCAAGTCATAAAAACCATCACTATTTTAGGATCAAATGATATTCCTTGTTCTCACACAAAATTCCCCAAGAATTTCACTTTCTGAATCCAAAAGTCATGATTTTAAAGCATGACATAAAGTCGGTGATTCCTTAGAAGACTCAGGACTATTCGCAGATGATGCACATGATCCTCCTCAGACATGGAGTAGAAAAGAATGTCATCCAAAAATAATACCATGAAAGCATCTAGATACTCACAAAAAACTGTGTTAATCAATTCTATGAAAACTGCATGAGAATTTGTTAGGCCGAAGGGCATAACAAGGTTCTCATAATGGCCATACCAACTCCGAAAAGCGGTCTTAGGAACGTCAGATTATTTTATCCTCAACTGATGGTAACTAGATCGAAGATCAATTTTCAAAAACCAATTTTCCCCTTTCAATTGTTCAATCAAATCATAAATTCATGGTAACTGATATTTTTTCCTTATCGTAACTCAATTGAGCTTTCGATAATCAACACATATGAAAAGAGAACCATCATCCTTCTTGGAGAAGAGAATAGGTGCTGCCCAAGGTGACACATTCGTGTGTACAAAAACCTTCTCAAGAGGATCTTATAACTGAGACTTCAGTTATTTTAGTTCATCTGGAGCCATTTGATAAGAGGGAATAGAAAATGGTTGAGTACCAAGCATTAAGTAAATAAAGAAATCAACCTCTCTTACTGGGGGAAAACTAGAGAAGTCATAAGGAAACATGTTGGGAAACTCAGCAACGACTAGAGGAAGATAACCACACATTGAGTCTCTCTCTAGATCAAAGTCAAACACTGATATAACTTTCCCCAACTCAAGATAAGAGGGTACGAATCTTCTTGAACTTGGGTATCATTCACATTGAAAAATAAGAGACACACCACTGGGTGTAGTAAGGTAGACCCATCGAATATAACAATCGATTTGAGACTTATTAGCAATGAGACAATCCATCCCAAATATGACGTCAAGAGATTTCATGTACAGAACTGGAAAAATCCAATAAAGCTCGACATCTGATAGATAGAATACACAAGAAGGACTACAGAGACCCATCTTTCTCATTGTACCAATGGGTGTAGTAATATCCATCGCACAAGATAAAAGTTCCATAGGTAGATTAAGCAGATTAACAAGATGGGTTCAAATAAAAGAGTGATATGAACTAGTATCAAAAAGCGATATCACTAAAGATGAAGCTATATTAATGTTACCTCTCACAGTTGCAAGACCTACATCAGCTACCTCAGGCGACTCATCCACTGCGTGAAGAATCTTTTTCTAGATGCCTGTGGCTGGAACCATTTTGTATGTGAAGCTTTTGATTTCCCCATAGTTTCTGGAGCTACTGATTATCCTGTTCCACCACTTGAAGTCGAGATGTGATGGAAGAATCTCTATATGTTCCTTAAACGTTCGCAGGAGCTACAGTTCTTTGGTGCCTCAGTGCAAACCCTTTTAGAATTTCCTGGCTTCCCACACTAATATCAAGTCAAAAAATCCCCTCTTGGTGCTACCAGAGGTCTGGGATGACTCTTCTTTCGAGAACTACCTTGAGAAAAGTCATGATTCTTTTTTCAATTAAAGGAACCAACACTGCAACAAGGGGGAAAACCAACCTCCTTCAACCCTGAATTTCCTGCCAAGTCCATCTCAACCATCATCACCCTATCAAGAACATCATAATAGGTGGGTGGCTTTAGTAGGAAAACCTAAGAATAGATATCTGATCAAAGTCCCAACTCGAATCGTCGAGCCTTCATCATCTCATTAGATACAATCTCAGGAGAAAATTATACCATCTCATAAAACTATTTGAGTACTCAGTCATGGTTTTGTTGGCCTGCTCATGCTTGAAAAACTACACAGCCTTGTCCAACACCATTGATTCTGGATAGAACTGGTAAGTGAAAAGAACCCTAAAGCCTTTCCACTCCAGACCCTCATGTTCCCCAGCCATCACCATTGTGTGCCACCATCTCCTACTTGGTCCCTCTAGTACGAAGGTGGAACACTTCACCTTTATCACATCAGGTGTCTCCATGAACCCAAACAGATGTTCAATCATACGCAAACATTCCTCAGCATGTTGAGGGTCAGTGTAGCCTTTAAAAACTGGTGACTTCTGGCATAGGAATCCTTGAGAATGACTTCACAGAATATCACTATGAGGATCTGTAGCTGTATTCTAAACAGGAACTAGAGGTGGTGCATGTTCTAGAGCATGGATAGTGCAAACAATCACCTCAACCAGACTCAGATCCACAATAGGACTCACTTGCTGATGTTCAGCAGTAGCCTTTTTTTGGATCTGACCTCCACATCTTCTTGGAGGCATAATGCTACACAACACGAAAAGACATGGATTAACACCCAAAATGAGTAATAAGAAAAACTATTCTTAAAAGAAGGGATAACAAGATTTGGATTCCACTCTGTCCAAATAAAAACAAAAAAAATACTAGAACTAATCACCAAGTCGTATTTCTCTATCCAACCCTGGTGACTTAAGGTTCATTGTGGTGAGAGGTTGCCAGGAACTCAATCACAACTACCTCCTAAGTCCCGACAAGAATACTCAAATGCATAATGTCATCATGGAAAGATTCTTAAACCTCCCTCTGATACCACTTTGTCCCGAACCATATTGGGTACCCTGGTAACACGATAACCGAGCCGACCCTGACATAGCCTAAAGGGCGTTCCTGATCCCCACGGGTCGACGACTAGCACCTGGCATCACACAACAAGCAAGTGGGAATGATTTTTTCAACAAAAATGCAGAAGCAAAAGAAACAAGACAACATGCGAAACAAAAAGAAACTCCATTGTGATTAATGTACTAGAAAACAAAGAAGTGTAAAAAACCCATAGTACTACAACCCAAGTACCAAAAAGGGAACACTACTACAAATATGGCTTTTATCAGTGCTAAAAAGGCCTGTAACAGTGCTCAAAAAGTGCTCTTAATGCTAGCGAAGATAAAGGGGGGGTCCCCTTTATCAGTGCTGCACAAAGAACTGATAAAATGGTCCTTTATCAGCACTTCATTTTAGCACTGATAAAAGTTAAAAAATTTAAAAAATTATAAAAAATTAAAAAAATCAAAAAAATTATGTAAATCAGAATGGGATTTTAACAGCACTTTCCACCCCATTTATCAGTTCCCCCACCCCACCCACTCCCCCGTAAGCCCCAGCCATGACACCCCACGTTTTATCAGCGCTTTGTAGAACTCTTTAAAAGCTCTATATCCCCCCCCCCCAAATTCACCCATGCGTGTGCCCCTACCTGCCTCTACCAAGTTTTGAACTCAAGACCTCCCCCCATGCGCGCTAAGTCTTTACCACTCCTCTAATTTGATTTTCTCTCCAAATAGTGATATATCAATATATATATATATATATATATATAGTTATATTTATTCATGTATTAATATAAACCTATATAGTTTTATTAATATATATATATATATACATATATAGTTTTATTTATATATTTATATATTTATATATTTATTTTTATATTATTCTATATATATAGTTAGTTATATTTATATATGTATATATTTATATATTTATTCGTATATTAACATTAAGTTATATCTATTTATTTATATATATTTAGTTATATTTTTTATCCATATATTTATTCATATATTAATATATATTTATAAGATTAGTTTTCAATACAATTATAAAATATGTTTTGTTTTGTGTGTGTGTAAATAAATACATAAATACATCACACACACACACACACACACACACACATATATATATATATGTTTCTATAAGTATAATTTTACATATATATATATATAAATATATATTCATATACATATGTTATAATATAAATATATATATATAATATATCATTTTGTTAATATATAGACACACACAAATAAACACACACACATTATATAGGTATATATATAGTTATATTAATATATAGGTATATAAATATTGGTATATTGGTATTTTAATTAAAATGGATATTTGTTATTATTTAAATAAAGCTAATATATTTTATATGTAGATATGTTAAATTATTTATTTAAAAAATTAATTTTTATGTGTGAATATATAAAAAATATGTATATATTGTCATATATTTGATTATAAATAGAAGTGTATTATAAAAAATGATAAAATTTCAAAGACATAATATCAATATTAATGTTATACCTTGGAATAAATTTATTCCCCACCAAAAAAATCTAATAATACCCCCCTTAAATGCTGCTGAAAATCCACAAAATGATAAAAAAACGGGGTATCCAAACTAAACAGTCAGTTTTGGAGGCCTTATGGGTCTTTTTTGACTCGAACGATGAGACAAAGGCTTTTCCTGGGTCACCAGACCATAGATCTCATCGCAGGCTTCGATTTGATATGCTGTAGAGCTCAAACGGACACCCGGATCAAAAGTTATGGTCGTTTGAAGTTTGAGTTGCGTTTTCAACATATTTTGGATCTTTTTTTATTTTTTTTATTTTTGTAGTCTTCAATATGTTATTCAATGACTATTACTCAATAATAATTAGGAATTTATAAATTAAAAATATTTTCTTAATTTTTTATAAGTCATTTTTACTAAATATAATATATATTATGTGTAACTGTATATTTAAACTTATCTAAAATATATTTAAAATTATATTAAATATATATATTATATATATGTCAATATAACTATATTTATATATTTAAATATTAATATATATTTTTTAATGATTTTTTTGGAAGCAGACCCTCTATCAGCGCTTTTCAAGAAAGCGCTGAAAAAGACCCCCCTTTATCAGCGCTACTAAAAAAGCGCTGATAAAGGGGTACCCTTTAGCGGTGCTAAAAAAGCGTTGTTAAAGGGGGTACCTTTATCAGCGCTAAAAATAGCGCTGATAAATGGGGTACTTTTCTCCGTGATTTTTTAGGGCAGATAAAAGTACCCCCCTTTATCAGCATTTTTTCTTTAGCGTTGATAAAGGCTGGCGCTGGCCTTGCCCAGTTTTGTGGTAGTGGAAAAACATCCCTAAGGTCCCTAATGACACAACACACCATGTCTAAAGATCATCAACTGGATCCACCTCTAAGAGGTCCCTTCCCTTTGCTCGATCCTAGAAGAAGAAAGTCTACAAACACCCGAAGGAAAAAGTAGGGTGTGAGCCTATGCCCAGTAGGATATCAACAAGGATTCCATAACAGAAGCCAAATATATATTATCCAAAGAAAAAGCTTTCTGTTTTCAAATAAACAGGTTTGGAAACTCAAAAGCATATTTTAACAAAACATTCTATACATTTTCAAATGATGGAAAAATTACTTTAAGAAAAGGCTTTACAAATGATGGAATATTTCTAAAATAATGGCTTAAATAAAACAGTTACATAAAATAGTTTAGGTAAATTTAGTAGGCATGTAAAATAGTTTCATAACACTGGCATACATTTATATCTCAAATATAAATAAATAGGTGAGCAACATGGTCATCTGTCACAAGGTATGATAGTATTTACTAGTTATAGGATTCTGCACTCTCTATGTGAACTCAGCAATATGTGTATACACACGTCCCTATGACACTAGCCAAAGGAGACTCATCACCAACCTGTCGGGGATGTGACCCGCTGTATGTATGTTTAGAACATTGTCGTAGCGTAGAGTGTATCCAAATAACTCACTAACTACCAAAGGCTTTCATGTGATCTTAAATGATGGGAAAACTATTTTAAGAATGCTTAAAATACGATCAATCCCATTCTTCCATTTCAAAAGTTCTAATTTCATTCCATTTAAAACCAAAACAGGTTTTATTCAAAACATGCCTTTTTCACAAGATAAAACCAATGGGTTTCTATCAAATCATTTTAAGCAATTTTCATAAGTTTGAAATCCATTAAAAACCAATTCCATCATTACACAATTTATTTACACAATTAAATTCAACAATAAAATGGAAACCATTACCATCAAATCCACAATTTAAATCAAACAATTTAAATCGTCCAATTTTCATAAACACACCCAATTCAATGGAGTTGGGGGTTTCCCACATTTCTATGCCAAAACCATTTCAAATATCTCAATTCAATGGTATCAAGTTTTTATCAGTTAATTGAAAGAAAATTTAAGCAATTGAATTTAAATCAACAATTGAAATAAATCATGAAAATACAATGATAAACAATTTGGAAAGTCGGGACGAAAGCACCTACCTTGAAGGTTTTGACCAAGACCACATCGGTTGAGAACGCTCAGGAAACCCGGGTTGCATCTTCATGAACCCACCATAGATCTCGTATCCTACAAATATCAAGACCAAATCTTATCAAATATGGTACCACACACTTAGATATACCCACAACGGGTGTGGATTCAAGAAACAGAGATAAGAAGAGAAGTAAATCTACGTAGATCTAAGAAACCAATCATGAATGATGAAGAACGATCACATACCTCAAGAATCCGGATTCGATTCACCAAGAGGAGCCTTTGGATCGCCTCTTGAACAATGGTAGAACCCACTCTGACCTTAGGAGAAAACAATTCCAGAGTTAGGGACACATAAGAGGAAAAACAAGGCACTTAGAGGCAAAACTGAGTGAGACCCACAATTTAAGGATCTCATTTAAGTGACCGCACGGTTTGGCCGCACATTTTGACAAACCGTGCGTGAGATACTGCCTCGTCCACCCTTCTCACATGGCTTGGCCGCACTGTTAAACAAACCATGCTCCGTCCGTGCGAAATCTTCTGTCCAGGTTTCAAGGCTGGCAGAGTTTGGTCGCACGGTTTGTCAAACCGTGCGCAAACTGTGCACCACACATTGTCCTCTAGTTTTTCTTTAAAAGTTCACCCATATGAAACCCAAGTCTTTACTCCAAAATAGAGGTACTTAAAAACATAAAAGTACCCGAAAACATAACCGGATGTTACATTCCATCTTGCAATGAAATGCACAACCAAAAACCAAAATGGTGGGACTTCCGCCAAACCAGTTCACCCATGCACACCAAAACAACCAAAATAGTGGGACTTCCGCCCCACCCATTCACTCATTCACAACTAACGATGCTTCCCAACCACTACCCACATGGTGGTTCTTCCAACCACTATCCATCACCATTCTATAGTGAGACTTCCCACCCACTTCCACACAACATTTCAACCCATCACAACCAATAATACAACCCACCAATGTCACAAGAATATGCAATCAACCAATTCCATTGCATACCGATCCATTTCAATTAATCATCAATTTATTGAAAACCAATTTCCTTGCCCAACCACATTTCAATAAAAAAAATTTCTTGGAAACCATTTTTCATCAACCATTTTCCCAAATCAATCTCAATAACCCATTTTAAAATCCATAACAATAGAATTTTACCATGAAACCCTATTTTTTCCCAAAATCCCAAAATGGATTTCCAAGAAATTTCACATAAAAAATCACAATTAATTTTCAGCACAACAATTAATTTTAATAAAGAACCACTAGTTCTATCCAAGTGGAGTCAAGAGAGAAGACACCTACCATTAGGGTTCCTAAGAAATCGACCCACAAGCAACCGCGCCTCATATCCGGAGAATGCACCACCGAAACCTCTCTAGATCCCCTTCCCTAACATCCACAAGCCTTAACATTAACATCCAAGTTAACCACAACCCATGATCTACACAAAAAAAGTGTATATCTAGAAAACCAACAAAGAGAGGGATGTAGATCAAGAGGAAAACACAATGAAACCAAGAGTAGAGACTTACCCAAGAGAAACCACATTCAAAACGCCAAGAAACTCCCTCAAAATACTTCCATTCCATGTGGGAGAGCCCAACCTATTTCTGAGAACCTGAAATCCCGAGTGAGGCTCGAGTGAGAAGAAGTTTGGAGTGTTTTAGGTCAAGCCCGAGGGAGCCGAGACTTAAAAACCCCAACTTTAAGTAGTTGCATGGTTAGCCCGCACTATTTGACAAATCGTGTGCTAACCATACGCATGCTAATACCTCAAGAGCAAGAGTCCCCAATGATGCCTCACATGATTTGGAAAAACCGTGCGCAGGCCGTGCGAAGCCTACTGTCTCCCATGCATGGTTTCCTCGAGAACCCGCACAGTTTCCCTTAATTGTGCTCAAACCGTTCTCCCAAAGAAAAGTCTCTAAACTCATCCAAAATCATTCCAAACTCTCCCAAACTATACCCAACTCATCCCATGCAATTTAAAACCATAAAAATAAATATACAAAGGCTACATTCCTTAAACCTAGGGTATTACATCTTTTTTCTTCACCATTAAATTTCAAATATTTTAATCAATAATTTCTCCTAAATTTCTCTTAATTTTCATTACATATTTTAAATTATGTATCAAATTGGATGACTAAAAAGGAAAAATAAAATATGATACTTTGATTTTTCTAATTATAATTGTATTCAGTGGAAATATATTTTTTTCTATACATTATATGACCTTCCCCAAAATAAAAATTAATAAATTTAAATTTATTAAATACATAAATTAAATATATACATTCAAGTAGCTTCTCAGTCTCAACAGTATTTTAAAACCATCATTCATAATTTTTATATGGATAATCCATTGGAATGAATCATCGATGTCCCATGAAACATAAATTGTGGTGATATTTAAGACTTCTATATCATGTATCCGTTCTTAAAATATAAAAAGATATATTTCTATTCATTTCCAATCTAGATATAATTTCATAAAGAGTAAAATAATTTATCATCGATATAAAAAAACATTATAATGAAATATTTCTTTTAAAGAATCATCATGTATGTATATTCCAATATTATAATGTTAATTATGCTCCATTATTAGAGGTTAAAAATACAAATATATATCATTCCCTATATCAAAATGCTTTGAAATGAGTTTATTCGATAAATTAAATGGTGTTTTCATACACACCCTTACTATGGGGTTATAAATGTAAATGAAAAATAATTTCATGTTATATGATTTAATCATGTAACCAAATATACTAAAATCATCACATGATAAACCCAAAAAAACATTACACACCTTAGCTACAAAATTTGGATAAAAGGAATTAAATTTTCTCCATGTTAATCCATCTATAGGATGAAACAACTCATTGTTATCCTTAATTTTATTAGTAGTATTCCGTCATATATTTTTTAAGGTTTGATTAGATATAAAATTATTTTGAAGCCTAGGAATCAATGTAAAGTGACAAATTAATTTATTTGGAACATGATAAAATGTTCCAAAGGTATTTTTCTTTCTCAAGATATACCACATTATTTAAAATCATTTAGGCTTGTGGTTTCCTATTAGAATAAGATTGAATCTTTTAGGTAGGAATCAATTTCATTATTATAACATCCACATGAGTCAATCAACATATATTAAATCTATTTATTTCTAGTAATATATCGATAATTAATAATTAATTCCATTTAAAATGATATAATAAAATTGATTTTACTGTTAGAAATTATGTATATGGGTTTCCCATGATATAGTCACATTAAAAATTCTGGTTTTGTTATTTTATCACATGACCCATGTTCATGAGTCCTAACATCATAGATCATTTTTTTACTCTTCAATAATATCATTTTCATTATTTTATTAATTTTCACATTTTTCATTATATTATTTCATTAAAATAATTCCCTTCTCTGTCTGAGGAATAAATTGAAACAAATAAAATTTTTAATTCTCTACTCTACCCCATTATTTTTTATCACAAGCATACTATGACTACCTTTTCTTACAATTGTGATAACAGATGATGATGTTTTTTCAACCAATTTTTTTTATTATATATTCATTTTTCCTAAAATTAAAAATATATTTTAATATATTATAATAAGTGCAGTCAATATGACCCCATTTTAAAGAATTGTTAAATATATAATCTATAAAAATTCATTTTTAAAACATATTTTATATATAATCATTATCATACATTCAAAATCATTCCATTATATTATGAAAATATTATTCATTAATATAATCTTAGTTGATTACAATTAAAAAATTATCACAACATTAAATTAGATGAATATATTTTAAGTGAACTAATAACTTCACTATTAAATAAAACTATTTTTATCAAGGATCAGGTTATTTTGATTCTATCTGGTTTAATTAGAACTACTTCATATTTCATAAAATTTGATTCAGTTCATATAAGTTTGAACTAATATAAATTAATGTTCTTTGATTCAGTTTGATTTCATTTACATTAGTTCAATCTTTTATTTATTTGTTTTATTTAGTTTAATTTATTTTCCATCAATTTAGTTCAGTTGGTTTTGGTTTTAGTTGAGTTATATTTGGTGAGTTCATAATAATTAGTGAAAATTGATTTATTTTGGTTTTATTCCATTCAATATTGGTTTGGATGATTTGATTTATTTTTTTCAAGGTTTATTTTTGTTTTATTTGTTTTATTTTCTTAATATATTTCATTTTACATTTTTTATTCACTTAATTATGATTTTATTCTAATATTTTTGATTCTCTTTGGTTCTAGATGTTGATAGCCGGAATTACACCTTTCCTAAAAAAATTAATCCAATTTTATCAATATTAATGGATCGTGGGATACCCAATGTGTTGGGGAGAAAATCAAGCATATTTATATCCCTAAAAGAAATGGAGTATATAAACAAACACAATCGAGTGAATCTATTACCAACATTCAACAATAAACCATAATAACATTCCTACACATTTATTAAGGATACCATGATATAAATCCATTCATTCACTTTTATGGGGATGAAAAATAAATAGAGTTGTATTAGATTTTCCCCTTCTTTCTAGAAGGGATATAGAGAAGAAAAGTGATTCTAAAAAGTAGAAGAGTAATTTGAATATTTAGAGGATGTAAAAAAGGATAATGGAATGAAGTTCATGACCATGGGATCCACTCTTTACTATAACCAACATTTTTCATATTTCTCAGATATAATAACAACTAGAAGTATTAAAATTGAAATACTAGGATAATGTAAAGGACGATTCTTATTCAATTGATTTTTTCTGTAATGGAAAAAAAAATCACAAAATATGATGATTTTGAAACCAATACAGAAATTCAATTGTAATAAAAACTTATGAGTGTCTATAGAAATCCACAATGGGGAATTCTTTCTTAGTTAATCACTCATGATCATGTTTGGAGGAAATAAATAACTTGTTTTTTGGGGTTACTATTCATTTAAAATAATATAGAATTTATAAAAATATGAGAAACATGTAATACCCTATATAAAATCAAATGGCATATTGTATTTTAATATATCTCATAAAATTAAATATCAAAATTTATATAAAACATAAAAAAAATTAATGTGAATTTATTGTCTATTTTTTTTATAATGATATGATGCATTCCTTGTTCCACCGTAATGGTATAAATCATCTCCAATAAATAAAAATTTCACTATAATAACTTAATTAGGGATCTCAAACATAGTATATATGGATCACATTATTTATTCTATAAATCATTTATAAATATAAAAAATATATAAATAGTATAGTTCATTTTCAATCTAAGGAATAAAAAAAGAATAAATTTGTCGATTAAATAAGAAAAAGGTGAAAATAAAAAAAATACCTTAATTATTTCACCTAAAAATAATTATAAAAATGAGTTATTGAAGTGGAATTGTATGGTAAACAAAGGGATTCATTGATTAAGATAATTTCCACCTAGTCGAACTACTTTGTGCAAGAGAAAGGGGCATATGATTCATTGTATAAGTGTGGGACAATACAAACAATTTTCAAAAATCATTGGTATAGGTATACTTATACCAATGGGGCATTTAAAACACTTGAATATTCTAGTGGTTACCCACCTATACCAATGTATTATTAAAAACTGGTTTTATAAGTCTATGTTCTAGTAGTGAAAAGGTCAGGGATGTTATAAATTTTCATAGAAGGATTGTTTTTCTTATCTTCAGATTTAAGAAATGGTGGACATGAGATAGGATATATTCATAATTTAATATAAAACACATGAAGGGGTATTTTTAATTAAAATATAAAAAAATTTCAATGTAAAGACCCGTAAAAATTCAAGGAAATTGTTTTCTTAATTTTCATGGGAATTTTACAAGCATGCAGTTTCTGACGACACCTGATTCCGAGACCGGATGTGCCCGGAATCATTTTCCGAAGTTTAGCTCGGGTACGTTCAGTGAACGAATGAGCGGGTTTTTTCTAACTTTTGAACCGGTGCTCGGAATCAAATTCTGAGGGAACCGATGGAATCGCAGCGCCGACAAATGCTTAGAAACACATTTTCCAGAGTTGCGTTTGCTCGGGTGTGGTTTTTAAATTTTCAGGTTAAGTAAATGAATAAAATAAAAAGGTGCGACCAATTAATTTTATTTAAAGTTGTTTAACCTAAGTTAAAAGGTTAAAGTGGGACCCACAATATCCTACACCACTAGGTAGTATATTTGTGGGGTGGGGCCCACACGATCCCCACCATTTCTTTCAACTTTTTCAACCCCCTCCTCTAATTAAGCAACGCACCTACACCCCCTTTTAATGAAGTCATCCCTTGTGTTTAATCTGGATAATCAACGCCTCATTAATTTTTGCGGTTTAAACGTTGCAATTAATTCACTTAATTGATTGTTTCATTTTGGAATTTCAAAGACGTTGGTTTGTGCGTTAATAAAATAAGAAAACTCTTATTTTATTAGGGGTTGGTTGTGCAAGAGGGTTTGGGGAGAATTCTATCAAGCTACGATGTTCTTCCTCCTCGACGAAGAATGTGAAAAACGCGAAGAACGCGAAGAACGCCGACCTCCAACGAAGGTTGACAAGAATGTCAGATCCTCGTAGATCGACGACATGACACCGATGAATCATTTCTCCGTGACACGACGATTCCCCTTCCACGACGCCTTCTTCCACGACGTGCAATTCCGCAATGAATCCCCGCTCAACGTATTTGACGAGGTAGGGGTTTTTGGTTCAATTAAATCTATGTGATTTATATCCCCGACATGTGTTTAAATATGTCAGAATCCCTTTTAAACCGCTAACACTGTCGGCGAGGACCAAGGAACAAGTCCAAAGACACCGTTTCTTTGTTCTTGGTGTGCGGATCGGCGGACGATGATGAAGCAGGCCGCAAGGGCATTTTGAGGTCTTCGCAGTGAAGAGCCGATCCCGGGAGGACCGCTGGAGAAGACGGCAAGCAAAACGGACCACCGGAGTGCGTCCGGTGGTCTGCGGAAAACACTGTCGGCGGCTGGCCCCGGCCGGCCTCCAAGAGGCGGCGGCGCCCGAAACGCCGTCGGGAAGGGCCATCGCGGTTTCATCCAAGGGGGCGGTGCGCCCTTTCACGCGGCTGCTCGGCCAGCACCGAGCTGACCCGCTCGGCCAGCGCCGGGCCGCCCCGGGCCAGACTGGCCACACCGGGCCGGGCCGGGCCGCGCCCAGCCGAGTGTGACCCGGACCCAGGTCGGGTCAACCCGGTTCGGGCCGACCTAGGGGGGGTTGGGCCGGGTCGGACCGGGCCCAGACCCCCCATTTTCATGCTGTTTTGGTCTTTTGCCCATAACTTGGGCTGCGGACCTCCAATCGACGCACCGTTAGTTGCGATACGATCCTTGGATCGAGAAGGTCGTTTATGAATATTACACTCAAACTTTCGGAGTACTTTGGTTTCGGCTAGGTTGGTTCATACACGAAACCAACCGGGCCCTCAGAGCGGAAACACTTATTACATGAGCTTCGGACGTCCGATTGATGTGTGATCGACTTTGTTGGATTCCTCTTAGTGAGATGGACCTTTTGGATTACTCCGCTCGAGGTTTAGACACAGTTGGAGTATGGTTGTGTTGGTTTTGACTTAAAAACCAACTGGGCCCTTGGGACGAAAAAGCCAATAAATCTCAGGCCGGGCGTCCGATTGACGCGCCGTCTGTGACGCTGAGTTCATATTGACGATACGGAACATTTGGATACCTCAACTTCGAACTACATGTCAGTTGATGTATCAGCCCCTCAGCTCATGGAGCGGACCCTCCCAAATGAGCTTTCTGTGTGCGGGAACCCTAGAGCTGGCTGCGACTGCGACGACGAAGACAACTGTACAGAAATCCTCTATGGATTCGACGACGATGACTACAGCACTCAGTGATCCTACGTGGATTATTGCTACCGATCCTGTTTGGGTCAGATCTTCTGTGGGTCAGTGCTCAGCGGTCCTGTGTGGGTCAGTGTCTACAGATCATGTGTGGGTCCGATCCTGTGTGCTTCATTGTCAGGGTTAGTTACCTATCGATCCTTTGTGGTTCATTGCGGGGGTTTGTTACCTATCTATCCTTTGTGGGTCATTGCGGGGGTTAGATACCTATATATCCTTTGTGGGTCATTGCAAGGGTTAGTTACCTATCGATCTTTTGTGGGTCATTGCGGGGGTTAGTACCTATCGATCCGATGTGGGTCTGACGGCTTAGATGAATCAGTGGCTACATCTGATCATCTCTATCATCTTACGAAGAAGTATACCCGTGTGAGCTGAGTCTTGACTTTCAATCCCTATCTTCGATAAGATTGACTTGATATCCTGTGTGGATTACCTTTTTCTTCCTGTGTGGATGAGAGTTGTGTTTTCCTGTGTGGACTATGTTGCACTTGGGCTCGGATGTTGGAGTCGAACTGGAATTGATGACTTAGGTATATGTATGGGCATATACCAAAGTAGTGTCGGATGTTACTTCGTGATTGTAACTTTCATTTGTGGATCATACTTTGTGGATTTTGGGAGACCTTTGGGTGTCTCGAGGTCCCTACTGAGTAGCTTATACTCACCCCTGCATGGGCTATGCCCGCACTACGTTGTGTTGGTTGCAGACGACGGACAACGATGATCGTGGTTGAGGCTTGCGGAGCAGGTCGGTACCTGGTGGTGGACCACTGGGCGGGGCGTACTCAGAGCGGACGGCTAGACCGGAGGAGCTATGGAGCATATCTGTACCCACCCTTCAGGTGGGACTACTAGTGGATGGATCGACGTTGCGACTTTACTTTTCAGTTGCTGTACTCCGTTTTTCAATTGTACTTTACTTTCGGTTTGGGTTTGTATTCTGGTCCACTTACTTTTCCGCACTTACTATTGTACCCAGTTTTTACTTAGTGTTTACTTCTGCTTGCTTTCTCTGTGGTGTGTTTTTACCTTACAAAGTCAATGCCTTCCCTTTTTACCAAGAATTACGCCTTGGTGGTAGTCGCCAGCCCCAGGCCTATGGATGGCGGGCTTGGGGTAGTCACAGCACGGGCCCCGAGGACGGGTCGTGACATTCAAATTATAATGGGTGGTTTATTGTTCATTATTTTACTATTATAAGTTTTTTGTTGATTCGATTTAAGTATTATGTTTTTAGATTTATTTTTTTACTCTTTTCCTAGTGTGGAAAGAAGGAACGTGTTTATGCATTATTATTGGAATATAGGATTCATATAAATTCTTTTATGATTTATTTTGGTTGAGAACCTTGGTTATGATTTTGGGTTACGTAACATCAATTTTTAGCATCCATTTTCTTTATTTTATCACAATATAACTAAATTATGGAATTTTATTTTACCATATTTTCATTTTTTGTTATGTTATTATTATTAGAAATTTCTGATGTGACTATTACACACAGACACATACACACACACACATATATATCTTGATGTTACCCTCAGAGAGTGGGTACACTGGGCTAGAAAGAGTGTCAAGTTTTGTGAGAATATTGTATGGAAATGTTTTTATATCATAGTAAGATTTTATAACTATTATTTTTTATAATATATATTATTTCTAGACCTATGATAGAAATGAGTTCTTTAGTTTTTTTATTTTGAATTATAGCGACATTTTTCTGTGATAACCCTCTATTGTGTTCTAGTAGGGAGGTGTTAATAATTTCCAACTGTTTATTGAGTAGAAGTTTGCAATTAATCATATAACACCCATTGATTAGAAACATAGACATAGTCTTATATAGATTTTTTTTATAGGACCTATATTTTTAAAAGGATTGTATTATTTTTCAAATGTGGCTATGGAATTTTAGTCTTAATATACACCTCAAATTTTTTAAAGGGTGGACCTTTTTCTATTAACTTATCGATCAATTTTATGAAGACTAATTTTTACCACCTTATGTTTCACAACCTAATATTTTACAATATGTATCTTTTTAAATAAATTCAATTTATTCAATAACTTACATTTCACACCAATCTTAAATGTACTGTAATATAGTAATAAATATTAACATGATCAATGGAATTGTAATGAAATCGTTAGGAATAGTAATATGTACATTAGAATAATAAACTCACAAATGAAAGTATAAATAAAATTTAGGTATCTCATAAATGAAAATATGATATATTTAGATAAAGGAATATGTAAGTAAAAATTAAAAATTGATTAATTAAGTGTAATTATTTTTATGGAAAGTAAATTTTTAATTATGTTTTGATAATTCATATTATGATTTAAACAAAAATATTTTTTCATAAAATATATTCATAAATTAATATTTTGTTTCATTATAATTATAATATAGTTTTAGAAGAACATAATTAATTTTTTATTGTGACGTTAAATCATTTATAATATTAAAATCGGTATTTTTCAAATAAATTATTATTTTGATTATAAAGAAATTCCATATTTATAAAATTATTATCATAAAAGTATTTAATTTTTTTAAATATACATGTCAAAAATGGTTATGGATATTTTTTTTTAATATTTGAATTTTTAAAAATAGTGAAATACTAAAATTTATGGTATTTGAAATTATAAGTAAATAAATTAATTATTGATTCATGGATAATGTATGGATGAGGCAAGAACATTTTTTTTAAACTCATATGCTATATTTAATATATTTATTCATTCTAATCAACACTATTTATATTTTTGATCCATAATAATAACGAAATGAATAAAATAATCAAAACAATCCTCTCATCCACTATAAATACCACCCCTAACCACCCCCTCATCCCAACACATTATAAGCATCTATTATTGAATAAATTCTCCCCAATTCCCTTTAAAATGTTATTTTTCATGTCCATGACCTTCTGTTCTAACCAGAAGACCAAATCTACATGTTTTAAGGAGGTTCCCAAGGAGATGATATCCCAGAGGTAAAATCATGCTTTTTTGTTTTAATTTCTTTTCTTTTATTTTCCTCTCCTCATCTAACCTATAAAATTTTTATTTTATCTCCAGTATCATATATATATTTAAATTAATTTTTTTATAATGTATTATCCATCATCAAATATCTTCTATTCTCCTTTTATTTTAAAAATGAAAACATCGTCTGTGATGTGTCTATTCACCACCTTCATCAATGATGAGTTTCCATTTTCCAGCATCACCTTAATCGATAGTGATAAATCCAATATTATTTTTAAATAAGATTTTAATATAAATATTATAAGCTTTTTAATGTTATTAAACCAATATATATACATAATTTCAAATAAACTGACACATGTTTTTGATGGTTGTAAAAACTACCAAAATATATTAAGACATTTTCAACAACATTTTATCTATTGAATCATCCTCATAACGTATAAAAATTGATATATGAGATCATATAAAATTATATATGTTCATAAGTACTATATAAATACACTTTAATAGGATTTTTAACCATTTTAAAAGAACTCCTATATATATACTCAAGGGAACTAAACATAAAACCATGAAACAAACACTTTCAGAACAACAAAATTCAACATTACAACACATTGAAATGGTAAATAATGAAATTAGAAAAATTATTATAAATAAAAAATATTTTATTATTAAGTAATTATTTAATATTTTTTTATTATACATGACATTAAGTAAATGTTGATCACACTTTCTGATCTAAGGTAAGAGATTACCCACTCACTTTTTACTTCTGTAAGGAATATGTCCTTTTCACTAATAATTTATTTTTAATGTTGAATATACAGACCTTAAATATATAATATAATTAATCTAATTATATTCATGGTATTTAATTCTTCATTTTTTAATTATTACTTTTACGGTGCATACTATACGATTGAATACAAAAATGAAAGGGTTTATTATCACACTTTTACTTTAGTGAGATATACTCCTTATTCAACCCTTATTTATTTTATGTGGTGTATATAATACAATTTAATATATCAAATAATGAATATATTTATCTTCATATAATTAAATTATTAATTTTATTATCTTAAATTTTATGGGGCATATGGTTCAATTGATTGTGGAGTGGTAAGATGATTCTTAACCTAATTTTCATTCTTTGGGTTATACATCTACCCCATTGATTCTATAACGATATGATTATTTGTGAAATTACTCTTGATTATATTATATTTAATTTAAATTATTTTCTCCAGATTTATAACTAACACACATAATAAATTCATTTTGTTAATGATCAAACTTTCTTTTAAAAATACTCTTTTGAAAATTGCTTTTCAAAATTTAGAAGGATTGATTTTTTAAACATATACAACACGAGAGGAGTTACACGATTTCATGATTCATTAATATATTTATGAAAAATTTACATGTTTTCCACATTCCTTTCAAGAAAAATGTTTTCTTTTATAATGGGACCAATGTTTTAGAATAAGTGATTTAAATGTTAAAAAAGGTATTTTCTTCAATAATTTTTCATTGATCTTGTTAATATATCTATGTCAACATCCTTTTTTAATTATATTATTAATGGGTTTGATCTAATATGATTCCATTTAGCATATTTTATTGAATAGTTTATGATTTTTTTATGTTTGTGGATGTACTATTTTGAGACTATTCACCACATTACACTATATGGTTTATAATTATATATATTTTATGGGAAATGAATTTACATTTCATATACTATAATAAAAATGAATGTTTATGTAGATTATTTTTTACCCCTTTCATGTGAGTAATTCATTAGACATTGTATGTGGTTGGGGGTCCCTTATAGCCCCTCTATGCATTAATATATCTAATGAGACAAACTAGACATGTTATTGGTTGAGTACTTACCAATTTATGTATACTTCATGGTTTAGGCCTTGATGTTATAATTTATACATTCTAAATTATGAATTCCCTCACTATGAGATAAGTTATTAATAATCCATGTAACTATTTGACATAGTAGGATATCCATGTTTATGATTCAATCTCATGTGATTATTTATATGGAATTATTTGACAATATTTTATTCCATTCATATTATTCTCAATATTATGTTGTAATGTGTTTTTATATTTTCACCTTCCCTTGCTGTTTATATTTATTTTTGATATCTCCCGTTGTATGATTACCCTTAATGAGTATCAGATAAAACTCCTTTAGTTTTTCCCATGATGACAATATGTATATTTTGATTGAAAAGCATGGATAATCTAAGAGAATATGGTTTCTTCCAATATAGTTAATATGTTTTATATCATTTCATGTTGTAATGTAACACTTATGTTTGTATCTAGTTATCCATATCTATGAAACTATTTCCTCTTTTGGGATGTACTAGATTTTACCTAGTACCGATGTAATAAAGTAATGCTCCATCTCCATGATACTGGGGTTGGGGTAATTATAGTTGGTATCATAAAAACATAGTATAAACATTGAAAAATAGATTTAGAAAAACATATATTCAGAAAATATAACCCAATAACATACTTTGTGAATATTCCCAAAGTAATAAAGCTTATGATTTAGTGATTAGTTATACCTATATTTCTAGTTTATGTTAAGTGTTTCAATGTTTTATGATAATACATTAGGTTTAATAATGTTATTATCTAATATAGTGTATCCATTTTTATAAATGGTGCATAGTGATTGGAATGAAACCTATATCAATGCACACAATCCATGTTGATATTTCCATCCTATGAAAGATAATAATGTTTGATATCAAACTACAGTTGGAGATAAAAAACATATAAGTATATGGAAAAACCTAACATGGGTTATTAGAAATAACTATTCCCACATGGATCATCCTGATCCACAACATATTGTAACAATGTTAATCCTATTATTGAAACAAAACCCTCCATTATTCAATTTGACTAAAACAACATTTATAGCTTAACAATGGATAAGTTATTTAGAGAATACATTTCTCACTTTGGTATCTAACATGGTTATCATGAAAGTTTATCATCTCATGGGAGATTTAGATCAATGGTGGTCATTGATTCAAAACACTCAGGTCAAAGAGGATATTGAAAGCATGGAATAGAAATATTTTTAGGATCCTTTTTTAGAAAAATATTATCCATGATAAAAATGAGAAGATATAGAGATACAGTTATTGATTTTCATATATAAGGAATAATAAATCATTTCTAACTATGAATATAACTTTAAATGGTTAGAAATAAATGTCTCAAAAAACATTCATAATCTAAAGAGAAAGATTGGCTATTTATTTGAGGGTCTTAAGACAATTCTACAAAGCTAACTAGTCTCAGAAATTGGATAATCATATAAGGATATAGTATCTTGTGAAATCATGATATAGAATGATTTATAACTATTTTATGTATTTTAATGGAAGAATGATAAGAAGATTATGGGAGATAAATTCATGGATAAAGGGAAGAAAAGAAATAAATATCTTTCTAAATGTGATAATTGTGGATGGAAATACCCTATAAATTTCTTGAAGGGAAAGTGATTTTTATACAAGTGTAGATATAAGGACCACTCGATTCATGATTAGATAGAAAAGAAACAATCCATCCAATGCTTAAACTATAAGGGGATAGGGAAATATGAAAATTAATGTCTTTTGTATCAAGGTAATATAGCTCAGAAGTATTAAAGTGATCAATTTCAAAATTATGTTGTTACTGTAATAAAAGTGAAATAATTGAGGTATTTTTCTTTTTTAGATTCCAGAATTATGTAGTTAAATTTTTTTATAAATTATATCCTAGTTATTATAATTATTATATGTGTAAGTATTGTACATTAGTTGTTATTTCCCAGACCTGGATGCCACCTAGGGGAACCCCACACCCGGTAGGCCACATGGACTGAGGGGGAAATCCCCAAACTCTATAGGTTTTCTTCTAGTAGTGAGGGCCTTGGGTGTAGAGACCCGAAGCTTGACGTAAATGGAAATTACATTACTTTTTCGGAATACTTATTACATAACAAAAACACACACACAAGGATCGTAATAGTTTAGTGTCTTTGGAAACTCGGAATATAATCTTCTAATCGTGGTGAAAGATCTTCAAAATCTCCCATAAAGATCTTCCTTTTTTTTACCTAAAACCTTTCTTTATATCCTGGGGAAAAGAAAACATAAAAGGGTGAGCTCAAATTCTCAGTAAGGTTAAACAAAAGAAATATCAATCACATCATATACATAAGCACATAACTTTTGGAAATCTTAACCTGCAAAAGAGATCATAATTTCATAACATGGGGTAAATCATGGCAGTGAAATGTAACCACAATAATCATAACTTAAAACATGAAACATTGTGGCATTCACACATAATCATAGAGAATCATTTATTGTTATTCAAGACTCATTGCCAAGACTATCTAAGTGGACAAAGTCCCTTTCTGAATCGAGTAACCCTCGTTTCAGTCCTGTTTCACTGAACCGGTATAACCTAACATTCCAGCCATGTATATCTCATGAGATATAAAATCATTACCCAATGTATTGGAGGGAGATATAGGTCCCACCCATCTCATAATGATACCATTCTTATGTGTGCCACAAAATCATAAATCATACATCATTGCATTACCCATGTAATACAAATGGGAATCTTAAATATCATGACATCATAAAACAATTCATATAAGATAAATGAATTCATAAAAATATTTCCATCACAACATAATCAAATCCATGTAATAACAGGGATAGAAACATAACCCTTTATTATCTTATATGGAAATTAATTTTGATAAAACACTTGAAATCCATTCTTGAGGAAAATATCCTTTCTACTTTAAAAAACAATTTTCCTTTCTTAAAATGTCATAAAATTTTAAACTAAAAGAAGTTGATAAAAAATAAACTTGAAAACATATAAATGAAGCTTCTTGGAAATAAGGTTTTAAAAATCCATTAATGCCGTATAAGTTAAAAAAACATTCTTCGTACTTTTGTCGGAACAGTCAAGATGTACCTCGTACGGAAAACGACAAAAGATTCCTTTCATTTATTTTACTAAAACTCACCAAAGGGTAAAATTGGATTTAAAAAATTGTAGTTGGATGGAAATAATATTACATATTTATGAAACATGGATGTGGATGATAAAATACACCCCAGTAAATACTTACGAATAAACAATCTCAGAAAAAAATGAGATTGTGATATTTCCCTTACCTTAAGTCGGATTTGCTTCGTAAGTGTCCGAACCTCCTGTATAATTATCTAAATAATGTCATTAACTTATTACAAAATCATATTCATTGTTATTATATCATATATGGTTTACTTATGACTTTATATTACCCGTTATTTTGTAAATTCCATGTTAAAGAAGCGTTTTGGGTAATATCGTTTCATTTTATCGTAGGAGTTTGGACTTGTTATTCTTGACATTATTATTACTTATATCATTATTTAAATACATACAGAATATAAAACATGATTTATATATCATATATATTCAGTATATATATATATATAATAGATAGATAAATGAAATGAAACACACCGTTCATGGAGACGGTAGTTCGTACGTACGCATGAATGCTGTTTTCCTTTCCTTATTGTCTTGAATGGAAGTAAGTAGATGAAATACATATATACATAAATCCAGTAGCTTTATAATGTCATATATTTCATTATTATTGCTTATATATACTTTATAATCATTCTTAAATGGTTAACATGGAGAATGAATCTCATCGCGTCGTGGAGACGGTAGCCCGTACGTACGCACGAGCAATGATATCATTTTCATGATCGTGAACTTGTGTTGAAGTGTATGTATACTATTTAAGTATCAATATCACTTTATAATAATCATATATAGTTACTTATTACACCATTATACCCATCCAATTAAGGTGGTGGCAGAAAATAGATTACACCACGGCGTGGAGACGGTATTCCGTACGTACGCACGCACGGTGATTTCCTTTTTCCGTAGGATAGATAGAAGGTTAATTAGACTTGTTTCATATTTATAATAACATATAAGTATGTAAGTAATACTTATGTTATTACTTTATCATGAAACAACTAAAGAAGAAGAAGTTGAAGAAGAAAGAAATTGAAAAGATCGGTAATGGATATTACCTCTTCTTCGAAACGCCTCTTTGAATCCTCCAATTAGGGAACAATGATTGGTCTTTGAAGAAGACCAGGACCTCTAGGATTAATCTAGGTAAGTGGATAAGGGATTTTGGCAGGGTTTGGCCGAGCTTGAGTGCTCAAATTGGTGTGAGGAGAAGGGGGAGGAGGTGCCCTTTTATAAGGGAGGAGATGGGCACCTTAGGAATATCTCAAAATATTATTTTATATTAAAGTCAAAATCGGTTTATAATGGTTCCAAAGGGTCTTATTTCAAAGCTAAAGTGGGGATGGGTCGAAATCCTATCAACCAATAGGATTTAGACAAGTTTAGGGTATTATTGTAACCTTATCAATTAGATTTAACTCTAAGTTAAATAATTTAACTTTTACCGTGTCTTTTTGTTTTATTTCACTATATGGTTAATACACTTACTATAACATGCCAAACGAACCACAAATTGTTTATTATTAATATATATTTCCTTATCTAAGTCATTTGGCCGAACCTTAGATTTTTAGGAATAAAATAACAATTAATAATATAATATTTGATTTAAAAACTATTTTGTGTCAATTTTGACACTATTTGATATATTATTTTTGTGAAAGTCATAACAGAATTATATGTTCGAACCAAGTTGATTAAATCAACACTAATATATCATAGTAACCTAGAAAATTAGTGGAATTCATAAAAAGTCTCAAATATCATTTATTTGAGCATTTATAACATCAATTATGTTAATATTTCCTTAAAAGGGTAATTACTGCATCATCGTTGTGTCATAAATAAATTAATTTATTAAAAGTCTAAAAATTATAAATAAAATATCATTATGTAGGAAATCTTTTTATCTTTCTAATTAATATTTATAGTTGAATTTATCTTATGTATAACCCCATATTAAAAATGTTTTAGTTATTAAACTTTGATTTTAACTATTTTAACTATTCATTAAATAAAATAATATTAAATGTCATAATCTAATCCAAGTGGACCTAAATGGTCATATTATATTCATAAGGTTGTTTTTGTCGAATTAAACTTATCCAATAGAATTAGGACATGTGTTAGGGTAATAGTAATATCATATTTACCCTTAGTTACCCTATTTACTATTAACCGTGGTAAAAAAAGTAAAAAGTTACTATTCACCAAAAATTATTTTCATCTCATTGAACCAAATTTTAGTCCTTGATATTAATCGTGTCTGTCGGATTTTCGAAATTCCATTCACAGAAGAGGTAAAAGTAAGTTTTATTCAAAATTCAGTTTTTAACCTACCACTTAGTGGTTTCACTATTCATCAAAAATTGAATGTTTTCAGAAAAGTACTAAAATTTCACCCTAGGATATAATTGATATTCCGAATTCAAAAATGATTTCTATTTTACAAAATTCCCAACATATAAGTTGCATTAATTAATTTTATAATTAATTTCCGCTGTCACAACAAATAGCGTGTTTTTAATAGATAATAACTATCAAAAGATTAACACTTGTTTATGTCTGGTGTAAATGTGAAATTACATACAATGACCAACATTGTATTGAATTGTAAAAATATATTCTAAATATACTTTAAAACCACTCAAATTAATGATTTATCACTATTAATTATTTCGATTTAAAAAGTTGTTTTTAATTATAATTTAGTAATTTTCACTATTCATCAGAATATGAATGTTATCCGAAAAGTACCAAAATTTCACCTTAGGCTAAATTCGATACTCCGAATCAAAAAATGAAGATCATTTTGAGAGATAAAATTTCTAAAATTTTAAAAGGTTGTTATTACTATTCATTACGGCTAGTTTTAATAATATTTTAATAACATATCGTTGTTTAGTGAAACTCGATATTGCGTACTACACACGCTATCGAGGAAGGTCTCGATTGCGTGTAATACAAGGCAAGTCAAGGATGCGTGTTGTGCAAGCTCCTTTTGGTGTAGCGTACAACACAAGACATTAGTGAAATTAAAAAGAATATTTTTCAAAAAATTTCGGGGTGTTACATTCTACCCCCCTTAAAATGAATTTCGTCCTCGAAATTCGTCGGGGTTATAAATGGTTTACTATTCGAAAGTTTCTTTAATAGAAACCCACATCGTAAAGAGGAATACCAAAACCAATCTTTAAAAAACAAAGGTATGAAACGTAATGGTTGCCCAAATAAACTAATCACTGGGTTTCCACATAGGTGAAAATATGGATATGGAAGAAAAATCTAACCATCATGTTCTGATGGAGAGTGGTAGAGAACATGGCTATGGAAAGGCCAACAATCACAAATCCATAAATTTATGACGATCTAAGGTACCATCTGATTAATCAGATATAAGATCACTAGGACGACATTTTTGGTTTTCAAGATCATTTCCCTAAAGTTTAAAATTTGAATTAGAATAAATAATTTCTTTATTTTGGTACAATATCACTGTTGTTCATGCCTTGAACAATTTCCACTTCATCTCTTAAATAAATGAAGTTGAATTTGTTATTCGTGAAGTGCTAGCAGATCATGTGATAGAATGATGGGTCATTCCATCTGTTTCAAACAAAAGGTTAGCAAAAATTATATACATAAGTAGATCTATAGTGAGATTAATCACATATGGTTCCTAAAATGGACTTATACTTCATATATCATACTGCTTAATATAATAAAACTAGTTTCTACTAAACAGGGACTTCCTGTAGGCCAGTGGTAGGCGATAAAGGCCAGTCGCACTTCGGTTGTGGGTTCGATTCCCACAGCCTTGTCCGATGCGATAGGCTGTCGCCCGTCCTGCAGGTTGTCCTTTTTCTAAAACTATATTACTATAACATCCCATCAATAATATCGAAAAAAAACTTATATCCCTAAACAATACTAACTTATGTCCAACATAATCCATTCCAATCTTTAGGCTTATTCATAATACTGCAATGCACTCTCATAACATAGTGAAAACGATTACCAGAGATTTAATACCATCGTTGATCCCCATATATCATAAGATATGTCTTGTTGGTCACATTCTAAACATTCAAAGTCCTTAATCATGTATTCTCTTGAATAGTCATTGAACCATAGGGAAAACATGAATGCAGTTAAAAGTTAACACCTTCCACATACCAAAATACTCAAAATTCTATACACTCAAACCATGATATCACTTAGTCCTTATATTAATCATGAGCTCATGAATACTGTTAAACATTTCGTTTTCTCATTTTTCCTTCATTATGCGCATATCAACTTATTTCCAAAAATATCTCAATCACTTTGAATACCACATTATACCAATACATAAATATTCCAATACTTTATGATACAACATTATTTTGGAATCCCATTACATAAACACTTAATCATTCCACCACATCATTGTCATATTCAACATCGCCAATAGTGATCGCATGTGACGTCCCTTTGTCCTTTGCCTTAAGCGGTTGCTCATTTCGATCATCACTAACCCTTGGATTAAGGCATTTATTATCATAATGCCCCATTTCCTTGCACTTGAAGCATTTAATTGTTGGTGGTGCGTTCTCTGCAGTGTTTGATTTATTCACATCATTAGAAACCCTTTTTCCATTACTTCAACACTCAGCTGCTCGATGACCTTCTTTTCCACACTTAAAACATTTTCTAGTCCCTTTAAGACAATCTCCACCATGCTTTTTTCCACACTTTGTGCATAAGGAAACATTCATCTTATTTTCACCATTATTTTGAGATTTCTCCTTGAACTCCATCTTTCGTTTCTTTTCAAAACCATGAGATGGATATGTAACACCAACTTCCATTTCTACCTTGATATCACAACGCAGAATTTCTTCATTGCTACTGAAGTCTCTTATAGTTAATTCCCTTCGGAGACTTGGTTTTAAGCCACTGAAAAATCAAACAACTTTACTTTCAGGTTGGATGATAATGCTAGATGCATACCTTGCAAGTCTTGTAAAATTTGCTTCGTATATACCAACAGATTCATCATCCTTCTGCTTCAGCTCAAGAAACTATTTTTCCATCTTTGTTCGAAGAATACGAGGGAAGTACTTACTGAAAAACAAGTTCTTGAACTCGTCCCATTCCATGGAATCAATTTCATCTCTTGGCCTCGTATTCTTGATAAGATTCCACCATTGATCAGCTTCACCTTCCAAACGATATACTGCTAAGATGACTTTATCATGTTCAGAACATTGAAGAACTGAAAATATCTTTTCAGTGGTACTGATCCATTGTTCAGCAACAAGTGGATCGGAAGACCCACTAAAAGAAGGTGGACGCTGCCTCATGAAGGACTCAATAGAATATTGTTCCCTTCTCTGCTCATTTGGAAGTCCAGAATGATTCATAGCTTTTATAAGTATAGCAATAATATTTTGCACTCCATCTCCCATAACATTTGTTTGTTCAGGAGGGCAATCATTGCATTGTCCATTGCATTGATCAACACGGTTTTTTCGGGATCCAGCCATCGTCTAAAACCCAAAAAGAATAGTGTGAGAGGCAAAAATCATGCTAGGGAAAACAACATAGTAAAGGGGGAGTACCCTTAATATCTAACATCTTAGGTTAAATTCTAAGATCGTTACCGTAGTTCTAGGACCACATCCTATACGTATACTTATCCTTAGGGACATCCCTAGACATACCTTAGAAATATCTCTAGGGATCTCACTAACGTTTTCGCATCCTAGTTTCCAAAGGTTGACTAAACCTTTCCTCTGATACCAACTGTAGAGACCCGAATCTTGACGTACATGGACATTACATTACTTTTGCGTAATACTTATTACATAACAAAAACACACACACAAGGATCGTAATAGTTTAGTGTCTTTGGAAACTCAGAATATAATCTTCTAATCGTGGTGAAAGATCTTCAAAATCTCCTATAAAGATCTTCCTTTTTTTTACCTAAAACCTTTATTCATATCCTGGGGAAAAGAAAACATAAAAGGGTGAGCTCAAATGCTCAGTAAGGGTAAACTAAAGAAATATCAATCACATCATATACATAAGAACAAAACTTTTGGAAATCTTAACCTGCAAAAGAGATCATAATTTCATAACATGGGGTAAATCATGGCAGTGAAATGTAATCACAATAATCATAACTTAAAACATGAATCATTGTGGAATTCACACATAATCATAGAGAATCATTTCTTGTTAGTCAAGACTCATTGCCAAGACTATCTTAGTGGACAAAGTCCCTTTCTGAATCAAGTAACCCTCATTTCAGTCCTGTTTCACTGAACCGGTATAACCTACCATTCCAGCCATGTCTATCTCAAGAGATATAAAGTCATTACCCAATGCATTGGAGGGAGATATAGGTCCCACCCATCTCATAATGATACCATTCTTATGTGTGCCACAAAATCATAAATCATACATCATTGCATAACCCATGTAATACAAATGGGAATCTTAAATATCATGACATCATAAAACAATTCATATAAGATAAATGAATTCATAAAAATATTTCCATCACAACATAATCAAATCCATGTAATAATAGGGATAGAAACAGAACCCTTTATTATCTTATATGGAAAATAATTTTGATAAAACACTTGAAATCCATTCTTAAGGAAAATATCCTTTCTACTTTAAAAAACAATTTTTCTTTCTTAAAATGTCATAAAATTTTAAACTAAAAGAAGTTGATAAAAAATAAACTTGAAAACATATAAAGGAAGCTTCTTGGAAATAAGGTTTTAAAAATCCATTCATGCCGTATAAGTTAAAAAAACATTCTTCGTACTTTTGTCGGAACAGTCAAGAAGTACCTCGTACGGAAAACGACAAAAGATTCCTTTCATTTCTTTTAATAAAACTCACCAAAGGGTAAAAATGGATTTAAACAATTGTAGTTGGATGGAAATAATATTACATATTTATGAAACATGGATGTGGATGATAAAATACACCCCAGTAAATACTTATGAATAAACAATCTCATATAAAAATGACATTGTGATATTTCCCTTACCTTAAGTCTGATTTGCTTCGTAAGTGTCCGAACCTCCTGTATAATTATTTAAATAATTTCATTAACTTATTACAGAATCATATTCATTTTTATGATATCATATATGGTTTACTTATGACTTTATATTACCCGTTATTTTGTAAATTCCATGTTAAAGAAGCGTTTTGGATAAAATCGTTTCATTTATCGTAGGAGTTTGGACTTGTTATTCTTGACATTATTATTACTTATATCATGATTTACTTACATCCAGAATATAAAACATGATTTATATATCAAATATATTTAGTATATATATATATATAATAGATAGATAAATGAAATGAAACACACCGTTCATGGAGACGGTAGTCCGTATGTACGCATGAACGCTGTTTTCCTTTCCTTATTGTCTTGAATGGAAGTAAGTAGATGACATACATATATACATAAATCCAGTAGCTTTATAATTTCATATATTTCATTATTATTTCTTATATATACTTTATAATCATTCTTAAATGGTTAACATGGAGAATGAATCTCATCGCGTCGTGGAGACGGTAGTCCGTCCATACGCACGAGCGATGATATCATTCTCATGATCGTGAACTTGTGTTGAAGTGTATGTATACTATTTAAGTATCAATATCACTTTATAATAATCATATATAGTTACTCATTACACCTTTATACCCATCCAATTAAGGTGGTGGCAGAAAATAGATTACACCACGGCGTGGAGACGGTATTCCGTACGTACGCACGCACGGTGATTTCCTTTTTCCGTAGGATGGATAGAAGGTTAATTAGAGTTGTTTCATATTTATAATAACATATAAGTATGTAAGTAATACTGATGTTATTACTTTATCATGAAACAACTAAAGAAGAAGAAGTTGAAGAAGAAAGAAATTGAAAATATCAGTAATGGATATTACCTCCTCTTCGAAACGCCTCTTTGAATCCTCCACTTAGGGAACTATGATTGGTCTTTGAAGAAGACCAGGACCTCTAGGATTATTCTAGGTAAGTGGATAAGGGATTTTTTCAGGGGTTGGACGAGCTTGAGTGCTCAAATTGGTGTGAGGACAAGGGGGAGGAGGTGCCCTTTTATAAGGGAGGAGATGGGCACCTTAGGAATATCTCAAAATATTATTTTATATTAAAGTCAAAATCGGTTTATAATGGTTCCAAAGGGTATTATTTCAAATCTAAAGTGGGTATGGGTCGAAATCCTATCATCAAATAGGATTTAGACAATTTTAGGGTATTATTTTAACCTTATCAATTAGATTTAACTCTAAGTTAAATAATCTACGTTTTACCGTGTCTTTTTGTTTTCTTCCACTATATGGTTAATACACTTACTATAACATGCCAAACGAACCAAAAATTGTTTATTATTAATAAATATATCCTTATCTAAGTCATTTGGCCGAACCTTAGATTTTTAGGAATAAAATAACAATTAATAATATAATATTTGATTTAGAAACTATTTTGTGTCAATTTTGACACTATTTGATATATGATTTTTGTGAAAGTCATAACAGAATTATATGTTCGAACCAAGTCGATTAAATCAACACTAATATATCATAGTAACCTAGAAAATTAGTGTAATTCATAAAAAGTCTCAAATAACATTTATTTGAGCATTTATAACATCAATTATGTTAATATTTCCTTAAAAGCGTAATTACTGCATCATCGTTGTGTCATAAATAAATTAATTTATTTAAAGTCTAACAATTATAAATAAAATATCATTATGTAGGAAATCTTTTTATCTTTCTAATGAATATTTATAGTCGAATTTATCTTATGTATAACCCCATATTAAAAATGTTGTAGTTATTAAACGTTTATTTTAACTATTTTAACTATTCATTAAATAAAATAATATTAAATGTCATAATCTAATCCAAGTGGACCTAAATGGTCATATTATATTCATAAGGTTTTTTTTGGTCGAATTACACTTATCCAATAGAATTAGTACATGTGTTAGGGTAATAGTAATATCATATTTACCCTTAGTTACCCTATTTACTATTAACCGTGGTAAAAAAAGTAAAAAGTTACTATTCACCAAAAATTATTTTCATCTCATTGAACCACATTTTAGTCCTTGATATTAACCGTGTCTGTCGGATTTTTGAAATTCCATTCACAGAAGCGGTAAAATTAAGTTTTATGCAAAATTCAGTTTTTAACCTACCACTTAGTGGTTTCACTATTCATCAAAAATTGAAAGTTTTCCGAAAAGTACTAAAATTTTACCCTAGGCTATAATTGATATTCCAAATTCAAAAATGATTTCTATTTTACAAAATTCCCAACATATAAGTTGCATTAATTAATTTTATAATTAATTTCCGCTGTCACAACAAATAGTGTGTTTTTAAGAGATAATAACTATCAAAAGATTAAAACTTGTTTATGTCTGGTGTAAATGTGAAATTACATACAATGACCAACATTGTATTGAATTGTAAAAATATATTCTAAATATACTTTAAAACCACTCAAATTAATGATTTATCACTATTAATTATTTCGATTAAAAAAGTTGTTTTTAATTATAATTTAGTAATTTTCACTATTCATCAGAATATGAAAGTTATCCGAAAAGTACCAAAATTTCACCTTAGGATAAATTCGATACTACGAATAAAAAAATGAAGTCCATTTTGAGAGATAAAATTTCTAAAATTTTAAAAGGTGGTTATTAATATTCATTACGGCTAGTTTTAATAATATTTTAATAACATATCTTTGTTTAGTGAAACTCGGTATTGCGTACTACACACGCTATCGAGGAAGGTCTCGATTGCGTGTAATACAAGGCAATTCAAGGATGCGTGTTGTACAAGCTCCTTTTGGTGTAGCATACAACACAAGACATTAGTGAAATTAAAAAGAATATTTTTCATAAAATTTCGGGGTGTTACATTGGGTGTGTCCATTGGAAGACTATTTTATTATTACTTGAGTGTAGAACAATGTATAAATAAAATAACATGTATATCAGGGAAATAGTATAAATAGACTAATAGCACAGTAGAAGGACCGATGTATTCAACAACTGGGTAATTGGTAACCATATACAGAAACTGTGGATGATATATTTCATGTCTCTAAAAATATAGAAAAAATGGATTAAAAGTATTAGACAATACATAATATACAAAATTAGTAAAAATTAATCCAAAAATAATCATCTTCTTCCTGAGATCCAACTCAATCATTTGTTACCAACTCCATCCTAAGAAATAAAGCAATCATGTTTTATAAAACATACTCCTCCCATTGTTATCACCTATGTATAAGTAGTCTACTTTGGATCTAATAACAAACAATATAGGGTGTGAGATAAATCTCATTAGACCACCACAAATGGTGTCTATAACAACATATCCATGTAATATATACTGAAAAACTGTGAAATCATGAATATATAGAAGTAATGTTGTATATAAATGTAAATACCCAAGTACCGACTTCATCCCTTGGATGTTTTATGAACATGTAACTAGATCATTGGTTAATTAAGTTCTATTTTATAGAAATATATCTGGTGAGGTAATACAATCCCTGATATAAAAACGCAATAATTTTAGTTATGGATCCACAATATAGTATGGAATCAAGATGTAATTAATAATGAAGAGGTTCTAAGGTAATAAACTAGGAAACCATGACCATAGGGGTTACCAATTCAGTTGTAACTACATCCTAGATATGGGATAAACGTTTAATTCAAGGAGCTTCATCTTATGAATTCTACATTAATGAATATATCTGGATCCAACGAAAACATCCAATATAAAATGTTGTAAAAAATGTCTAGTACCAAGGGTTTAACCAATGAATCTCAATTCTGTAGAATCCATTATGTATCCAAGGAGTGTGTCAAAGGCATCTTGTAATAGTAATGTCGAGATAATATAGTTTCATATCTGGAATCAACTAATAGAAAAAGATCAGCTATCAAGGTGGGTCTCTCTCTTATCAAACTTCATCTCCAAATCAGAATGGCTTCCTTGAGTTCTCATGTAATTTCCTTCGAAATCTGAAATATAACTCGTGTCTGACCACTCCTATAATAATATCAGCATCCATATAAAAATACCCTTATAATTAATTCATATAATTAATTAATCCCTTTAATGGTCATGTCATTTAATATGTTCATTTGGTTCAGGACTTTCCTTTTATTAGTGTCACAATGGCATGGTTTGTGAAACTATTAAATTCCTTTCACATATTTCAGGATCATTTAAATTTTTTTACTCCAATACCTTCTATTATACATTCAAATGGGTGCTATAGATGTGTTACCAAGTAATTAAATTTCAATCCATTATTCCAAGTCATTTTTATAAACAATATACATTCCATTTCCATTTATGATTGATTTATCAAATTTAAGAACTTTCCTAAGGTTGGTCAAGTGTAAAGAAACATGGTACAAGATGTTCATCAATGAACAATAAATTTAATCAACGAATTATTTCCATTAGTGTGGTCAAGTCGAAGCACCGTCGAATGGTGGCTCAGACACACATAATAATCTCCTAAAAGCTTAACCATGGAAACACCCAACTTGGGGTGGTCAACATTGTGGATGTGACCACCAATGGAAGATAACATTAATAGCATGAGCTTTAGAATATGGTTATAATGACTATAGGAAGGAAATATAAATTAAGAATGTGACACTCAATGAAATTGGTCCACATACATGGCAATTTGTAAATTATTGAATCTTTAAAGATAAGTTATGGGGAACTTACCTTGTACTTGTATGACTCTCCTCATCTAATTTCAACCTCTATTTTGGCCTAGATTGGGAGATATTTTCAGAATGGACCACCCTAAAAATAGGTAATACGATCCAACATCTAAAAATAATCAATGATAGGAAGAAGAATGAGAAAATATTATAAATTAATCAAGGAAATACAATTGTTGGTCCAATGAGACGAATGGTACTTTGATCATACTACATATGGATGCTCAAGATTGATTCCTATATTAGGATTTAAGAGGGATCAAAATAGGATAGAATGAGATGTCATACCACTTGAACAGAAATAGGAAAATTGGTTCGTTTAATTATATTTTAATGAAAAATCATAAATTCACCCAAATTTGGTCTTCCCATGATTTGGTCCCTCAGTTTTCCAAACCATGCACCAGTCTTTACTTATCTAATATAAATCAGGGAACGCCCTTTTTTAGGTCACACGATTATGGAAACCATGACCCAAAAATGTGAAATGGATCTATAATTTTTTTTGCATAATTTTTCATTGTCCTGTGACCCTTGATGAATGGTTAGGGAAAAATTTCCGCCCTACAAAACCCCACAATCCAACATCACGGAGTCAGGGGAAAAATTGTGTCCTAGCTCGAATAGATTCTACTAACCATGTTGCTGGTGTATTTTTCAAACCATTCGGGGCTTTGAGCTTTCAATTAGATTTAGAACCCCTTGAAACATATGACAACTTGTTAGAATCTATTTTGTGTCTAAAATAAATAATTACACCAAAATTAAAATTATTCATACCTAAGTGAAAAAATTGGTTCTTATAGTATTCCCCCATTAAAGGAACTCATCCCCAATTTCACCTTCTAAGGGTAGTGAAACACAGTCTGAGAATGACTCTAACCACAATGAATATATGCCGACATCCCACTCCCATGTCTCATCTAGAACACGGCTGTGATACCATAGAATCCATACTAAAGTGAAAAATCAGCCTCATAGAGCCGTCTTTATCTGGTCGAAGTTGAGTATATAATAATCCTCAAATGAAGAATCCAAATCTTGCATAAACTTCCATAGGATCAAAAGTATGATATTGGTTGACATGATAACGGTGAAGTTGAAAAATTTGGAAGCTGTCATGCAAGAATGGTACCACTGAGGAAATAGAAATCGATAGCCTATCAGCCTAACCATCTTTATAATCTCATAGGGATTGATAAAGTTCGATGATAGATTCCCCTACCTCTGTATCAATCTATTCCCTAGCATGGGAGATATCGGTAGAAAAACCTGATCCCTGGGAACAAACTTTAGAGGTCTTCATTTGTGATTGAAACATGATTTATGTGTAGACTATATAGTAGAAATATGCTTCATCATCAGAAAAACCTACTCTAAAGCCACTTAAAAGATACTAAAAGAAAGTAGGGATGCCACTCCTACCTCTTGCTAGCACAGGTGTGAAACTAACGACAAACCGTACATGGACTCAAAAGGATCCATCTAATTTTTTTCCAAAAATATATTATTTTAAGTGAACTCAAAGAGACGTATATTCTTATACTAATAACCAATGAACTCAAGGACACATTCTCAGATCATGTTCTATATAACATGAATCATCTCTTCTAACTATCCATCAGTGTGAGTGTGAAAGGTTGTGCAAATAATCACCTGTGTACCCATAGATTTCTATAACCCCTTCTAGAAGTATGATGTGAAACCAAAAATCCATATATTAATTGATAGTATGAGGGGCCACTTGTAGTTGTATGACCTCACAGTCATACAACCTTCTCATCTCATCAACTTTGAAACTCTCCCGGATAGGTAAAAAGTGCGATACCTTCATCAGTCAGTCAATAATTAACCAAACAATGTTCCTACCTCTAGGAAACCAAGGTAATCTGATTATAAATTCCATGGAAACATCATCCCATTTTCACTATAGGACTATAAAAAGTTTCAACAACACAATAGGTAAATGGTGCTCTATATTCACCTATTAACAGGTGGAAAATGTAGTAATAATATCTATTATCTACAGTTTCATCCCATTCCCATCATATTATCATCACATATCTTAATATATCTTGGATATTCCATGATGAACTAACCACTGATAATCATTGGACTCCCACATTATTTCTTTTCTCATATATGTGGGAACACAAACACACCCATGAATATGAAGGATGCAATCTTTTTCCATAGACCATCTTAGAGATGGGTCATATCCTAAAATACTCTCATGGTGAACCAAGACATAAGGATCTCAAAATTTCTTACATTTAACCCTTTTATGCAGGGAATAGATATCTATAAAGAGTGATAAGAAATTTTTCTCATGAATATCATGGAACTCCAGTTGCAGCTAAAAGAAAAGTTCCATCATGTTTCATTCTTCACTGGCTTCCCTTATGCCATGTGCTTCAGTTTTTTGAAAATAAACATCAGCTATTTCATTTCTCTTTCTAGGATTATAGGAAAGCTAAAAATCCAATTACTAAAGATATTCAACCCATCTCCATGGTCTAAGAGTCATGTCATGTTGTGTAAACATATGCTTGTGGCTCTTGTGGTCTGTATACACTATAAATTTCTCAACCATTAGATAGTATCTTCAGGAACATAAGGCATGGAAAAGGCTTCTAGATCAAGGTCATGTGTCAGGTCATTTCTCTCATGAGGCCTCAAATGTTGAGATCCATACACAAAAAATCTATCCTCAAACATCATATCTTCTCCTATCCAGTGTAATCATGCGTAATAGAATGCCATATATCCTTTTCTAGGATATGGAAGAATTGAAATTAGTGTTGGGAAAAGCCTTTATTTTATATTTTGAAAGTATTTCATGCACTGATGTGAAAATAGGAACTTGTAAAACCATTTCTATAAGACCGATAAGAGGTGAAACAAGGTGTGAGAAGTCTTATATGAAATGAATTTAATATTCATCAAACCCCAAGAAACTCTATATATGAATCATGTTTTTGGCCTTCTCCTAGGATACAACAACACTAATCGTACCTTTTTTAATAGAGAATTGTGAATCTAACATAACCTAACATAAGAAGTGAACTTTGTTTATCCATAAGTTACACTTAGCATGGTTGTCATAAAGATGATGTTATCTCAGTATACTCAAAATTATCCCAAGGAGAATAGCATGGTCTCTATGAGTGTGAGAATACACCAAGATGTTTTCCAAAAAGACAAAAAATAGAGAAATCCAGATAGGGATGGAACACCCTATCCATCAGATACATCAAAATAGTGGGTGTGTTCATAAGATCGAACACCATAACAAAGCAATCATATAGACCATACTAACTTTGGAAGGTCGTACGAAGTACATATGTATCACACGCAAATAATGATATCCCAATCTAAAGTCAATAATAGAAAAACCCCTCACTCCTTGGATATAGTCAAAGAGATCATCTTTTCAAGGAAGTGGATACCAGTTGTTAACTATAATCTAGTTTGACCATCTATAATATACATAGTGGAGAATATTTCCATCCACATTATTAGAGAATAACATGGATGACCCCTAATAAGAAATTCTAGGCCATATAAAACAATTTGCTTCGAAATCCTATATCTTCCACTTTTAATATGGGAATATTGAAGGTCACATCTTTTCTGGAGGAGTGGACACTAATGTTTCTCCTAGATTGAGTTCCATCAAAAAATATACCTCTCTATATTGATATTAGATAGAAAAACCATTAGAAAATTCATCACTAAAATAACCTACTATCATAGTAAAATCATCCATAAATAAGACCAAATCCCCCTTGAAGAGTTTGCAACCTGAGACGTCACTCCTCCTATGTCACAAACCGTCCCCCAGGGCCCATGTTGTAGCCACCCCAAGCCCGCCTTTCATAAGCCAGGGGATGGCAACTATCACAAAAGGCGTAAATCCCTAAACTGGGAAGGCATTTCCTTTATAACTACAAATAAACACAACTAGATAACAAGTGGAAGAGAAATCTACGTAAAAACTGAATACCGAAGAAGTGCTGGAATGTAAAAGGGCCAGAAATACAAGCCCAACAATAAAGTACAGGAATGGAAAAACAGGTACAACTAAAAATACAAACAGCTAGAAGGTGCCTAGATTCTATTGGATCATCCACCACAGATCCAACCTGAAGGGTAGGTACAGATATCCTTTTTAGTGCTCCATGTCCGTCCATCTCCTCCGGGCACCGACTAGTCGTGAGGTCCACCTCCGGGTACCGTCTAGTCCTCGTACACTCTGCCTCGGTCTGCGTTGTCCGTCTTCTACATCCAACACAATGAGGTGTGTGCATATCCCATGAAGGGGTGAGTATAACGATACTTAGTAGGGACCCCGAGACCCTCATGGTCTCACAAAGACCACAAAGGATAAACCATAATAGAAAGATACAATCACGAATTATCAACCAACCCTAATTCGGTATATGACCACACATATACCTAAGTTATCAATCACAGTCTGACTTCAAATCTCGAGCCCAAGCACAAACCATTACAAAAAGTAAATAAGTCAACAACCACATTGATAATGGTTGAAATACAAGACTTAGCTCACACAGGTATACAACTCATGAAGAGGGGTAGAGATTATTAGATGTAGCCTCTGAATCCTCTCCTCTCTCGAACCCACGTAGGATCCTCGAATAATATATGCGCTGTCGAACCCACGTAGGATCCTGGCATAGAAGTCATCATTGTCGAACCCATGTAGTATTCCGGTATAGTAGTCATCGCTGTCAAACCCATGTAGGATCCTGGTATAGAAGCTTCTACTATCAAACCCACAGATTATCCCGGTACAGAATTCGTCACTGTCGAACCCACGTAGGATTGTGGTACAGTAGTCATCACTTTCGAACCCACGTAGGATCTTGGTACAGAAGTCACCACTGTCGAACCCACGTAGGATTCTGGTATAGTATTCATCGATGTCAAACCCACATAGGATCCTGGTATAGAAGTTGCTGCTATAGAACCCACAGAGGATACCGGTACAGAAGTTGTCATTGTAAAACCCACGTAAGATTCCGTCATCTCAATCACATCTAGCCCTTGGGTTCTCACGCACAGCACGCTTGATTCTGGGAGGGTCCACTCCTCACAACAAGATTTGACACATCAACTATCACGAAGTCCTGAGTTGATGTATCCAGTAGTTCTGTATCATCATAAGGAACCCAGCGCGACACACAGTGTGTCAATCTGACGCCCTGTCTGAGAGTTATAAGTGTTTCCGCTTTGAGGGGTAGGTTGGATTTCGGGTATAATACAACCCATCCATACTCCAACCTCATCTGAATTTTGTGTGTATTATGCCAAAATAACCATCTCATGAAAAGGAATCTGACGTAGTTGATGGCACATCAATCGGGCATCCGATCCTTAAGTTAAAATTGTTTCCGATCCGAAGTCCCGGCTGGTTTTGGGTTCGAACCAACCTAGCTATTCCAAAACTTCACCAAAACCATTAGTGTTAAATATAAAAAAGTCCTTCTCGATCCAAGGATTCTTATTCAACTGACGGTGCGTCGATCAGAGGTCTGTAGCTCACGTTATGGGTGAAAAACCAAAAGTGGTTCGAAGAGGGGGGTCTGGGTCCGGTCCAACCCGGCCCGAACCACCCTGGGTCGGCCCGGACCGGGTCGACCCAAACCAGACCCATGTCTGACCCCGTAGGGTGCTTCCTAGGCTGGTGGCTGCAGCACGACCAGAACGGCTGGCCGAGCACGTTGCGCGCCAGGCGCGGAGCGGGGGGGGGGGGGGTCTACTAAAGGCGGCGCCAGATGGCGTCGTCCGGCCATCCCGGAACCCGCACGCGGGTTCCACTCCAATGCCACGGCCGATGTCACGGCGGACTTCCACTATCGGTGCACGAGGGGAGCTGGAGACCCGCACCGCTGCTCTCTTCTACGGGCCACCAGAGTCGTTCTGGTGGTCCGTTTTGCCTCCTGTTAGTGCCTACGGCCTCATCGGATCCTACTCTTCACTGCAACGGCCTCAAATCAAGGTTTCCATTCCATCCACCTATCTCCCATCAAACCATGCATTAATAATGAATTGGCGGAGGGTTTGGACTTGTTCGTTAGCCCGTGCCCTTTGCGTTAGAGGATCAAACAGTAATCCAACATATAATTGAACCAGAATCAAACCCCAGTTTAATCTTTAACCCATCCCAAAATAAACATCCGTTATGAAGATCAACATGTTCATGGTGTGGTTGATCTTTGGTTGTTGTTTTTATCCAAGGAAAAGAAGAACATAAATTAATGGAATATAACCTCGAATTCAAAACCCTACCACAATTTCAATGTTCGCTTGATGGTGTCACGGGAAGAGAATTCTAAGATTATGTCGTACGTTGCGCCGGTCACACGCCGCCGATCCCGGGCTCGAGCTTCTTCCTCATTCTACGTCATAGAGGACGTCGTTCTTCATTGGAGGAAGGCGTTCTTCGTTGAGAGGATATTATTCCTCCGAGAGTTCATCCCAAGAGTTCCTCGCAATCCTCCCAACCCAAGCCAAAATTATGCCAACTCCCACCATAATAATATATCACATATTATTATGTTGGCATAATAAATTCAACATAATTCAAACACACAAATCATTTAACTAAAACATTAATTCAATGTGTTGGCACCTTAAAGGAGGATGAAGATGGAGAGTTCACCCAAAATAAATGATGGGTGGTGGCTTTATTAAAGAAAAGGGGAGTTAAAGGGGTTCAATGGGAGTTAAAGGGTTATGTGCTTGTGTGGGCCTCTCCACACAATATCCTCCCATGGGAGGTTATGTGGGGGTGGGCCCCACCTCCAACTTCCCATTGGAGAAAACAACCACAACCAAAATACTTTAACCACCTTCAAATAAAAATGTGTTACACACACATTTTCGTGTAATATTTAATTTTTAATTAGAAACCCCAATTTATAACATCCATACACATTGGAATGCAACTATGGTAAAGGACTCCGTAAGCGAATACCAGCACTGTGAGTTCAACGGTGCCCTCAGATTTCAATTCTAAGCACTAGTTCAAAATATATAGAATCTTGCATGTAAATTTACTAAATGTACCCAAACAAAATATCATAAATTGATTCCAGGCACACCGGGCCTCAGAATCAAGCGCCGTTAGAAACCATGGACTCGTAAAATTACCATGTATTTAAGGGGAAAAATTCCACAGGATTTCCTCATCATTACATTCTCTCCACCTCATGGCTTTACTTCGCCGTAAGCTACAATACAGACTAAGGGAACAAATGAGGTTACTGAGCACGCATATGAGCCTCTTGCTCCCATGTGCTCTCTTGGAGGTTCCCGTGCTACCAGCGAATGCACACCAGAGGAATCGACCTTCCATATAGGAACTACTCCTATAAATCCTCAATCTCTAATGGAACTTCCGTGAATGTCACCATGTCATCAATATCTATCTCCCCATTGTCGATGATGTGGGATGGATAGTGCACATATCTTCTCAGCTGAGATACGTAGAAGGCGTCGTGCAATCGGTGTGACTGAGGTGGAAGGGCCAAGTAGTAAGCCACCTCACCTACCCTACTGAGGACTTGGAAAGGTCTGATGAATCACGGATATAACTTGCCACCTTGGCCAAATCACTGTAGACCTCGTTGAGGTGAGACCCGTAAGAAGATGTGGTCGCCATCCTCGAACTCCAGTGGTCTCTGTCTCCTATCAGCATAGGACTTTTGTCAGCTCTATGCAGTCTTCATCTGCTCCTAAATAATCTGCACCTTCTCTGTGGTAGCTCATACCATCTCTGGTCAGTAGGATGTTGGCCGACTCGGTAATTTGGTCAACGATCACCCAAATCGAGTCGTGTCCCCTGGATGTACGTAGAAGACCCGTCACGAAGTCCATGGATATCTCATCCCTCTTCAACTTTGGGACCTCTAAAGGCTGAACCAATCCCACAATTACCTGATGCTCTGACTTCACTTGCTGAAAAGTGAGGCATCACGAGATAAAATTTGCTACTTCCTTCTTCATACCTGTCCACCAGTGCTATCATCGAAGGTCCTCGTACATATTTACCACTCCTGGATGTACCACTAAAGGGGATACATGGATCTGACGCATCAATTCCTCCTTAAGTGAAACTGGCACCATGGTACATCCTCTAAAAGGAATAACGTGCTCCCCACCTTGAAGAAAAATCCTTCAGGTGATTTCCCTAAGGATATCTGAGCACATCGAGTCTCGCAGTTAGCGTCCCCATGCTACGCCTCCCTGACTCACTGAAGAAGTGGGGAAATGATTGTGAGAGACTTTATAAAGGCTACTCCATCCCAATCCATAATGGATATCTGCAACGCGGCCAGCTGCTCTATCGCCTCTCCTAGAAGTTGAATCCCTATTCTAATAATGAGAGAATAGAATATAACATTCCACTTTCCAGGACTATAGACTATCTCCAAGTCATAGTCCTGGAGTAACTTGAGCCATCATTGTTGTCTCAGGTTATGGTCCATCTACGAAAAGATATACCTGAGACTCTGGTGGTCAGAGTAGACTGTAAAGACTTCTCCCAATGAACTATGGGTGAGACTACCCAATTTAAATGAACTCATCTACACCCTTCTTTACCTACGTCCTACAAGAGCTGCTAAGATTTCTCCTTTTCCAAAAAGAGAAATCTGGTCTCATCCCCTGAATGAACCACACCCATTGCATAATATAGTCTATACTGACATGAATGGTACTAATTCATACCATGGATGACATCATAAGGCCTCGACACTACTACCAAGAGATCCAATTGTTACTCTCATCTCCAAGGGTTGAGTCCCACTGTCGGCTTCAGTGTGTGGTCACTGGGTCTTCTCCAGTAGGAATCTCGAATGTGAGGGTCAAGTGAACGGTTTTATCAAGAATATCTTAGTATTATCCACTCAAAAGGCAGAAAATCAAATGTCACAAGGACAAGTGTCTTTTATTACTGCAGCTCAAATTACATACACACAAAGCAACCACAAACAATGACATCAATGAAGCAAGAGGCTTCCTACAAAGGACTCTATGCATGGAACTAATCACACTCTTGTCCACCTGCTCCTAGAGCACTATGGTCGTAGGCCTCAGCTTCCTGAATCTGATCTCTCCCATGTCCACCCGTTCCCAGCAGTCGGGGTGGACCTCCTGGTGGTGGTGGTGGTATGGCCTCGAAATGTCGTCCACCACCTACTGCTCGGCCAGCTCCTCTGCCACGTCTTCTTGCTCCTAGAAGACCACCATGGTCAAACCTCTTCCTCTACCTGGGAGGTTCCTTTACTGCCTACTGCTCATCTACAGGGAAGGTGGGGTAATCTTGATCTATGTGACCCAGCTCACCGCATGCATCGCACTGCATGCTCCTCGTATGGAGAGAGATGTCTTGTATACCCCGCACAACCGAAACTGAGTCATGAATTCGACCACCTGTGGGTCTGGTCCACTTGGACCACTATGTCATCTGTCTACTGCCATCTGCAAGAAGACTCTTGTGTGTGTCGACTATTGGTGGGTCTCACTACTGGAGACTATTCAGCAAGGAAACTCTCCACTAAAAGGGCTCGCTCCAATATCCCCTGAGTCCATGCTCAAAGGTATGGGCCATGAAGAATGGGTCTCGTACCATATCTGTAGTGTAACGCAAGAGGTCGGTGAACCCCTATGAGTATTGAGATACTATCATGCTACCCTGCTGTAGATGAAGTTACTCCTGAATCCACACCTCATAATGGGTGGCTGGTACAAACTCTACTCGAAACAGGCTCTTAAAGTCTATCGAGAGTAGTGATGAATCGTCATGCACCTGGATCATTAGGTTCCACCATCGTCCTGCTGCTTCCCACAAGAGACTTTTGGTAAGGATCACCATGAGGTCGGCTAGTGTCCCTACCAATATGAAAACTCTCACAATAACCCCCATCCAATCCGCAGCTTCCTGTGGGTCCGTCTCTCCCCGGAACCTAGGTAGCCTTTGTTGTTGGAACCCATGCAACACACTTAGGCAGTGTGCACTCTCTACTGCAAGAGCTGGTGGTATCAGTGGACTAGTGGGTAGTGGTACCGTTGGTACCTCCGCTATTATGGGGCCCTGCACAGAGGCCTCGTCGCTCAATGGGCTATCATCTCGTATGAAACTCAGAACCCTAACAGGATGCCTTCATGGGCCATCCTATAAAGAAATAGGTGATACATGGTTAAAATAGTATACCTCGTGAGAGGAAATAAAGTAATCATGAATAAAAACTTTTTCAAATGATACACACAAACAATTTGACTTTTCGTGCACTGAGTTTGAAATCAAAAGTCAGAACCCTAGTGTATGGATACGTCTACCGCTGCACCAACACCGGTTTCCCTAAACTGATAACCACACCCAAAACACTTAACACTATTGCCATTAAAATAATCAAAGGCTAAGTTATGTAGTATAACTGACCCCTCTAATACCAATTTCTCACGACCCATCCCATGGGGCCCGTGTCGTCACTACCCCAAGCCCACCTTCCATAGGCCAAGGGCCGGCGACTAGCACCAAAGGTGTAAATCCCTAAACTGTGAAGGAATTCCCTTTATAACTACAAAAAAACACAACCAGAGAACAAGCGGAAGAAAAATCTAAGTAAAAATTGAATACCGAAGAAGTGCTAGAAAGTACAAGGGCCAGAAATACAAGCCCAACAGTAAAGTACAAGGAAAGGAAAAAAAGGTACAACTAAAAAGACAAACAACTGGAATGTGCCTAGAATCTCTTGGATCATCCACCATAGATCCTACCTGAAGGGTAGGTACATATAGCCTCCTCAGTGCTCCACGTCCGTCTGTCTCCTCTGGGTACTGACTCGTTGTGAGGTCCACCTCCGGGTACTGTCCATTCCTCATACACTCTGCCTCGGTCAGTGATGTCTATCGTCTTCATCCAACACAATGAGGTGCATGCATAGCCTATGCAGGGGTGAGTATAATGATACTCAGTAGGGACCTTGAGACCCTCAAGGTATCACAAAAAACACAAACGATAAACCACAGTAGAAAGATACAATCACGAAGTATCAATAAACCCCACTTAGGTATATGCCCATACATATACCTATGTTATCAATGACAGTCCAGCTCCAACTCTTGAGCCCAAGCACAAACCGTTCCACAATGGAAGTAAGTCAATCACCATGTTGATAGTGGTTGAAAGACATGACTCAGCTCACACAGGTATAAAAATCACAATGAGGGGTAGAGATGATTATATGTATCTTCTGAATCATCTCCTCTGTCGAACCCACGTAGGATCCTGGAACAATTTCAATGTTGTCAAACCCACATATGATCCTAGAACAGAAGTCAACATTATCGAACCCACATAGGATTCTGCTATAGTAGTCATCGCTGTCGAACCCATGTAGGATCCTGGTACAGAATTCGCTGTTATTGAACCCATAGAGGATCCTGGTATAGAAGTCGTGACTGTCAAACCCTTGTAGGATTTTGGTACAGTAGTCATCATTGTCAAACCCACGTAGGATCCGGGTACAGAATTCATCCCTATCGAACCCATGTAGGATTCTGATACAGTAGTCATCGTTGTCGAACCCACGTAGGATCCTAGTACAGAAGTCGCAGCTATCGAACCCACAGAGGATCCCAGTACAGAATTTGTCACTATCGAACCCACGTAGGATTCTGTCATCTCAGTCGTAGCCAGCCCTAGGGTTCTCGCACATAGCACGCTCGATTCCGGGAGGGTCCACATCTCAATCCATGTTTCAATACAACATCTATCATGAAGTTCTGAGTTTATGTATCCAGGATTTTTGTCTCATCATAAGGAACCCAATGCGATAGACGGTGCGTCAATCAGACGCTCGGTCTGAGAGTTATAAGCATTTCCACTCCGAGGGGCCGGTTGGATTTTGGGTAAAATCCAACCCAACCATACTCCAACCTCATTTGAATCTTGTGTGTATTGTGACAAAACTACCATCTCATAAAAAATAATCTGACCTAATTGAAGGCGCGTCAATCAGATGCTTGGTCCTTAAGTTATAAGTGTTTCCACTCCGAAGGCCCGGTTGGTTTCGGGTTCGAACCAACCCGACCGTACCCAAAATTCACCAAAAACATTAGTGTAATAAATCTAAATGAATGTATCGATCCAAGTATTACAACACAATTAACAATGCATTTATCAGAGGTCCGTACCTAAAGCTATGGGTGAAAAACCAAAAGTTGTCCGAAGAGGGGGGTCTGGGTCCGGTCTGACTCGGACCAACCCGCCCTGGGTCGGCCCGAACCAAGTCGACCCAGGTCCGGCCCGGTAGGGCGCGGCCCGGCCCCCGTGAGGGAGGCCCGACCCACGTGACAAGCGGCCTGGCACGACACCTAAGGCCCGGCCCATAGGGCCGGCCGCGGCACGGCCCGACTGGACGAGTGCGTTACGCACCAGGCACAGAGTGGGGGGGGGGGGGTGCGGCCCCCTGCTGTCCAGAAATAGTGGCACCAGCTGGTGCCTCCCGACCTTCCCGAAACCCACATGTGGGTTCCGCTCCACCACCGTAGCTGATGCTGCGGTGCGTGAGGGGCACCGCCACCCCGAGGCGTTCGGCCAGTGTCGGTCGCCGCCTCCAGTTGCCGGCACCGCCACGCTCTTCCGTGGGCCACCAGAGTCGTTCTGGTGGTCTGTTTTGCCTCCCGTCAGTGCCTACGGCTACCTCGGGTCCTGTTCTTCACTGTGACGGCCTAAAATCAGGTTTCCATTCTGTTCACTGATCTCCCATCAAACTGCGCATCAAGAACGAATTGGCGGAGGGTACAGAATTGTTCGTTAGCCCGTGCCCTCCGTGTTAAAGGCTCAAACAGTAATCCAGCATATAATTGAACAAGAATCAAACCCAAATTTAATCTCTATCCCATCCCACAATCAACATCTGTTCTATGGATCAACATGTTTGGGGGGTCGATCTGTGGTTGTAGTTTTTATCAAAGGAAAAGAAGAACTTAAAAGAAAGGAATTCAACCTCAAATTCAAAACCCTACATCGATTTCAATGTTTTCTTGGTAGTGTCGCGGGAATATAATTGAAAGATGGCATCGTACGTTGTGCTTGCCACACTCCGCTGATCCCGGGCTCGAGAATCTTCCTCATTCTACGTCGGAGGGGACGTTGTTCTTCTTTGGAAGAAGGTATTCTTCATCGAGAGGATAATATTCCTCCAAGAGTTATTCCCAAGAGTTCCTCCCAATCGTCCCAACCCAAGCCAAAATTATGCCAACTCCCACCATAATAATATATCACATATTATTATTTTGGCATAATCAATTAAAATTAATTCAAACAAATAAGTCAATTAATTTAAACATTAATTCAATGTGTTGGCACCTTAAAGTAGTAGGAATATGGAGAGTTCACCCAAAATAAATGAGGGGTGGTGGATTTATTAAAGATAAGGGGAGTTAAAGGGGTTCAAGGGGAGTTAAAGGGTTAGGTGCTCGTGTGGGCCCCGCCACACAATATCCTCCCATGGGAGGTTATGTGGGGGTGGGCCCCACCTCCAACTTCCCATTGGAGAAAACAACCACCACCCAAATACTTTAACGACCTTCAAATAAAAATGTCTTACACATGCATTTTTCTTTAATCCTTGATTTTTAATTAGAAACCCCAATTTATAACATCCATACACACTGAAACACAACTGTGGTAAAGGCCTCCTTAAGTGAATACCAGCACAGTGATTTCAATGGTGCCCTCGGATTTCATTTCCGAGAACCTGTTGAAAAGATATAAAATCACACACATACGTTTACTAAACGTACCCAAACAAAACATTAGAAATTGATTCCAGGCACACCGGGCCTCGGAATCAGGCGCCATCAAAAACCACATACTCATAAAATTCCCATGTATTTATGAAAAAAACATTCCACCGAATTTTCTGGTCTTTACATCCTAGGCCTTAATGATCTGGTCCAGATCTACTATCCTGGACATCAGACTCACCCATACATAGATAAATGTTTCCCAATGATGATGTAAATGACACCTTTTGGTGATAGTGGTCTACATAGTCATGATACATAACCAACCCATCCATCCCAATAATGACATAAAAGCTAGTTATATTGAGAAAATCATGTCTTATAAAAATGAATAACTACCTATCTCAATGGTATAGTTCTTAAATTGGTTTATTCCCTCTAAAAAAAATCCCAATGGTGTGTCTAGGGTCATTATACCATAGTAATACTATATTTACATCCAGAGACTTTTAAGTATAGATAAAAAGATGAAGGATTATGACGCACTTGTATCAAATAAATCAGATAAAATAGTAGATACTACAATAATAGTACCTTGTAATGCATGCATTCCAGCACTCTGATCCTCAGGTATCATCTATAAAGTAGTAAAATAGATTTATCCATGTCTCTATAAATCATCTAGACTAACATGATCATGAACACTCTTCTAAAACTACTGATATTCTAATGTTTCACAAACACAACCTTAACCTCCTACTCAGCCATTCCATCCAGGGCCACTCCAACTCCCTTCTGGAAGTAGTGTTATAAAAATATTCTCATTAAGGATGAGTTGGTGCAGAACATCTTCTACTAGAATATGATGGAATGGTCTGATGGAATCAATGGAGGTACCCCATATGATAGCAAGCCCGACACACCGGAGGGTCTCTACCAAACTGATACTTCATGTTCCCATGTTTCTCACACCGATGACACATCATAGAGCTACAAGTACAGGTACTCTGGATTCTACATTCCTAAAAAACCCTTGAGGGGTCTCTTCCTTCTACTAGAAGTACTATTGTCCTACATAAACACTGATCCTCTCTATCTGGTACTATCAACGTCCCTTAGGTTCTGCTCAGTTATGAGTACCTAAGTGACTATTTCAAATAAATTAGGTAATAGAAAAAAAATCATCTGAGTATATATGGCATACCCGAGCCTGTTCCAAAAGAATCTATCATGTTATTTATCTTCATTGGATAGAAGTTTTTAAAAGCGATGTAACTTAGTCAAACACGCTTAATACCCCATAACTAACATAGAAACCTTCTTGAGATGAATGAACTCTCTAGATCCATAATCTCTCAATATTTGGGGAAAGAATTATTCATAGAAGGTATTCTGGAAACCATTCCATATGATGCTATGATGGTGACCAGCCTGTCTAGTCACACCCCACTAGCACTTGGCTGAATCATACTATATGTTAGAAGTAAGAATTACTCTCCACTCTGGAGGTGTCTCCAGATGCTCCAAGATAGACAGGGTGGCATCCATCCAATAATTAGATGACTATTTACTTCCACCCCCTACGAAGGTAGTAGGATTCTTATGATAGAACTCATGAGTCATATTACCCTCTATAGGTGTGGGAAGAGAAGCACCATAAATAGACTATAACATATTTTAAAAACTATCACATATATGATTGTAAATTCCTAGATATGCTACAATAGTAGTTTCCACAAGTGTAACTACTAGTAGTAAGACTCTTGGATCAAGGCCCCCCATATCAAAAGAATGCTCATCACCACCCTTCGGGTGCAAGACATGATGACTTCATGGCAGCATTGGTCTAAAAATTCCAAACACATGCCTCAAAACATGACTAGAGCATACAGATAACAATATAAAAATATTAAAGATAGGAAAGAGAACATTACCCATGCTATACTACACCAAATAACTACATAGAAGGACAGGTATTGATATGTTATATTATTTAAATTAATGGGTTCAAGTAGATGAAGGTTTAACTCGGCCTTACCTCATCATTTATTGGACACCATTTCATTTTATAATTCAATTTTTACTTTTTTGTAATTTATATTTTCTTATTTTCATATATCAAGTCTAATTTATAATGGATCATTATTAATAGTGAATCATGGCCCATGTTCTTTATCATTAAAATTGACATCCATTCAATTTTTATTCTGATGGATAGAATTGGTAAATGACACATTCCAACCCATGAGGGGCCCTAACACCTCATGAGTTGAAACTATAAATCACTAAATTGCATCCAAAAAACAACACAAGCATAGTATAACTTCCAAAACATCTCTCAAAAAGCACAGAAATATCAAGAAATTCATGTAGTGAAAGTCACCTTCATGACATAAAAATATGTGTGGCATTGTAATTTTGGATGCCTACAATGATTCATATAAAAATTGACCATGCCTGTATATCATCGGGAAAAGGACAAACAAAATACTCAATCATAATAATAATATTAATCATAACACATCATTTTTGTCACCCAATGATGAAGTGATATCAACTGTAATAGGAAAAATGATAACTACAATTATAATTCAGAAAACTAGGCACTTACCCTGAATATTTGTTTGTTACGAAAATCCATGACTTATAACCATGTTCAAAGCATCCCTAATCGGTAATCTATTATATATAAAGAGTAATTAATGAAAACAAGGGAACAAATACAACATTGTGACATCCCAGTCTTAGATTCCTCTCAGTGGTACCCCAAGCCTTGCTTGATACATGGCCTCAAGCATATCTCCCAGAATTCCAGAGCCTGCCGAATAGCAATGAGGGCCTAGGGTGTGTTCATTGGGAGACTATTCCCTCATTACCAATGTTTAGCATATCGGATATTAAAAATGGCATCTAAATAGTATAAAAATTATAAATAAACTAATATTATAAAAAAAGAATAATCGTGTAATCAACAGCTGAAAAAAGTAATAAAAATGAAGAAAAAAACTATCCCCAACATCCTAATCTCTAACTCAGTCATCTACTACCAGATCGATCCTAAATAAGAAATAAATAAAGTGTTTGATGTGGTATGAATCCATTTACCAATATAAGTATACATATAGTCTACATGGCTGTCAATTGAATCCCATATAGGGTGTGAGATAAATCTGAGTAGTTGACCACCAATTATTTCTATAGCATCCTATTTATGTAATATAAACTGAAACAGTGTGCAAGCATTCATATATAAAATAAAATTAGTATAGTAACACAAATATCCAAGTACCTACTTTAACCCTTGGCTAGTGTCTAAACATGTAACCAGTTCATTAGTTAATTATGATATAGTTTATATATATATATATAGGTTATGTGAGGTAACACCAACATTGACATCCTGGAATAATAATGTTAGAGAAGTATCCAAGGCATAGAAAGGCATCCTAATTTTATTTAATATAAATAGGTTACCCAGGAAAACTTGACCACAGGGGTCTCCAACTCAGTAGTAACTATAGCCAAGCTTACGTGTAAGATTGTAATCCAAGTATCTTCATCTAAGGAATTTTATAATAATTAATCTAATCGAATCCAAGGAAAACATCCAAGTTAAATGGTATAAGGAATGGCTACAACCAAGGATATATCCAAGGAACCTTATGTCCATAAAATCCATGATAGATCCAAGGAGTGTGTCTAAGGGATCATTTATTAGTAATGGAGGGATAAAATTATGTTATAACAAGTATCAACTGATAGAAAACGACCAGGTTCCAAGTTGGGTCTCACCCTTGGAAGTTAGTATCTCTGAGTCAGAATGGAATCCACCAGTGCTCAAGTCATTACCTTAGGAATCCAAAATCTCTCTTGAGTATAACTACTTTTATAATAATATCATGGCCCATATAAAAGTAACCTTACAATGGATTCATTTAACTAATTAAACCATGTAATGGTCATGTCATTAAATCACCTCATTTGGTTCAATCATGTCCTTTAATTATTGTGACAAGCCCAAGGGGCATGCAATAATTTAATTATTTTCAAATAACGCATAATAATTTAATATGTTTCATTGTGATACATTACATTAGACATGGAAAGGGGTGATACAAATTTGAAACCAATCTATTAAATTTCAATCCATTATGTCGGTTCATATATATATATATATTATATACTTTCCATTTTCATTTATGATTAATTTATAAAATTTAAGCATTGACCTAAGGTGGGTCAAGTGTAAAGAAACATAGTACAAATCATTCATCAAATCAAAATCAATTTAATTGATGAACTATTACCACTAGTCAGGTCAAGTCGATGCACACCAGAATAGTGGATCAGATGCACGGAATAGGCTACTAAATGCATAGCCATGAAAACATCCTTATTTCGGTGGTCGTGGTTGTGGATGTTACCGCCAAATATAGATAACATTAATATCATGAGTATTACGATAAATTTATAATGACTATAAGGAACACACTTAAATTAAACATGTTACACCAGAAAAAATTGGTATTCATGGAAGAGAATTTTTTAAAATGATTAATCTTGAGGAATGTTTTATAAACCACCTACCTCAAACTCATATGACTCTCCTCATATAGTATCAGTCTCTATTTTTCCTTTTATTTTTAGAGATCTGAATCATGGAAAAACTTCCTAGAAATAGGGAATATGATTCTATATCTAAATATAATTTTTGATGGGAATAAGAATGAATAAATATTAAAAAGTAATTTAGTACTTATCAGAACATATAAAAATAGACAAATAGTGTATCAATTGGATTAAAAATGGAGGCTTGAGATTGATTTCTATATTAGTCATGAAGGGGGCTCCCAATAGGGGAGAATGAGTAGTTTTGATGACTAGAAAAGAAATTGGAAATAATGGTTGATTTAACTAGGTTTTAATGGAAAATCATAAAATTACCCAAATTTTGGCATCACATAGTTTATCCACACATTTTTCTAAACTTTTCACCAACCATGCATGGTATTCTATTGAATGGGGGCACCTGCATAGATAAGTCACATTTTTAGGGAAACCATGCACCAACCATACAAAATGGATCTGCAATTTTTCAACAACATTTTTCATGGTCAAGCTACCTCTAAAGAATAGTTAGGGGAAACTATTTTCCCTACACCACCCCAATATCTAGTACCACATAGTTATGGGAAACCATGCTTCCCACATTGCATAGTTTTAACTAACCATGCAGCCAGTGTGTTTTTCAAACTAGCTAGGGTTTCGAGCTCCAAACAAGCTCTTGTCACCCAAGAAACCATCTCTAACTCATGAGTAATCCATATTACGCCCAAAATAAAGTATTTTACAAAAAATAAAAGGATCCATACCTAATTTAATAAATGTGTTCTTAAAGTAGTACTTCTTTATTAAGTAATTAGAAACATGTGATGAATAACCCTAGTAATCATGAGAAGTGATTATATTGTATGTTTTTATTTTTAAAAACACATGAATTGGTAATGACAACAAAGAAAATGTTCATGATATTGAGATATTAATAAATAGATGCCTATGTGATAGTATTGGTGACCATTAAGGCTGTTAGGGACGCAACACATTATATTAGTCTAGAATTACTAGATGTTTGGATTTAAAGAATATATTCAACAACCTGGGATTTTACTCTAGGAAATATTCATATATCATAATGGTTTAGAAGGTATTGGGGTTTTTAGAAATTTTTTATGAGACAAAAATAGATATATTATTTGGGTAAATCTTATGTTATGCTGGTTTTGTAAATTTAATGACATCATTCAATGTTTTTGGACTTTCAATTTGGAATCATGTATTTCGAAAGAAGCGTAAGGTAAATAATTATTAAATGGATTAAGTATTACATTGGATAAATTATGATTTATATTTTTGGACAACATGTTCTAACAATATTTATTTTTGTAAATATTTATCTTTACAAGGAATTACTTATGGATCACTTTAATAAAAATGTGTCCGACATACAATTCCTCCTGAATGTACAACATTTGGTTTAAGAAATGAAGTAGAGATGAGTCAACACACAACCATATGATGATATTATGATTATGAAATGGAAATAAATAATGTAATTTTATTTTTCCTATTTCATATCTGCATATAAGATGAATACTTCAACTCTAGGATAATTATTTTGGAACAAAAATGTTATCCATTTACTTTTCATACTATGAAATCAATGGTCTTTTAACTGATCAAAAATTTTCTGTTTTGTGATGGCATAATTTCTATTGACTATGTTCTCTATCACTCTCCATTAGAACATGAAATTTATATTTCATTTCAATGACCAAGATTTCACATCCCACTAATGTTATTCTTTTGGGAAACCTAGTTTTGGGGTCACCATTACATTTTATTTTCCCTCCAATTAAGAGGATGTTTTATTAACCCTGTTGATGATATGGGATTTTCGTAAGGGTATTTTCCAATGGAAACTCCATGATTACCAATCAAAAGTTTAAATTTAGAGGATGTGATTTATTGAAAGAGGGGATAATGTAACCCCCAATATTCTATAGTATGTATCTTCATAAATAAATTCAATTTATCTGATAGCTTACATTGCATACTATGCTCAAACGAACAATGATATACTATTAAATATTAACATTGTTCTTGGAATAGTAATGTGATAGTTAGGACTAGTATTATGGATTGTATAATAGTAACATCTTCTATGAAATTATAAATAAAATTTAGGTATCCCATAAATTAAGATAAATTATATTTATATCATGGAATAAATAATTGAATATTTTAAAAATTATAAATTTTTGTGCTGGTATTTTTATAAAACGTAAATTTTTATTTAGAAATTTATAATTAATATAATGATTTAAAATAAAATTTATTTTACTAAAATAGGTTCAAAAATTTATATTTCATTTCATTATAAATATATGATAATATTATGGGACCATAATTAATTTTTTTGAAGTGTCTTATAATTAGTTATAGTATTAAAATCAATAATTTCATAATAAATAATGATTTTAACATGTAATTAAATTTATCTTACTTATAAAATTATTTTCATAAAATGGAGTCCATTTTTTCAAACCTATACATCGATAAAAAATTGCGAGTATTTTTGGGATTATTCTAAAAAAGTTGAATCATTGATAAATAATGAAATGTGATAATTTGCAGTATTTGACATTATAAGTAAATAATGGAATTATTGAGTCATGTATGATGTATAGGTGAAGTAATAACTCATTATTTAGAACTAACATTCACTTGTTACATTATTTAGTCATGGTAATCAATACTATTGATAGTTGTGAGCCAAAATAATAATCAAATGAATAAAATAATCAAAAAGCATCCCTCTCATCCATTATAAATATAACCCCTAATAACCCTTCTCCTCACACCATATAAGCCTTTATTATCATATAATTTATGCCCAATTATCATTACAATACTCATCCCCATGTCCAATACACTATTGTCTTTCAGAAATTTCAAATACAAGTGTCTTAATGAGGTTCCCAAGGAGATGATATTCAAGAGGTAAAATACTCCTCATTTCTCTTTTAATTTATCTTATTTTCTTACCCAATATACACCTCTCATATCCAAAGTGGAAAGGTAAATATATTATAATATATATATAATTTTATTTTATTTTCTATAGTTTATTACAAATCATCAAATCCCTTTTCCACTCCTTTTATATTAAAAATATAAACATCATCTAGGATGTGTTGATTTAGCATCTTTGTGGATGATGAGTTTTAATTTTCCCTTACCTCATTCAAAGAATTTCATAAAACCATTATAATGGAAAAATAATATTATAATTTACATATTATAAGTTATATCATGTTCTGTAACTGATATATAAATATAATATTATATAAAATGACACAAGATTGTGACGGTTGTAAAACCTACCAAAGTAAATAGACATTTTCATCAACATTAGATTGAATAATTCATGATCATACCATATTAGAAAATGATATATGATATCATATAAACATATGTGAAAAGAAATAATTTTATTTTTGGAGAATTTATTCTCATTTGACAAGAACCCTCATATTTATACTCAAGGGAACTGACCATAAAACCATGAAATAAATACTCCTAGAACAATGAAATTAAAAAAAATAACCCATAAAAATAACAATAAATGAAATTAATAAAATTATAATAAATAAAATAAATGTTCTAAATATAATTAATTACTTAATATAATTTGATTATTCAAGACATTAATTACAAGTATAGAACACATTCAGACATGAGGTAAGGGTTTCTCCTCTAACTTGCTACTTTTATGAGAAATATCACTAATTCAACACCAATTTCTTTTATATAGTATATATACATCCATTTGTTATATTATATCATGTGTCTCTTTATATTAATTTTATTAAATTATTTATATGATATTTATCACAATTATGGGATTAACGATTCAACTAATTACAAAGAGGCAAGGGTTTCTCATAACACTTTTACTTATGTGAGATATATTCCTTATTCAGCACCTATTTTTTATGTTTGGTGGACATATTTCCCTTTAATATATAATATCATGTATATCTTAATATTTATGGAATTTAATGTTTCATTTTTGGACCATTAATCTTATGGTTCATATGGTTATATTGAGTACAATGTGTTAAGGGAATTATTTATCCAATTTTCATTTGTTGGTTTAAACATTCACCCAATTGATTATGTCATTCTATGAATTTGTGAGAAACTAGTTTCAATTATTTTATATTGTATTTACACTTGATTTATTTGTATTTAAATACTATACACATAATCAATTAATTTTTTTAATGCTCACACTTAATTTCTAAAATACATTTTTAAATATATATTATCAAAATTTAAAAAGAATGTTTTATAACTTATACGGAATGAGAAGCTTATACTTAATTCATGACACCAAAATTTCTTTAGGAAACTTTTATAATATTATAATTTTATTTTAAAAAAATATTTTATAAATGAACATATTTTTAAGAATAATAGAATATAATGTTAAAACGAGTATTTTTCTCTAAATTTTTTTAGCAATATAATTAAATATTAATGTCAACATCCTTTGTTTATTGCTCATATTTATTGAGTTTTATCATTTTAAATACCATTTACCATATTTTATTGAATGGTTTATGATATTTATTTCTGGGGATGTACTAATTTCCACTATTAATCATATTTTTTTCATGTTTTATGATTATGTTTATTGTATGGGAAAAGTATTTACATTTTATATGATTTTTTAAATATGAATGTTTATATTGATTATGGTTCACCCCGTTAAATTGGGGAATGATTTGTACTTAGTAGGTTATTGGTGAGGCCTGATATATCCACTGGATGTATTAGTAATTCTCATTAGTCAAACTGGACTAGGTATTTACTAATGCCTTAACCATTTAGGTAGACTTCTTGGTTGAGGCCTTGATGGTATGTTTTAGACATCCCGCATTATGATATAAGTTATTATGAAATGAGTTATCAATAATACATCTGATTATTCTTCTATTAAAATATAATTGGTTCAGTTTCATTCTCATTTTATGTTCAAGATTATTTTTAATTCGAATTTGTTTATATCTTTTTGACATTCATTATTGTTTATGTTTATTATTGATAGATTCAATTATATTTTTACCCTTACTGGGCATCTAATCTCACCCATTTATTATATTTTATTTTTCCTTTAGATGCCATGATTTTTATTATAGTTGACTTGCATAGATAATATAAGAGAATAAGGGTTTTTTCAATAGATTTAATATGTTTTATTTATTTCAATTAGTAATTTAATACTTATGTTTCCACCTAGTTTTCAAAATATACTAAACTATTCAGTCCTTTCATATGTTAACTCTTGTACATAATACCAATGTAATAATGTAACGCACTGGCTCGAGGACACTAGGGTTGGGTTCTTTATATTTTGACCCCCCCCCCCCCCCCCAAAGTGGTGGGAAAACCTTCATATGTATATATTTCAAGACAGGTTAAGAGTTGGAGACATGTACTCATCTAGAGATATTAACATGGGGGGCTGTCTTATAAGTACTTTTTGGAACTCTTATTCAGTAATTTATATGTAGAAACTTTTCCAGTTGAAATGAATCTAGATTTTATCAATTTATTTTATGATAGAATATCAGTGATGAAGTATGAAAATAACACAAAGGATATTTATTTTTAAGATGGTATTAGAGATTTGATTCAAACTCAAGTGATCATCTTTTTACATACATACTTTTCAAACACTATGAATTAGACACTTTTTATATAGAGGAATCTCACCAATGGTAAATGTTTTGGGGAGTCTCATTTCCATATAGGCACTAGTAGTGGGTATTTTATATTCAATAAGTGTAATATTTATTACTCTCACAGTATCGGAACTATTCAGTCTTGTCAATCATGAGTCTATTCTTCTCCCTAACTTAAAAGACTCCATCGATATATTATAAACTGTGAAATATGGGTTATACTCAATCACAGAGCCACATATCACTTGAGGTGGATCATTCAATTGGCTAAATTTGACATATACTGTGCTTTTTTTAGATCTTACTAGATAATTAGTTTTCATGGTTATGAATAGACTCAAGGATCAGTGTATGGTTCAGGAGTTTTATCTTAGAGTAGTTGTTTAAATTCATCTTTCCAATATGGGTATGGGGGAGGGATTGTTGATAAGGGATATAAAAGGAATTATAGTATGGGTCCACATGGTATCCAAGGATCAAGAGGCTAGGGATGAGTTTTACATTATAGACTTATGCCATCAAGAAGAATCCAACTTGTCATATTGAGGTTCTTTAACCATTTATGTTTTATTTTTTGTGGATTATTCCTTTGAACCTTCCTTGTTTAATATAGAATCATCATATTAATTTATATATTATCAAATTTATTTGGGATATTTCAATTAATAAAGAGTTAATATGGGGATTTATTGGTCAATATCGATTTAGGGGTGTGGAATAAGGGAATTTTGAGATTTCTAAATTTCTCTATCATTATCATTGTTTATTGGATTCTCTAGAGTTTAATTATGAATAAGATTCATTGTTTTTAAGATATCCATGGTATGGATTAGTTGAATTTGTATTGATGTCACGTCAAATTATATCACGAAAAGTATTCCTTAATATCATATATGGGTGATTTTTATAACCAAGATGATGAGTGGGATTAATTTTTAGTCCATTTGGAACCAAACAATAGGTATCCGGGGAAGGATTCAACCAAGATGTCTATTATTTTTTGAGGGATGAGGAAATGAATTATGCAATTTTTTTATCCCATTTTTGGTTAGTTCTCAATTATTTTTTGTATTGACTTTTCAAGGTTACCTCTTAGGATAGTGGCTAAATCCATAAATTAGATAATTTCGAGTGTCAATCCCATATCAATTTCAATATAAAAGACATATCCTATAGATATTAGAAAAAAATAAGGTTTGGTTAGAGATCCTAGAGATGAAGGGATTCTTTCAATCCAGGTTGATCCCCATGGGTTTATTCTATTTCTTCAATAAGATGGGTGATGGCTCATTGAATTTCTGTTATGATTAACATAGGTAAAACAGAGTGATATTCAAGAATCAATATCCACTTTATCATATTGATGATCTATTTTACCATATGTTATGTGGAATGGGATTCTTTAAGATTTTATAAATATAAATCTATCGTCATTTTCATATAAATACATATGATATTCCTATTACTAATTTCATGGGATGATTTATCTTTTATGAGTATCTTCTAATGTTTTTTTGAATAATGTGTTAATATTGTTTATAACCCCAATAAATTGGATCTTTAATTTTTATCTATATTCATTTATGGTTTTAGTTTTTTAAAGTTTTATAGTGAACTCCAATATGAAGGATAAAACTTGAAATCTTTATATTATATTGATAATATTGAGAGAAAATATATTATCTGAAAATATTTTAATGTTTCAATTATATAATGGTGAGGTTACCATATAATGGAATAAGGTAAAAGAGTATTATATATTAGTAAGACCTAGGAAGGTGAAAGTAGTGTTTTAATAGAAATGACCAAGGAATGTATTTTAAAATCTTATCATCCTATGTTTGGAAGGCTACTATTAGGGATTTTTTTGGTCTTATCTAGGTATGTAGTGTAGAGGATATCTCAAACACAAAAGGGGATAATGTTTGAGTTTCTTTATCCTTGTGATAGACTCATGAAAAATATAATGGCAATATAGAAATATATATAGATTCTGACTTTACTTAATCCATATTGGGATTATAATATGTTTTTTAATTCACCAGGGTTCGTCATTATTGATTTTTTGTTATATGATGGGAGATTTTTACCATATGTATCTTGGTATTTGAGGCTACATGAGTGGGATTTTTAACACATGACTCAGCAGTAGTGGCGGAAGTGATTGAATTGAGATGTAGGCATCACTAGTTATTATGAATGATTATTATGGTATAGATGGTGTATAAGAGCCAAAAGTATAAATTTTCTTAATATGAAATTAAATTTTTGAAAATATCATCTGTACCATATCTATACTAATTTTATTTTGAGATATCTTGTAACCTAGAAAAACAGAAAAGTTATGGTTGATTGTTCGATTAGAAATACTCGAATACATACGGTGTAGAAAGCAAGTAACACATAGTAGTTATGGAGCATCCTCATTGAGATACATCTTGACCATCATGAGTATCCACAAAAACATTACTTTATGTGTTATTTATATTTTTTATTCAATCCTATAAAGAGTAAAATAGATTCATTTTATATACTCTAATGGTACATTTATGAGTTAATGTATATATAGTGTGGATCATCCACTTAACTTGACTGGGGATAATGAAGGGTTCATTAATTATTAAGGTCATGTTATGGTGCTTATAAATATATTTGAGACGGTAATGTTGAATTTAAATTCCTCATATCGGTTTTTCACAAAAAAAATTAACAAAATGTAACATGATATTTGTATGATGTATTCGTGGCCCCGGATAAATAAGTACACAATAAAATTTGTAATATCATACTATATCTATTAGTTAGTGAATGGTGAGATTAAAAACCTACAAGTCCACTTTAGCCATTAAATATCACAAAATTAATATCTGATGATGTAATTATGGATTTTATGATGGGGTTTTTGAGGTCATTATACGGTGTTGGTGTAACAATTTTTCTTATGGACTAGTTAATGATGTTTTTGCACTTCCGACCAATTAGGGAATCCAAATTTTTATATTTTCTAGACATTTTTTATATATAGAAGATAGTGTTTCATCACAATATCCCCTAGAGTATTTAATTGAATTGATATTCTCAATTTACATATCACTTCTATTAGGTATGTCATAATGCTCTTGATACTTAGGTGCATTTGATCATTTCCCACTATCTTTATACCACTAATAATTCAGATTGGAATTTGTAGATTCTTGAGGATATATTATGACAATGTGTCTTTAATTTCAATAGTTAAATGGTGGGTCATTTCACTTTATCTATGTTTGGTTATAATAATAGTTATTAGGAATTTATTGGGATGGAATCTTTTAAGACCTTGTATGTAAGGTCATGTAAATAACCTCTACATTGGTCAGTGGTAGTCAAGTCATATATTATTGAAAAAAGTTTTATTTAGGATAAATAAATTCATATCCAATTGATCCATAACTTATTAGTGGCTATTCTGAGTAGGAATCATTCATATGTTTCATGGATACATTTTTTTCTAGTTTTTGAGGTAGGGGAATAGGTTTCCCCGAGGGTATCATTCTGGTAGGGGCATTGTCAAATTTATAGAAAATGGTTTCTAGTTCTCATGTATGTGGGAAAATTTTAGGTTTCTAATAGGATCAATATTGTGGATTACTAATTATCATTTCCTCATATATTTCTTTTTATACATGGTGTGGTCTATCTATCTCATTTTCTGAGATACCACCCATATCCTTTTTACATGATCAATATTGATGAAATTGAGCTATAGGATGATGATTTATTTGAGTATTGACAATTTTGTATAGTATATCAGAGTGAATAAATTCTATGTAGAAATATGGTACCAATAAAAGCAATATAATGGAAGTATAGTAATATCCAAAAGGATACTTTGATGAAGGAGCTTGATATGTTAATGTAGTATATATAATTATTTAGCATTGATGTTGGATTTCATGGTTGAATTATGTGATGCTATATAGTGAGGAGGTCATAAAACCATTCCACTTTTATGGTGTGAATTATTTTAAAAAATTCTGAAAAATAAGAGAAATTTTATGTTTTTACATTATTATGTGTTGTTTGAGGAGGCTATAAAGTGGTATTTAGGGATAATACTATGCATATCCTGAGAATATTAAATATATAGAATTTCCTAAGGAAACCAATGGTTTATACCTATAAAGGTCCTGTCAACGTGGGAGGTGTGACCTTTCAATGATTCCAGTTACACTATAATCCTTGACCAATGGGGTAATTATGTCGTGATGGGTAGTATCAGGTTATAGCCTGACCAATGAAAGGGTGATCAATATTTTTTATTTTCCAGTTCATCTCCTGAGAGGCACATTAAAGGATGGCCTATTAGATCATTTTTCACAATGGACCTAAGTATATAATTGTTCCATGAACCAATACGTTTTGGAATAACAACCATTTTTTATAGTTTTTAAATTAAATTTAATGAATTAAATTCAATAAAATTATTAAATGAAATATTTCACTTTTCCTCTAGAATTATACTCTCAGATTTACACTTTCGTTTGTGTCTCTTCTACTCTCTTTATTTTACCACCCCATTTGAAAATATATATTCATTCCCTATATCCTATAAGATTTTCAAGGGTAATATTATCACTAATATTTAATTATTTTATTGATTTTACCTTTATAAAATCATTTTCCACAATTTATCTCATAATTTACAGGATATTATAGATATTTGGGAAACTTTATTTTGAATCCTAAAATTCTAGTAATGTCTGATAGAAAGGGATTCCAGTACATTGAGGTAGGTGGTCCCTAAACATTCTTAATAGTTTAAGAATGTTTCCATAATTCATATGAAATATTGGAATTCCATCCATGAGCTCTTTTCAATAAATTAATTGAAATATATTTTCATAATCGATTGGGAGTATGTATTTTTAATTAATTCCATGAATGGTTTCTTGAATATTTTATCATGATGACATGATCATCACAGGCAATGATTTTTATAAATGTGTAGTAATTAGGGCATTAAAAACTATAAGGTATGACCCTATGGTAAACTAAAATGTTTAGGACATTGAATAGATTCCCTTAAACTAATTATATTAAGGGTATGAGTTAAATAACTAAATGTCACTTTAAGGATTGAACCATATTGAATTATTTTGTTTTCAAATAGATTTTTGTATAATTCGGATGAAAAATGGGGTGAATGTTCCTCCCCTATAATCATTCATTTATCCAAATAAGTTATACATAGGTTTTTTATGTCTATATTTTATGGTAAATTGAGGACCAAATTATCCTTTATTTAAACAATGTTAGTAATTATGCCAAACCTAAAGTAAATTGATTATATTATATTTTTTATGTTATTGATTAATCTATATATGATTGTGGGAATATTGTAGAATTAAATTCCAATTTGTTTTTGGGTAACCTATAGAGTGGGATGATATGTACATTGTGTTGTTGTATATTGTATGAGATTTAATGCATATTGATACTATGAAATGATAATGATGGTAGTTATTCCCATTGTTACCCATGGAAAAGTTATTCACTTCCAATAATTTTCCACTTCCAAGGATCTAGAAGTGATACCCATAGATGCATTTTTTTCATATTGGACATGATTCCCATTCATGAATTTAGATTTTAGGTTTGGTATTCTTTACCCATTTTTACTATACTAATTTTAGGGGATGTTATGTCAACATAAAATATTGTTACTAGGATGGTATACCTATAGGTGTCAGGATTTTAAGGGATGTCAATACAATATATCGATTGTTTCCACTAGTCTATTATGTATATTTATGTAACTTGGTTTTTATCTTCTAATACCCATTTGTTCCATCCTATGATAATATGGGATGATATTCCGATCAATTGTGACATTGAGTGGGATGTCCAGTAGTTATATAATGTTGTAACTGATAAATGTTTTTAACCTAATAGTGTTTTTTATGATATGTTCTTCTACCCAAATCACTAGCCAAAGTAGGAATGGTCACTCATGGGTGGATTATATCATACTTGGGGATGTGACCTTTATTATTATTATTTTAATATATTATTTACTTCTATAATATCACAAAATACATAAACTTTTTTTTATTTGATATTGATGTTTCATTTTAGGATTTCAATTTATTAACCATAATACAAAATTTTCATAGTGCAAGAAGATGTGATTCATTGAGGATTGTTATAGATTTCATACTTATTACTAATACCAAAAACACTACTTGATATGGGTATAAATGTTTCTACCAAAAGACCTCAGCTAAATAACTTCAATATAGCATCTTTGAATGACGATGATCATTAAATTGACCATCTATAAAAACATTAAGTTGATAATGTGTAATAGAGCGATTTTATACAATATTTCAGAAGTTTATATGAATTTTTTGATAATTTACATGATTTTTGAGTTGATGTGTATAGGTACGGTGGGATAGAAGAGTGTTTCATAAACATCATTCCAAAACAACTGAGTGATAAATGGTATTGAAATGTCTGTGTATGAATGAATATTTTAAGGCACAATCATAAATTTATTTTCTTAATAGTATATATGGGTTACATAAACATTATGTTATACTCATTGTAAGCTTGATACAGGTACTATGTATACATGAAAAGTTGTTGTGTTACCATGATCTTCAAAGACATTATATTAGTCATAATAATGATTTTGAAGGCGTTGATGAGAATGTGAATATTTCCACACTATAAAAAGGAGGTCCATGTGGAATACATGCATATACCATTACTGTGGATATTTTAAATGATTTTAAAGTAGTCTATATCTTTATCGAATTAAAATAAATAAAAAACATGAGTCTTCAAAGAATTTAAAATAAATATTTTACCTGAGATTTATAAGGAAATTTTGTGGGATAATTCAAACTATTAGTATCATCTAGTATTTTATTAAAATATCACTCCTACTAATGATCATGGATTTTTCATATTTTGAATAAAGAGAATAATAATCATTTTATATTTTTCAATGTGTATGTATGTGTAGGTATTGAATAAAAATTTATTATATTAATTTAAGATATTATGAAAATATGGTGAAATAATTATTTGGGAAAAAATTGTAGTATTGATGGGATAAAAAGATTATGAAGATGATGAGATATTTTACTGGACAAAAATACTTCTTTCCTTTGTATTTAGAAGGGAAAAGGTGACCTAAGTGAGTAGACATTTGGACTGTCTTGTCAAACAATCTATGCTATTCACCGTTGATTTTTTTTGGATTTGTTAAAGTTATTTTACATTAATAAACAATTTTTTTCAATTCTATTCATATAATAAAATCAATTTAGTAATGGAGTCTAATTATCCAAGATAACAAGGAGATATTTCTATAAGAAGATAAAATATGAACAAGAAACATGTGAATGGGATTTATAAATAGTTATGAGATTCTTGTTATTGGGGTTTCTAACTAATCACTAGTGTATTGAAATTATGAAGACAAATATATTTCTAAATAATAGTGAAAACAATATCTATCCAGTTGTTACTATATTTATTTCATTTATAAAATCCATTTTTTGGTGTCAATATAACATGGAATATTGTTGGTTTTTATGTTTAACATTGTAAATATTGTTTTATTGTCTATCATTAACTACAACTTGACCTGAGGTGAATTTTTGAGATATTTATAAGTGGATTGATAACCGTAAATTTTTTGAATTGGTCGAATTAAAATAAAATAATTTGAAAAAGTAAACCATTGTTTACACCCACCATCAGTGGTCAATCTGTTGAGGGTAACTACAAGTGGTATTAGATCCAATGTTCCCTCTTTATATCTAAGAATTGATTCTAACAATTTTAGAAAGCTTATTTTATAAAATAATTGTTATTATATCTTTTTATGGAAATAATTTTCATAGCTAGAGAAATGAGATGAAACCCTACCTCAAATAACCTATCTTGGAAGTGACAAACGCTACGGCAATGGGTTTTCTAGCAATTTTTAATGTTTATATAATAACTTAATATGATAATATGAATATATATTTATATGGAAATAGTCAAAATTCCATCTTTATGGATCTATCAAAAATATATATACCAAGGTCATAGGTTATGAAAATAAAAATGAGATCTTGGTAATATTAAAAAATAGTTATGATGGAAATGTTAAATTTGGTGAAGAAGAGTTGTAAGTGTGGAAGGGAAAACTTAAATAAAAAACGTTGATGGTGATGACACCATTTATGACAAGCTTACAAGGGTAAATGACATTGTAAGAAACATTCAACATTATGGGGAAAATCTATATAATTACATCATTATTGAAAAAATTGATGATGAATTTTTCAGATGGATCTGAGTAAAAAATAGTATCCTTCATATAAAGAGAAGATTTGGAAATAGAAGTGTTATAAAATGTACCCATAGAATATGAGATGAGGGAAACTCTATATTTTAGGAATAAAGAAAATGTTAAGATATTTTTTGAAGCCACAATGAGAGGAAAATTTATGGAAAAAGAGGTCACTAACAAATATATTCAGATGTTGAGGGTGAAAAATATCTTAATTAAATAATTTCTTTATATCAAGTGGGATAAAATTGTTAAGCTGAAAGGTACAGGTAAAAAAATATTAAAATGATGGAAATTATTATGACACCAGAATGTTTTCAAATGATTTTCCAAATAAAAATATTTCAAAATATGAATCTATAGAAAAAGTTCAGAAATATTAAAAAATGATAATAGTAACAAACATAACAATTTTATACAGATAAATTTTATGATAACTCTAATTAATATGATTAATTATCAGGTAGATCTTAATATGATGAGTTTAATTACTTTGGTCATTTTAAAAATTATTTTACTTAAAAAGAAGTGATGATGATGGAAATGGATGGATCTAGAATAAAAATTGTGACACGAGTTAGAATAATGTATTAAGAAGACTAATAAGGTTAGTAAAGAAAATAAAAAGTTATTAAAATAAAAAATATATGCTTATGGGATAAATTTAATAGTTAATCAAGAAGATAGTGTCTTATGTTTATGACATTAAAACCAACAAGTTTAAGGTTTCTAACCAAGAAAAAATTGCATGTCACCTATAATACAAGTTGAATATAAGGAAAAAATAAATGTTTATGATAGAATCCATATATTATTTTGTTAAAATGAGACAAAAGAAAGCTGTTATAAAACTATTCAAATCCTACTGAGATTAAGGGAGAGTATTTTAAATTCAGCGATTTTAAGTGTTTTAACTGGGAATGAAAATATCTAACTAATATATCCCATATTAAATCTATTATATATAATAGTGTATGTAAAAAAATGAGGATGAAACAACTTGGACCGAGAACAATAATGGGAAAGATAATTTACCCATTAAATAATGAATATGTCCAAGAATACTAATTCCCCTTATATAAAAGGAGTCTCAATCTAAATAAATAAGGACCCAAATTGTTTTGACAGATTTACTATCAAAATAAAAGATCCAATATCATAAGTTGTTGAATGTGTTATGGGATGTATAGAAACAATCCTACATTTTTATGATATATCATTACAAGGGAATATAAAAGAACCAATCTATGAGAAAGTGAAAATATAAACACATATAAAGTTATTTGTGATGAAACCTTTCCCAAATCTATCAAACCAAAATAGTTTATTATTATTTTTGAATAAGTACATCGAATTTTTTATTAATAATTTCACAAGGCTAAGAATTACATGAATATAATGATGGGAGTGATTACATATGTTGTAAATGGAATAAAAATAATAAAGATTATAACGATTGGGTATTTCAATGTTAGTGCCTTCAAGGATATTTGTGAGAGGCTAAAAGAATATGAAATAGTACATAAATAATTTGTATCGACCTATCTATACAAGTTGGATTTATCCATGAGAAAGGATAATGAAGAGATTAATGAAATATATGAAAGAAAAGAAAGTTATTACACATAAATAAGTTTAAATTCAAGACAATCCATCGAAAATTAATTATTTTAAGGTTCAATAAAAAATATGTGAATGGCATGGTTATTCATAGCATAAAGAAAAATATTGTATGAAAATTAATCTATCATGAGAATATGTGGTGTGAAATTTTAATTAATCTCATGGGAATTAATTTTTTTAAACCTTGAAATTAATAATGTTTTCTCATAATGGGAAATTTCTTAAAATATAAATATTATCACCATACTAGTTGAGGAAGTTGAAATTAAATTAATTGCTGAGTATGGATGGAAATTGTACAACAAGATAAAAGAAAACCCTTAGCCTCAGTGCACCTTAAAAGGAACAGAAAGGTATCTCTTTATTCCCTAACACATTTCTATATTATTACTAACTTGTTTAAATTGAAGGACTTCTGTAATGTTGTGACTAATTGGTTGAAAAGAATATTTTCATATACTTTGAACTATGACAAAATAGTAAAGTGGGTGTATATCATTATGGGAAGAAATAATTAATATATAGTTTCTAATATATCACAATATGTGTGAATCTAGAAATTATTGATAATCTAGATATCCCCATGAAAAATTGATTATGAGGTATACCTATCACACTTACATCCCTTATGAACCATTATAAAAAACATATTATGAAGGGAAATTGTTGGTTAATAACGGTTTTGAGACAAAATATGGGTTATTTGACTTGTACTCAAACTATTTTTAAATATTACTGTGATGGTTGTGTGATATGTATGTTTACAAGATAAATTTGTGTAAAATTGTAAAAATAATGTCTTCTGAGAATGGTATCATAATGTTTGTTGTTTATTAACATAATTTATAAACATATTTATTCGTTATTACTTTATACAATGGATTTTCCCATAAATATTTAAATCTTCTTAACTAAAGGATCTTTTCTAAGGCTATCAATTGATATCATTGTTTTTAAAAGTGTCCCATTTTATGATTTATATTTGAGAACAGATAAAAAGTTGTGATCTAGAGTAGTGAAATGAGGTGACATGTACCAACATTGTATTTATATTTCATGTCAACTTTTTAGGGAAATATAATTGATATGATAGAATGAAATGTTTTTTTATTTATATTAAAATATAAATAGGGTATTAAAATTCCTATTGGATGAGTTTTATTTATTAACAATGAACCAATATTTGGTTGTTGTAAGAAGTATTGATACATAAAGTAATATTATAGAGTTCATGTTTGACAAGACATCATATCCTGCAACCTGATATGGATATTGTTTCTACTACTTGATGACCATGGTTAGACATCTTCTTAGTAGAAATGTTGAATGATAATGATTTTTTCTTTTATCATTGAGGGAAAGAAAATTGTTAATGATTAATGAAAACAGTTTCTAAAACATTTTTAGGTATTGTTGATTACCTTGAGAAGTATTGGAATTAATGACTGGATATGTAAAGGTAGGACGGGACGGTGTAATGCTTTGTGAAAATAAATCTAGTACAGTGGAGTAAAAAATATAAAAAAACTGGATTAAAAATCATTAATACCACGGTTTTGTAATCATCAATTGAGTTTTCATAAACATCATATAAATATTTCAAAAATAAAATGTTCTTATATAGGTAAACATCATATATGTGTTGTGTAAACATGGTGTATTCTTATGTATACATGAAATGTGTTGAAATCATACTGAGCAAAAGAATTATTTTAAGGATTTGATGGGAATGAGATGAGTTTATTTCCGCATATAAGAGTTTTATGTGGAAGAGATGCATGATTCCATGAAAGAAGAATATATTGATTTAATTTAAAGAAGAAAATTCTTAATATAATTAAAAGAACCAAATTGATCATGTTTTTAAAAGATTTTAAAGAGATAATTGACTGAGGATTTTGAAAAAAATAAATTGAGGGAGGGATCATTATATAAATATCTTCTAACATTGAAAAAAATATTTTTCCTATAAAAGATCATGGGTTCCCAAATATTCATTATGGGGAAAAATATTATCACAGTGTTATTCTATGAGTAAATGTATATTAATGTGTGTGTATGTGAAGGTATTAAAGAAAATAGTTATAGAGTATTTACATAGAACATGAAAGAACTATGACATACTTTTGAGATCATGATATGTAGAATCTCTATCACGCTCACTTGAAAATAATAGTCATACTAGTGCATCAAATTTACTCATGTGCTCCTCTCTATGTGATAGAGGATAATGAATAGTGGTGAGGCTCTATGACAGTGCAGTAAGAAAACTATACCATCATGATCAGAGTGTACCACATCGGTATAAATAAAATCAAGTAGTGAAAATAGTGTAATAAAAGAAATAATGAAGCACAATATTATAGAAAAAATAAATATGTATAAATAAAATCAATATCATATACAAAATTATGATCATATCATGATTCCATATTAAAATACAAAGTACAACTATTATAGAGGTACAAGAAAATACAATATAATATTCCAAATTAAAAAATAAACAAAAATATCTCAGTTATCATCATAAGAAAAAGATCAGTCCTCTATTAAATTACTCTATCCTAATATATAATATTAACCATCCAATGTGGGACTCTCACCTTTTTTCCTACTTACATTCATAAGATCTTTTTAGGTATCAGTAAGAGGGAGGAATAGTGTGTGAGATATACAATGTTAGCCACCTGCGATGGTATGTTGAATAACCTATCCAGATCATATTAAATATAATCATTCACATATAATAATTTAAATTATAAATATAAACTATAAAATAATATATGGTACCTTAATGACACTAGGTTGACACTACCTGGTTCGACCTCAGTTAGGATATCTCTTAACATGTAACTATATAAATATATTCATTGGTATATAAATATATATATATATATGTATGTATGTATATATATGAACTACATACAGAGTGACATAGATATCCATAGATATATATTCTAATACATTATATTACCCAAGGAATAACTATGGCATCCATGCAACGTCATAATAGTTGCATAGAGTTATAAGGGATGGCATGCATGAGTGTCCTAAAATATATGGGTCTCTATTCCAGCGTATCACAAGTGTATGTGATGTTATGACTATGTATCACATTATATGTGATGACATGTGCATATATCACTTTGATATTTGACATTATGCCTGATTATCATAGGAATATGAAATTCCACAAGAGACTATCACATGTATATGGGATGCCATACCTTATTATCAAATGTGTACTGGATTCCAATATTTAATATCATGGATGATATGGATATCTATGCTTGAGTACCATCAATCATAATGGTCTCCATGCCAATCTATCACATGTATATATAGGACATTGTGCCCAAGGAATCATAACTATATAAGAGATGTTAATTCTTTAATATAATTCAATATATATTTTAAATTGCATTTAACATTTTATTTACCAAAAGTAATATCAATTTTTTTTATTTATTTCATGGGAAGTGGTCTTACCACTCACATTACATTTATTTACCAAAATGGATTCAATTTCAACAAAAAACAAAACCACATAAATGGTAGTCTGGCTAGGATAAAAATAAATACGTTAAGGTTATTTTGTGATCACACTCGAAGGGTGGATCTTATCAAGGTTGGTGACCTTTAACAACAATTAGGAGTCTACCGGAATTATTATTATAAAGAAAAACAATTTTGTTTAAGGGGATTTATATTTTTAATGCCACAAGGGTAAATTTTGGTGTGCAGCACATTAATGCATGATATAGAGAAACATGGATTTAGGGAAAAACATACTAGACCACCTACCCTATCATGGTAGTACTCTCCTCATCTATTTTTTCCCTTAGTTTGGGTTGAAATGGGATAAATTGAAGAAATATAAAAATTACATAAAAATATAACATATTATTTTTCATGTAAATAGTATTATTGAGGGACATATTGACAAGGAAAAGACGGAAGAGGGATAAGGTTTTTACCAATATCTATCTAACACAACTGACTGCAGATAAAATAGAGTCTAGATAAGGAAATTAGATAAAATACAAGGTGGAGGAGAAGGAGGAACTCGATCCATTGGGGGTGACACACATTAAAAGGAAGGGAAATTGAAGTAATTGGTATTAAATAATTGAGTATAAAAATAGAAATTTCGCACACTTTTGGGAGGCTCATGATTCTTATGAATGGTTTTTCAAACTATTGCTTAAACTGTGTAACACTAATAGTTAAGTGGAAATACATGTGATGTTGATTTCATGGTTTGGAAAAATAATTCACCGCATATATGGATCCTCCATAATTTATTTCATCTCCCTCACATAGCCACACCCCCTAAACAATTTAAACAAAACTTGAATCTCCCTTCTAGAATTCCATGGTTACGGTGCACGATTAACATTAATCATGTGACTTAGTATGCCTTTCCAAAATTTAGATAATTGTGCTCCAAATGAGTCATGGATTCTACTAAAATATTATATGACATCTTAACTACATTTATATTATAGAATAATATGTTTTAATTGGAATTTAATGTTTTTATAATGATCATAAAATCTAATATTTTACATCCACATCTATTTATAACACCTCATCCTCATGTTTCCCTTCCGAGGGTGGTGAAGCTTTTTATAAGAGAATATATGGCCACTAAGCATGCATGTAAGCCTCTCACTCTCATGTATCATCATATATTCAGTTTTTTCTTTTATATTACCTAAACTAAATGAACTGGCCTTCCTTTGAGAGCCTTCATTATCTGATCAAAAAACCAAAGAGAACACTCCTTGAAAGAAGCATTATCCACCAAATAAATATCATTAAGATCATAATAATGTTATTTGTAAGAATAATAATTGTGAATATTCTATAGAGGGATGAGGTAATTCATGTCCTGATACATATATGGTATGTTCAACAGATAGGCTACTGTTCCAACACTCTCTTAGATCTTGAATTGGCAGACGTAATGGGGTGATATATTTCTTTGTCTCTTAATTAATTTTTGACCCAACTTTGGAGAAAACCAATATAATACCTGATGTATTTCCTTGGACTCAAAATTTTAATGTAAAATACCAACTTTATACTTCTTCCCTGATTAAGATATCATGATATCTTTTTAGAAAAGTTGTACCTACTTGAATGTCTCCTGAACACGACATAGTCCTAGTAGTGCTATGACACCTGCCTCTAACCAGAACAGGGGTAATTAGAATAAACTACCATATATGGCCTAATAAGTATCCATTATAATAGTTTCATAAAATCAATAATTGTATGAAAACTCTACTAGTGAAAGGTTTTTCACTAATGACCCACCAATATCAGGGACCCATTATTTAAGGATGTCCTCTAATACTTATATAGTTTGGTTAGATTGACTGTCATTGTTATGGTAATATGTCATACTTAAGAGAAGTTGTGAAATTAGTTCATTATATAATCCCTTCTAGAAGAACAACATAAACATTGCATTCCTATATGGTATGATATAATGTAGAAAATCGTAAAGGTGTATAATTTCTCAGATTAAAAGCCTCCCAAGAGAGTCTACTAAAATGGTCTCTTTGAAAGGTATAAAGAGAGTAACCTTGGATAACCTATAAATAATAATTTATATTACATCACTACCATGATTGAATTTTTGAAAGATCATAATAAAATCAATAGTTATTTTATTCGTTTTACATTTCAGAATAGACATCAGATGTAAAATTCTAGTAGTCCACTGGTGCTCAGCCTACAACTCATTATAGGTGGAACAACGTGTAAAAAGAAATCAACATACCTCTTAATTACCAGTCACCAATTCATGAGTGTATATCATAGAATTTAAATACATTTTAATTACACATTAGTTCATCTCTAATTTCTTCAAACACCCAAAAATTCCCATGAATGTTAAATATCTCATCCCCATCAACAAACCATACAAGCAATGGGTCCTCACATGTGACACCCTCCGTTAAGACTAATAACATAGAATCAGAAATTTATATCATCATTAATCACTCTAGAAGAGAGTATTTCATTGAAAAGGTGGAAAACATAGGCTTCTAGTGAGATTCTTGATCCCTTAAATGCATCTCTGAAATTGGGCCATCTACTACAACTCACTACTAGCCTCCTAAACTTAAAGTGTATAATTCTTCGGGGATAGAGTGTCAATTATGGTACTTCCTCTCCTAGGTATATAATAATGATAAAATTAAAAGAAATATAAATATTCAACACACATTCACTATCTATTATTCAATTCATATTGTGAAAAGATGTATTTGAGGATATTTGGGTAAATATACACCAAAAACCGCTCCCCCTTTATGTAATGCCTTCAACAATGCATGGAATGAACTAAATATTACAACACGAGATAATGTGTATGGTATTTCCACTCATTAGTATTCATATTTCAAGAATTGTATGCCATAGTGGGATATCAAAACATAATAAAGGATTATATCATGATTTTTTATGCATGAAAATTATATATATTACTTACACTCATCTTTAAAAGAATCATTATCTGTGTTGATGTAAATATTCCTTTCAACTTGTGAAAATATGTTTTTAATTCTTAAAATCATGTAAACCTTACCAATTTCTTGTTCAATCTATTAAGAGATTCTAGAAAGTATGAAAATTCTTGAATAAAATTCGTGTAATATCCATCAAGTTCCAAGAAACTTTGTATGTCAAAGACATTCTTGGCATGAACTCGTATTACCAATGATCTCACCTTCTATAGGTTAAAAGATAATCCTTCCTATGAAATGATGTCACCAAAGAAGTGTACTTTGTCAATTTAAAATCATATTTTTGTAATATTTCCATACTTTTTGTCCTCCTCAGCACATTCATCACAATCTCATGGTGTTTAGAAAGGTCATGTAGAGTATTACAATACACCAATATTTATTAAATGAATACTACAATAAAGGAATCAAAATAGGGGTGGATAACAAGATTCATTAGATCCATGAAAAATTCTGGTATGATTATGAGACCGAACAACATTACCATATACTAATAAAAACAATATCTATTATGGAATGATGTATGTTGTATATATGAAGGTATCACACTCAACTAGTGATAAAATAACCTCAAATAAATATTATAAAAAACCTAATATATATATATGTGTGTGTAAAGAAGTCATTTTTATGTTGTAAAGTATAACAATTATTCATCTAAATATGATTCTAAGTTTGATAATCCATGAAAAGACTAAGGATAGTATCCATATTCTTGGAGAAAAAGACTGGTGAAACCCATTGGGAATCAATGGGTCATATTAAATACCTATAATCCAAATATTCTAACTACTTCTTGAGATCCTGAAGCTCTGTAGGTGAAACCCTATAATAGGGAATTTACTCTAGAAGAGATCCAATAACTAGAATAATAGTGGACTCCACCACTCCCCTGGGAGGTATTACAGAAAATAAATTGGGAATATGTGCCTAAAAAGATATACTATAGTAGAGAAATAAATACTTAATGATCCCTATAACTTATAAAATTCTATAAATAAGGGTTTTCACTCCTTCAATCCCACAATTATACCTTCCTTCTTGACTCACCGGTACATCATATTATCCCTTATGATTATAAATACCATCCTCAGGTGATGTGAAAGATGCCATTCAACAATCAAAATAAAATTGAGTATGATAAGGTATTGACCAATCAATACTAGGTATGATTTTGAAACCTATCATCTCAAGGATAAATAGTTTCCATATAAAAATAAAACCACCAATCTAAAGAAAGAAATACTTATATTGGTGTTTTCACATGGATTAGATCCCTAATGGTGTGTCAAAATTCATGACACCACACAACTATTTTATCTATAGGCCCTAACTATAAAAAATTTTCATATGTATAAAAGAATTTGTAGTGCTAGTATAAAATGATGGAGACACTAAAGTAGAGGGAATAGGAAAAGTAACACAAACTGTAGAAGGCTTAGTTCTCTCCTCCTCTTGAGTAGGCTACACAACATATATATGGATAGATTCATGGCCCTAGGATATAACTTTACTACCTCGGGTAGGCCCACCCAAATAGAGGTATATATATGAACTCTATATACCTTTTCCTCAGCCAAATCCCCAGCCTGGTTGGACAGTAGTACTCTAACTAAATGCATGGTGACTTTTTACTAATCCCACTCTTGAAAGTGGATCTTATATAGAACTTCTTCTACTAATAATATATGTAGAGGTCATATAGAAACTATAAATATTCCCCCAACCTACCATATCCTTGGTAGTCAATGGGTTTCTGGGTATATTTGGGCTTATTATGTCCATATTTCCCATATTGGTAATGTACTATGTAACTATCAATATGATTCATATGACATCTCCTATCCCCACATGTAGACTCAAATTAATACTTCACAATGCTAATTGAAATGATTCCCTATCTCAGTATTATACCACATTATCCCAATCCATAAGCTCCCCTCAGGCAATGCTCAGTGTTGAGGGTATGATTTACTATCTCTGAATTGGTGGTCTGCTGAAAGACATTAACCTGTGACGGTATGGTTTATACATGCCCTCCCTCAAAATGAATCATAATCATCAAGTTATCACAACCAATATTGGTGTGAAATGCTGATGTTTGGTGAAATTAGATGATTACCCCCTCAAATACAAAACCCAGTGTTATAGGTGTACAATATTAGCAATTCATAAGACCTAGATCAATAAAAAAATAAAAAACATGCATTGATGGAAAATTATATTATCATTAGATATAGAATTTTGGAATACGCATAAGTATATAAAAATATATCCATAGTAGTCAAGAATCATTCAAAAAACATATCAGGGCACTACATGGGTAGTTATACCTCCTCGGTGGGACAAACCACCATACCTAGCGGCATCCCATTCTTCATAGTGGAATGGATTTACCCCCAAGCCGTTACGGTAGTCAAGGTTAACTTCCAAGACAATCACAACAGACAAAGTATCTTACAAAAATAATTTCAATCCCCATTCGAGTCCTATCTACCTCATTATATATAAATATTTACCCAATTTATTAGAGGACTATATATAAGTTCTATCCATATTTGGTTATAAGGTAACCAACTTTCTTGGTTATAACATAACTAACCTCCTTGCTTTTAACGACCCACCATCACATAATAAAAATCATATATATGTTTTTTATAGGATCATAATGCATTCATCACATTAGAACACATGATATGAAATTGGTTTCATAGAAATTTTATAATAACAAAACCTATATAAAAGAGGAATGTTTCATAATCATTTCATCATTTCATCATAGAATAAACTATGAAATTAAGTGGGTTTTATAATATTTCTACAATCATATAACCCATGGAAGAGAAAAGGGTTTTATAAAAATATTTCAATAATAAACAAAAATCATTCATAGAAAGAATAACAATGGTATCCTTGGATCGTGTCCCCATTAAATCATAAGTCACCAAAAAGTGTTTTATCTTAGATAGATAGGGATTTTCAAGGATCATAATAAACATCTCATTAGAAAAATAACCTTTCCTTGAAAATCACTATTTTAAAAATAAAATATCCAAAAATCATTTTCTTTGAATATAAAATTGAAAAATAAAAAATAGAATATTTCAAAAATAATTTCAAAATATTCATGAGAAAAATATCATTTTCAATTTGAAAAACACTTTTTATAATATTTTTGTAAATATTTTTCTTTTAAAATAAACATCAAAAAATATCATGGAAGCTTTTAAAAATAATTCAAATTCTTCTTGAGATAAATATTTTTCTAATGTGAAAATAAATCATTTTTAAAAGGTAAAACTATGTAAAAATACTTTTATTTGAAAAAACTTGAAATGTTATAAAGTAATATTCAAATAAAATATAATTCATGAGAGTGGGAAATTACCTTTATGCCATAAATGTTAAAATAAAAATTTCTAGTGCATTTTTGGTAAATGATAAACATGCATAATTTTTAAAAAGGACATGAAGATTCCATTAAAAAAATGATAAATACTTTTTTAATAAATAATATTATTAATGTTAAAATAAATTTTGTAAAATTTTTTAGAAATCAAGGTATCGATAGAATAAATGGCTATTTGTCCGAAAATATTATATGTCTAAAAAAATCTATTTGAACTCCTAAATACATAATGAGAGGAAAATGAAGGGAAAAGTTTTATTCTCATGAAATAACCAGAGAATAATATAATTATTGAGTTTATTTATAGATAGAATATAAAATTATATCATTTTAAACAAGATCATAAACAATTCAGCTATATGATGAGATTGTAACATAAAACATTACCACTTTGGTAACTTCAAAAAATAAGCTCCATGAATGAATAAAATTAAATGAAACATAAAATATTACGACTAAAAATAAATTTAAGATATTTCATGCCTAATGGGATTTATATGCACCTTTTACTAGAGGATGGGTGTATAAAAATATTATATGTCTCAATGAAGGAAAATTTAGAAATAAATCACTTACCGATTTAGTAAATTTTTATTTTCAAACTCCATGAAAGAGATATCCTCAATACAAATATTTAAATACCAATAATTTTCGTTATATTAATAATTAAATAAATTAATTTTTAGTATATAAACCAAATAAATGAAACATTTGGTGAATATTTCATTTGTCTCATAGATAATAAAAGTGACATGAAAATACATTACATTAAGTCTTGACATACTTCATACACATTAGAACCTCCTATATAATAAATATAAGAATATTATACATATATTATAAAACTATACATACATACATATATATATATATATCAAATCATATATGATTTACTTATGATACATTATTAAAATTTTATTAATAATTCCATGTTATAGTCATGTTTCAGGAAATAAATTCTTTACTTTTCAGACATGTTTTGATTTTTTATGATTATATTTTTTATAATTTATCATTATTAAATAATATAAAAAATTAAATAAATATTATATATATTCAATATTTATTTATTTATATTAATCCATAATAGTTATAGGTAGAAAATGAAATTCACCATTTAGGGAGATCACATGCCGTATGTACACATGAATATTGTTTCCATTTTCTAAATTGGTTGAAAGAAAGAAAGGTAAATAATTAATTGAGAATAAATAATAATTTTTATTCAATATATATGAAATAATTTCATTAAAATAATCATTACTAACTTCTATGTAATTCATGAATGAATCACATCACTTCACGAGGTGGTAGTCTATTGTACACATGAGTGATGATATCATATTCCCTTAAAATGGATGGTAAAAAGGTATATAGGGTATAATGAATCCATAGGTATAAATTTATTTTAAATTTAACATATTTTATTTATCTCCATTATCATACCCAACTATGAGAGGTGCTAATGGAATAATGAATTCCATTGGTTCACAAGGTGGTAGTCTGCCACACACATGAATAATCTTTTCTAACCCATTTAATGGAAGTGGACATGGTTAAAGGTTATTAAATTAATATAATAATATATAATTACACATTAAATACTATTTTTATTATATTATATTTGTTAATACATAGTTAGTTTTGTAACAAAATGATAAATACAGATAATAGGGAAGACAATTACATTGCTTAGAAACACCTCTTTGGATCTCTTATTAGGGACCCTAGTGCTCGTCTTTTGGGAGGACCACAAGCTTTTGAACATGGATAAGGTTTTTTGGGGGTAATTTTAAGGTTTCTCCAAAACTATATTTCGTTAAATATGTGAATAATTTAAAGGTTGTGGTTACCTTTTATATATGGGGGAAAACCCCCACCTAGAAACTACCTAGAAACACCACAAAATACTAAAAAATAAAAATCCATTCCCTAGAAAAGTTGAAATTATACCTATATTAAACTTTTAAATGATAATATGTACATATGGATATAAAATATCATTTATACATATTTTGGGTCATTTTTAACACATATATTATTTGTTTAACACTATGTTTAAATAATTTTTTCTCTACATTTGATAATTAATTTGTATTGTTTTCACTGTAAATTTTTTTTTTTAAAAAAAATAATGTTTTCCTTATTAGATAGTATAAATTATTTTGTTTTCAAATATGGTACCCATATATTCATATTTAATTATCATATGTGAAATTTTTTAATTTTAAATCAATCTCATAGATGAAATGAAAAACCATGCTTTCACAGTTAAAATTTTCAAACTTTTATATAGTTTTATGGAAAATAATCAATGTAAAAATGATACCAATGAACTAAATCAGATAAATTTTGAAATAATTGAACTAATTAATATTTAAATTAAATTTAAAATTTTAAATAATTTAAAAAAATGAATCTTTTCTATTAAAATTCATTATTTTTTCACTATTCATCAAAAAATAAAAAATTTCAGAAATATCCCAACAATTCACACTAAAATAAATGGGATATTTTTTGTTTAAAAATTAATTTTTGTCATGTAAACTCGCTAAATATGGTAAAAAAATATTATTGAGTTATGTGCACAAATCCCAACTAAATATTCTTTAATAAAAATATAGTTTTCCTAAAAAACATTTTTTTCTTTTAAAAGATTCTTATTTTATTTCAAATAAATAGATAACCATAATTTTTATAATTTATTTACAAAAATTCATAATCACCAATTAATAATCTAGTTAATAAAATTTATATTTACAAATAATATTCTAACACTACATTATATTTCATTTGACCTCTATGTTAATGTAATACAAGAAAACCTCGTATTGTGTGTTGCATAAGAAAAACATAGTTATATATATAATTCCAGATAATTTTATTGTTATTTATAAATTGATAAAAACTCATTGTTGAATTAAACACTATCTAAAATCAGTATTTTGTGTATCACAATATTATGTTCATGATATGTGTAATGTAAGTTATCGAAAAAAGAATTAATTTGAAAAAATAAGTTTTATAAGATATCTTGATGTTAAATTTTATACCCTTAAAATTAATTTCACTATGAAAATATATATCTCTCATCATATTTTTAAAATTTGAAAATTAATTCATATAAAACCTTATAAAATAAATTATTAGTAAAAATTAACTTAAAATGGAAGGTTTAAAAAATAATCGTTGCCTAAATTTACCCACAAATATAGGTGTGAAGTGAGTACTTAGACATGGAAGAAAAGAATAAATAATTATAGAGAGTTATGGAGGTAACATATCATAAGAAATAAAGTGATCAACAAAAAGTTAAGGTTATTAAAAATATATATATTTTGATTTAAAAGACCATCTGATCAATAAAAATGAAGGTATTAAGATAACATTTTGTTTCAATGTCATTTTCCTAGAGTTGATGAATTCTTTTACTATCTAAAAATACAAGGAAAATACGTACCTGATACAATTTTTATTTAATAATTTGTTATCCTTTTAACCCGTCCATAATTAAAAAAATATATAGAAGGTATATATGTTTTTGAAAATAAACATAACATTAATCCCCCATATATCATAAAGTGTATCTTAATTGTCACATACCAAATATGTGGATACCTTCATTATGAATTCCACTAAATCGTGATAATAATAATAATTTAAATAAAACCTTAATGAAAAAATACTTAATTTATCATTATTTAGATACAAAATAGTTTAATATATATTCCATAAATCCAAAATTGTTTTAAACTCCATAAATGATAATATAAACCACTATTAGAAAATACTCAATTCATTCTGAGGTCATAAATACTATCCAGATTACATTATCCATCACAATAATCTATTTTTGCAAACTAAACACCATTTTCTCAACCTCAGGATGATATTAATGTTCAACTTCTATTAATCATTTTTTTCCATAAAATATTACATTCCAATAAAATCACTTTTCTAGGTTATTAATAGATTCAACATATTTATTCATATACATCTCAATAAACTTATATTAAAAATACTTATATTTTTAATAATTCATGTTACATAATCCTTGAATTTCAATAAATTAATACTTCAATAATTCCACTTCTTTATTTAATCGATTAACTGGGAGTTATCATCTTATTTCTTAATACAAATTTCCTTTCATATTTCATTCGTAGTCTATTCATCATCATCATAGAAACCCTTACTCTTACAAACCTTTTAATTTTATTCATGAGATTTCCCCTTGGGATATATATTTTTATAATGCACATATTACCCATATTTAGTGCATTCAATTTTCAATGATAACTTTTGGAGTCCATCGTTCACATAAATTTCCTTAACTGAATGTTTCATTTTTTCCGGAAAATTAATTTATTTGTGTCCTCCTTTTGCACACTCAAAACGTATTAACATATATTGGGACATTCTCTCGAGTGCTTCTTCCCACATTATTGACATATATGAAGCAAATTATTCATTCCAATATGATATCCACTACCCAAACACTCAAAAAAACACTATCCTATACAATTTGGTGTGTAAAATATTTAGTTAAATTTTATGTTTATAATCATGTTCTACGATACCAGATTAAGAATAATCAACACACCCTTAAATACAGTCATCATCCCATTTAGCTGCTTGTTGGAAAATTTTCTGTCACATTAAATATAAACCTAATTCCTTCTATTTATCATCATTTAATAAAACTAATAATATAGTGTGAGTGATAATAATTCTTGAGGAAAACCACGTTATAATGAAAAGTCAACTATAGGATTTCTAAATCATGACACCATATTTTTAATATATAACACCTTATGTTTACAATTGATCATTCAAAGTAATCATCTATTTGAATCTGTCAAGATGGTTTGTCATGATTTTGGGAGTTTCCAAAACACATCCCCAAGGAGTTTCAAACCAAGTGTAGAGTAAGGTCTATTTTTATGCATCAAGTGAATTTTTAGTCCAACTCAAGATTACATTTTCGTAGTTATTACCCCAAGGCACCTCAATGCCAGAGTTGAATCAAATTGTATTATACACACAAGGATCTAATTAAAAGAAAACCATATGACTTTTCCATTACCAAAATTCCAGGAATTCTTCCTATACATTGACTCATCAATTTACATATCCTTATCGGAATCCCAATACATATGATTTGAAATATCCATATGGTTCTCACTAATTTTTCTCAACAGATTTTCCCAAGATTAAGAAAACATACCCTTTAATGCCAACTATAGTGGACAAGAATTATATTAGTGGACTATAATTGATACTTCTCATGGATATACATGGGAGGATATAGCTCTTGTGTCGGACACACCACCATCCCTTGTGGAATCCATTTCTTCATAAATCCTTTGGGTAGGGAGCCATGTTTCAACCAATGCTCACACCTGATTGTTCTAAAGGATTATATTCCTTCATCATCCTATGATTCCAGCTATAGTGAAAAATTAATCTAATACAGGTATATTACATCCTTTTAGATTAATGTTCATTTCATTACACAAACAAACACCTAAGGACTAAAATAGTTTATTGTATTTTGAGACTAGGCACACAATCATCAAATTTGGTTATATATTTTAATTTCCTCTCATAAATATCTTCCATTTATTCCCTCCTTATATACATACCCTATATAAAACAATTCATCATAAACAATAGAAATGTAACATAAAATATTTCAAGATTATATGCCTCATAAGGGTAAACAGGGAAGATATATTTATAGAATATAATCAAATGTGTATGAGAACAGGACCATAACATATGAAATCCATATATTACTTAACAAATATTTTAATACTATGTGGTGGAATAAATATTTGTAGTTTATTAGAAACAAATCATAAGGAAATTGAACAACATTATCCATGATATAATAGCATTGGCACGATTCATAGAATTTTGGAATATACCTATGCATAGAAAATTATTTCCTTGTAGTAAATGCTCATTTCCAAAACATAGCAGGTCACTCCTTGGGTGGATACACCTCCTAGATATGAGGAACCACTATCCCTAGTGGAATAACTTTGTTCATAATGGAATGGGATCACTCAACAAACCATCACGTTAGTCATGGTTCACTCCCAAGACCATCATAGTGGAAAAATTCCCTTGCAAAACCAACTTCACTCCCTATCCCAATATTTTCTATCTCGTGAGATATGAATCTTGACCCAATGAATTGGAGGGATATATAAGTCCCACTTTTATTTAGTTATAACATAGTTATCATACTTGACTATAAATTAACCACTATCCTTGGTTATAAAATAACCACATACACATAATAAAAATCCTATATATATTTTCCACATGATCATAATACATTCCTCGAATCATAACCCATAAAATGAAATGGTTTTAAAAAACACTTTATCGTATCTTAACATATGGAAAATATATATGTTTCATTATAATTTGATCATTTTATAAAAACATAACTCTTAAAAAGAAATGTATTTCATAAGAGTTCTACCATGGTGTAACTCGTGCAAGAGAAATATGTTGCATAAACATCACATCATCACTAACATAAACAAATCATAGAAATAAAAACAATGTTATACATTAATAATATCCCCAATATATAATAAGTTACCACAAAGGATATCATCCTATTGTATATGTACTTTGAAATGTCGCTTAGAACATTTCATAAGGAAGATAACATTTCTTAGAAAATCACGTTTTTAATAGATAAAATATATTCAAAATACTTTTTATTGAAAATAAAATTGACAACCTATAAATGAAGATTTTAAAAACAATTAATAAAATAAATTGTGTAAAATATCATTTTCATGTTGAAAAAAATTAAACATATAAAAAATTAGCTTATTTAAAAATAAACATGATAATTTATAATGGTATATTTTATAATAATTTCAAATATTTCTGAAGGAAAATATAATTTCAACTTTATAAATAAATTTTAGAGGATAATTTTTTTAATCTATTTATTTGATTATAATGATGAAACATGTAAATTAATATTCAAAAAAATAATAGTCCTAATGGTATGAGATTTTTTTCATGTTGTACACGTTAAATCAATAATTTCTTTTAAATTATAGATGAAACTCAAAAGGACGTTATTTTAAAAAATAATATGAAGATTACATTTAAAAAAATTAAATTCTAAAAAACGGTAAAAATTTATTTGATAAGTCATTTTAATAATGTAAATAAATTAGGTACCATGTCATTGGAAGAAACATATATTCGAATGAAAATATGGTTTTTTTATGAAAATTAATTGTCAAACCTTGATTACATAAAAAGAGTAAAATAAAAGTAAAATAGTAATTCTAATTACATAACTATATCATAATATATTATTTTATTTTATTTTTATTTTTATCATAAGAACTATGATTGTAAACATGATAATAAACAATCCTAATGTACAATGAGATTGTAACATAGAATCATTACCACTTTGGAGTCATTGAAATGTAATCCCCTTGAAATAAAATACTAAATGAAAATTAAAATATAATAATCATAAAAAAATCACGATAATTCATTTCAAAGGGGGTTTATATACTCCTCATACAAAAGTTTTTGTGTATTACATAATCATATGTCTCAAAGAATGAAAATTAATAAAAAAATCCCTTGCTGATTTTGTATCTTTTGAACTATAAACCCCATGAAAAAGATATCATCCAATTGATATGTAAATAAAATTAAGGTTAAATATAATAATTATATAACACATTCATGATTATTATATACACCACATAAAAGAAACATGTGGTGAATATGACATTTTTCTCACAGAAAATAAATACGAGACAAAAATCCATTACCTTAAGTCTTGACTTCCTTTATTCATGTTTAGACCTCTTGTATAATAAATATAATTTAATTATAAATATATTAAACAATCATATATATATATATAACCATATATTATTTACTTATGACCTTTTATTATCCAATTATTAATAATTCTAGGTTAATATCACATTTTTTGAAATAACTTTTTTGTTTTCGTGTAAGTATTTAATGTGTTATATTTTATGTTTTACTAGTTTTATTGTGGTTCTATAATATACATAATTATATCCACTATATAAAATTCATATATATTTATTAAATATTTATTTATATTAATCCATAAATTTTATATGTTGAAAATTAAATGCACTATTCATAGTGATTGCAGGTCGTACGTACACATGAACATTGTTTCTATTTTTTATGGATTCAAATAAAGAAAGTAGAATAAAATAATATAAATAAATAATTTTTATTATTTAATATATTATATATATATATATATTAAATTATACCATCATTATTACCTTCCTTGTATATTGTGAATGAATTGCGTCACTTTGCAAGGTAGTAGTCCGTCGTACACAGGAGTGATGTTATCGTATTCCAAAAAATGGAAAGTAAAAAAATGTTATATATGATACAATGAATCCATAAATATAATTATGTTAATAATATCATATATATAATTTATATAAATTATCATACCTAATGATTATATGTGGTATTGAAAAAATGAATGACATCGGTTCACAATGAGGTAGTCCATCATATACACGAATGATGATTTCAGGACCCATTTGATAGAAGTGCAAGTAGATGAATATTATTAAAATAACATAATAAGATATAATTATATATTATATTCAAATTTAATTATATTAAATTTTATAAGAAATAACTAACTTTAGAAAATAATTTTGAAAAATATAGAGTTTTTTGAAGACTATTACCTTTACGTAGAAGAACCTCCTTTTGATATCTTACTAGGGGCCCTAGTGTTCCTCTTTTGGGAGGACCAATACCTCTAGAAAATTTATATGGATTTTGGGGAGGTATTATTTCATGTTTTTTACAAACTGTATGGATTTACTGGTGTGAAGAAGTTAAAGGTGGTGAGGGCCTTTTATAAGTGGGGGAAAAGAACCCATATGTAATCTATATGGAAATATCCCCAAAGAATCCAAAATAATAAAGTCATTCCCATGAAAAAAGTTTCAAAATTTCCATATATTATAAATTTGGATTGATCATAGGGATATAAACCTTAAAATATGATTTATATACGTTTTGGGTAATTTTTATCCCTTATATTTTATGTTTAACACCTCCCCTCGGGTAAACCAAATTTTACCTTAACGAAGGTAATTAATTTTTACTATTTTCATTATTCTCATTTGGTAAAAAAATTAAGTTGTATTTATTAAGATAATATAAATTATTTTGACTCAAAATAGGGAACCCATTTTTTAAAACATAATTCATATAAGTGAAAAAAAATTATTTAAAATTAATCTATTTGATGCAACGATGTTATTCAAAGTGAAAAACATTCATAATTTTAAAAATCAATTTATAAAACAATTTCAATATAAAATTGATTTTAAATAACTAAATTGGACAATTTGATATATATTTGAACTCATTTTTGTTAAAAACCAATTTAAAATATAATTAAAAAATATAAATAAATTAAAAAAGATGCAGTTTTCAATTAAAATTCAAAAAAAATCACTATTCATCAAATAAATTAATATATTCAAGAAAATACCAAAAACTCAGCCTAAACATATTTTGATAAAATTATTCCAAAAGTTAATTTCTTTTTATTATATAAATTTTGTAAAATAGGTCAAAATTTATCTAAAATTATGTTCGCAAATCCCAACTAAACAGATTTTTAGAAATAATATAGTTTTTTTGAAAACATTTATTTTAATTTTAAATTATTATTATTTTATTTAAAATCAAATTATAACCATAATTTTCATAATTTGGTTATTATTATTCATACCATATCATTTATCAAATATGTGATGATTTTTATATTAAATAATAATATTTTAATGGTATGCCACATTTCGTTTGAATTAAGTGTTGCATGTATTGCATGATAAACACAATATTTTGTGTAACACAAGAAACAAACAGGGTTTCAGGTTACCTAAGATAATCTAATTGTTATATATAACATAAGATATACTCAATGTTGTGTCAAATGCAATATAAATTTACTGTTTTTGATAGCTAAACCTTACACGGTGTTGTGTGTAATGAAATCTATCAAAGAAATTTACTTTAAAAAACAATTTCATAAAATATCATGATCTCATAGTTATAGTTTCTCAAATTATAAAATTAACTCTAATGTAGTAGGTATCAGGTTGTTTACCTCCCTAAAAATAGATTAAAAATAGTAGGACACTCTATTTTAATGGAACATCAACATACAAATTAGGAATAGAATGAGGTACCACAAGTAGCTCTAAAAGTGGGAATACATGTGGCTCAAGATCCACCACCTTTTCTGAATTATCATCATTATAAAATAATTCCACTTTATTTCACATTTAAGTATTATTTATTACATTAAAATCATTTAATAAAACTCATAATATCGAGATATATCATGTCTTTGGGTTTTAGGAACATTACATAAGAACTTAAAAAATGAAATAAAATATATTTATTTAAATCCTTTTTGACATGACCAATAAAATCCATCATACATAGCACTGCATGAGATAACAAGACGACATACAAAATAAAGGGGTGAGATATAAATCCTGGTAAGGGAATAAACATGGAATAAAATGAGGATAATAATACATGTTATATAATGAATATCAATGAGTCATAATGGAACATGAATAATAAGTCATGATATAGCATGATAATCGTATGATGGTAAATGTGGAAACAGCATAAAACATTATATCAGAAACATAAGTCCAAGTTAAAACACTAAAAAATCATGGAGGTCTAAATTACCATAAAGGAATCAGGTAAACCCCTATCCAAACATGATGTATCATGATACTAAACATTATCCATTGCATTTGAGTGCTATCAGGGAACACCCTTCATAATCATTTCATTCTCATGTTTAAGTGTTTCACATATCAAATAAAATAGTTTCATTCAACCTCATAATTTATTCATTGATATAATAATTTGTAATACATACATTTTTGTTCCCAATCAATTGTTATATGTGCATAAAAGAGAATACCCTTGATATAGAAAATGGTATGGTATTCACTACATATTGATTTGGGCATAGAATGTTGTTGTGCAATTTCGGGAGCGTAACATCTTCATATAGGAGTTCCTAAAGAGGGTTGATGAGATATAAATGGGTATCTAATAATTTATACTAGAAATGGAAAGTACGTGTGATATTTTATAACATATACAAGCACAGGAAAAATTAAATGATATGACAAAACAAAAAAGTAATGCTTGATAAAAAGGGAATTTGAAAGATTCCTTAAAAACATTCAACATAGTAGTGGGTGTACAAAAGGGTTCATAAGAGGGATAAATTAAGGTGAAATTGGATCCCATAATTTAAACATAAAATGGATAGTGATAGGGATTGGGAACAATATATCCCATATTATGTAAAACGAAATAAAAAGGGCAAATCATAAATGAAGTGATTGATAAAAATAGGCGAGGGGGAATCACTTATAGACTATCAGCATAGTAACTACCTATGTAAGGATCCAAATGAGGGGGAATAAATGATCCCTCAAATTAATAACATAAAATTTACTTTAAGGTAATGATTATAAATAAATGGAGAGATATTAAATTGAAATTAAAATAACTAATATCAAAGAATGTGCATGAATTCAATGTTAAGGATAGAAATACCTTACATGATTTTGGGATAGTAATGGCTTAGGTAAGGGTCCAGATGATGGGGAATAAAATATAAATAATAAAAAAACATCAATTGTAAAGTAATTTAATGATTTCAGATTAATTTAAATACAACCAATTGATATTAAAATAACTAATCTCAAATATGGTGCTTGATTTCAAATGTGAGGAGAGAAATCCCTTACTTTGATATAGTAATTCAAAGGCTTGGGAGTGGCTTCATGGGATCTTGAGGGTTTCTTGGGATGAAACTATAGAGTATCAATAAAATTTTGTATGATATTAATGGAATTTTAGTGATGATTAATTGGATCTTGGGTTGGATTATATATGAAAGGTGGGGGATTTCTTTATTATTTGGGTTTTTCATACTACAAAAAAATATTCAAAACACAAAAATATATCTTATGTTTTTCGCAAGGATTCTACAAAATTTGAGTGGTATAAATTATTTTATTAGGAAAAGGGCCAAATATAATAAAATATTTCCCTTTCTTTTATGTATGTGATTCACACTTTCAAAGAAATGACATTAAATTCATAAAATAAATTTTACGTCTTTGATGATTCACTAAGGATTTATAAATTTAACAAAATAAACATATATTTACATTATTTTAAATTAAAAACATATATTTTCATTAGGAAGCCTTTTATAATATGTATTACATCACTATTGGGCAATTATGATTTCATAAAACACACCGTATATTTATACAAAATTTAATTTTTACCCAAATATTTGACTATATCAAAAATTATGAAAATATCACCATTGGATAATTTAAAAATCACAATTCCAAAAATAATATTCATTTTATCTAAATAATTTTCTAAATATTTTAATTTTTACTTTTAAAATAAAAATAGACCTTTATTGACAATTTATGGGTTTTAGATAGTAAGTATTTTCAAACCCTACTAAAAATTACATTTGAATTTATGAAAAATATATAATCCTTTATATTTAATAAAAATTATTTAATAGTAATATTTTATTAAAATATTTTTTATTTTAAAAAATCCATCAATTTCATAAATTCATCAATTTTATTTTCATATTAAACAAAATATATGATTCAGTGCTTTATTGTATCAAAATAAAAATAATTTTGAAGGTAAAAATAATAGGGAAAAAATATGTACATTATTATATAAAAAAGGATGTAAAAATCCTATTTCTGTGGTCTAGATAAATATACCTTTATTAAACCAGCATATTCCCTTAGAGTAATGTTCGCAATGGTCGAGAATTCATGGGGTAATTTTGAAAACATGGTTTGCGTTGTGATATCGATGATCTTGAAACTCTCCCATAAATTATTGTGGTCATTCTTATTTTGATGGATCTCGTATTGGTCTTGGCCTAGGTAAAATACCATAAATTTTATCTCCCTCAGATTCTCTGATATATGGGATTCATATGGTATGATCCTACTGGGAGAGACCATCATATACTTTGTTCCAAAAGGATTTGCTAAAACCCTATATTTATACATGTTTTGTGATCATTGTTCAAAAACTATATTATCAATTGTAAAGATACATAATATTAATTTAAAATGCAATTGGATATAATAAAATAATTCTATGTGTTTTCTATGATCATAATACATTTAATTTAATAAAAATAAAGGGAATTTTATTCATAAATGTTTGGGTCAGTACATATTTCCCTCTTAACAAATTTCACCCTCAAATGTTCATTTTCTCACACCAAAAAATTTGAGGGTAACTATTCTTCATCACCTCCTCTGGTTCCCACATTTCATCTTCAAACATGTGGTTTCACCACAACACTTTGACAAGGGGAATTGTCTTATTTCATATAAACTTATCTCTATGATCTACGGTCCTAATCTTCTACTCTTCATAGGAATGGTCATTATCTAATGGTACCATATCTAGATTGAGTCCATGTGATAGTTCTATTATGTACTTTCATAAAAGGGACACATGGAATAAAATATATAGAAGAGATAAGTTTGGTTGGAGTGTTAGTCGATAGGCCACTGCTCTGATGCGATCAAAGATCTCAAAAGGGCTGATGTACCTTGGACTATGTTTTCCGTTCATCCCAAATCACATCACACACTTCCATAAGGATATGAAGAGTAATACCATGTATCTAACATCAAAATCTTGGTATCTTCAATGATTTTCATTATAGATCTTTTTTCGAATCTAGGAAGATTTGATGTGTTGTTAGATGATCTTAACCTTATCTACTATTTCTATAACAATTTTAGGACCTATAAGTTTTTGTTCCCCAACATCATCCCAATATGCTAGTACTATGCACCCCTTCCCATAAAGGGATTCTTAGTGAGAAATTTTGATGATTGCGTTTAAATTATTATTTTAAGAGAACTCAACCAAAGTAAGATGTTATTACCATCCACCTTTGATGTCCCCTGAGAAAGATATCAACATTTCCTAAAGTGTTTGGATAGTTAGATCAGATTGTCCATCATTTTCAGAGTGATAACGTATACTAAAGTTCACCACATTGGTTAGAGCGTACTGAATACTTTTCAAAAATATATAGGTAAATCTTGGATCTCGATCGGACACAATTATTCATGGTACTCCATGCAGCCTTACCACCTCTCTATTGTATATTCGAGCTAGTGATCCAGTGAGAAATCCTCTCAAACCGTGATGATGTAGGCAATATTTTTTATGATGATACACAATAACCCATATTTAATTGTTTCACTTTGATGTATTTGGAAGTGCATTGACAAAGTCCAAGATGATGTTTTCCCATTACCATGGTTGTTTAGGTAATGGTTGCATAATCCCCTTATAGTTTATCCTTTTAGCATTCACTTACTGACACACTAATAACATTGGTGTATTTTCATTGATCTCTTTATTCATGTTATCCTAAAAATAGTGCTCTCATATATCTTGATACATCTTTGTGTTTCCTGGGTGAATAGATAAATAACAACTATGTGCATAATCCAAAATACCTTATGTTAACTTTTGATTTTATGGAAGACATAGTCTTTACCTAAATCTTAAAATTCCTTCTTCAATAACATTAATATCTGAGGATTTCCATTTTTTTATAGTTTCCATTTTCTTATGAATTACCACATCGTCTTTTTTATCATAATTTAGCCTTTCTAAAAGAGATTTATGAGCGATAATTTTTGAAAGGATTGATTATGTTGTTTTTTTTATAATTCCCATGTCCACATTCTTCATGTCTAAGATGATCAGGTCCTTCTCAAATATTATCAATGATGAAATTCTTGGGACCTTTATACTTAGAGAATCCACCGCTTTTTTTCCTTTCCCGAGATGGTAGGATATTGAGCTGTCATAATCATTAATGAGATCTAACCATATTCATTGTTGAAAATTTATCTCTTTTTGTGTGACTATATATTTGGGACTTTTTTTATCCGTATATATTTTAAAATTCTCCCAAAATTGATAATGCCGCCATATTTCTAATGAAAATATCATAGCTGACAACTCCATATCATGTGTGGGAATGTTTTTCTCATGGATTTTAAATTACCTTGAGTAATATGTTAGGAATTTTTCATTTTTCTTCAACACACATCCCAATACATTGTTTTAAGCATCTCAAAAACTTATGAAAATCTCCCCACATTTGGGTAATGTGACCACAGGAGCAGTGATAATCCTTCTTTTCAACACCATGAATATTTCTTCACATTCATAATCCAATAAAATTGTACTCCCTTCTAAGTTAGCTTGATAAGAGGTTTTGACAATGATGAGATATTTATAATAAATTAGTAATAATATCCAGATAATATAAGGAAGAAATAAATATCTATCACAGATGATGGACATAGCCATAACTCAATTTCTTTTGTCATTGAAGGATTTATAGATATCCCATTGAAAGTAATGATATTTCCCATAAATGAGACTTCTTCTATCCATAACTCACACTTTATGTACTTTTCATAGAGCTTCTTTTTTTTCAAGGTCTTTAGCACAGTTCTCACATGCTCCTCAAGATCCTCTTTATTTTTATATTATATTAGAATATCATCTATAATGACTACCACAATTTTGTTGATATAATCACTAAAAAACTATTCATCAAGTCCTTGAATGTTTCTGGAGAATTAGTGAGTCTTAAAGGCATCAATATGATCACATAGTTCTCATTCCTTGTACGAAAAGAAGTCTTGGGGATACCCTCATTTTTCGCTGTTACTTGGTAATATACAAACCACATAATCACCTTGGAGAATTATTTTTCTCCATGTATTTAATCAAAAAAATTATTAATTAATGGTAATGTATACATTTCCTTCATTGTGATTTTGTTGAGATCATGATAATCAAATAAAAGGTGCATTGACCCATCCTTCTTTTTGACAAAGATGACTGGTGCACCACATGGTGAAGCACTTGGGAATATAAACCCATTATCTAGATTCTCTTATAATGGTTTCTTCAATTCCTCATGTTCCACAACATCCATCCTATATAGATTCATGAATATTGGAAATGCCCCAGGTAAAAGATCAATTGAAAATTCAACCTCTCCTCTAGGAGGAAGATAAAGAAATTCCTCGAAAAACACATTAGTATATTCCCTCACAATAGTAATGTCTTCAAGGATGATCCTTTCTTTATACATAATTAATTGATCTGGATGTGATTGATCATAGGGTCGAAATATCCATTCATGAGATGATGGTTCTAAAGAAGATTTATCCACCTCCATTAAATTGTATAGAATCAAGCGTCAATTCTATATTTTGGTAGTTATTCCCCTCCTATGGTAATTTATGTTGGATATATATAGGAAAAGACAATTCATGCCCATAATTTCATCAAATTCCACTAAGGAGAGTATGAAAAGGTTATCCAGGAAGCTCAATACACAAATTGTGATAGGGGATTAGTTATATACATTGGATGCAATAATTTCACCATTTGTCATATTCACTAACATCTCTAATTCCATGATTTTTTGTGGTGTTTGAATAGTTATACTAAACATTTGTGATATAAAAAAATTGTAGAAATATGGACGACAACCCGACCTTTCACTTTTTTATTCTTGTTTTATCCATTTACGTCATCCAAAATAGAATTAGGGATGATTAATTTTAAATTATTAAACACATAAAGGGGAACATAATGAAATTAAAGGGATACAATACATTTATCTCATTAACTTATGACTTTATAGACTTTATTCTATGTTATACATGATATACTTCCTAACACATATATTCTTATGAGAATTTTTACTTTGTTCTATTAATAATGGTTTGTAATGTGATTATGAATTTACCAAATCATATCCCATAGTAGTGTCAAACTATGTGCATAGTAAGTCCCATTTTGGTGTACCTGGTTACCCCATGTTATGCATGGAACAACTTTTTAAAGCTATAACTCCTAGGTATATCAACGCCCTAACCACGTCCACTTGTACTATCCAGACAAGGATTTATTTTCTTGATAAACCACTTGATATATATTCACCAAAATTTAAAGATGTTATATTATAATTATTCTTATCCATATGGATTTTCTCTAGGTTTTTCTAATCATAATCCCAAAAAAACCTATACATATCCTGTGATACCAACTATAATGACGCTGCACATTATTTTTCATTTATATATGATTTATTGAATAAAATTTTGAATAATACAACCTTTAAGATCGATAGTTCTAGGGTATTTGGTATTTAGTAACATTACATAACATCTTAAAACATTAAATACAACATGATTATTAAAAACATCTTTGACATGACCAAACCTTATTTCATACTTAACACTTCATTGGATAACCTGAAGACATACCTAAGAAAGGGGTGATCTACAAATACCAGTATGTGAATAAACATGGAATAACATATGGATAATAACACATGTTAGAAATAGAACATCAAGAAGGAATAAAGGAACATGAATAATAAGGGATGATATATAATGATAATCATAACAAGAGAAATGTTAAAATAAATTAAAATATTGCATAATAAGCATAGATCAATGCTAAACCACCAAAACTTCTTGGTGAAAAATAGTTTTATAATAGAATCAGGTAAACCCCTATCCCAATATGATGTATCTTGAAACTAAATATTACCCAATGCATTGGTTCACTATCAGGTTTCACTGTTCATAATCATTTCATTTTCATATTTATGTGTGGCACATATATCATATATCATGGTTTCATTCAACATCGTAATTTATTCCATGATCTATGAATGTGGAATACATAAATTTAATTCCCCAATAAATAAGTATATGTGCATAAAGGTTAATACCCTTGGTAGTGAAAAGTGTATGGTATTCACTACATGATGATTTTGGAATGGAAATATGTGGTTCAATTTCGGCAGTATAATAGTTTCATATATGAATTAATAATGAAGGATGATGATAGGGAAATAGGTTTTTCATCATTTATAAATGAAATGGATAATAAGGGGGATATTTAAGAACATATCCAAACATATGAAAAATTAAATGAGAAGATATAACATAAATGGAATGCTTGATAAAAAGGGAAGGTGGGATATTCATTAAAAATTTTAGTATGGTAACCGGTGTACATAAGTTTCATAGTAGGGATAAATGACAGTAAAATGGGATCACATCATTTATACATCTAATTCACAGTGAGTTTGATAGGTAATAATTTATCTAATATTAATAAAATAGAAATCAAAAAAGCTTATCATAAATGAATTAATTGATAAAAATAGAATAGAGAGAATCCCTTTCAGAATTTTGGCATAGTAAAAGCATAGGTAAGGATCAAAATGATGGGGAATAAATGATACCTCATTAAAATAACATCAATTTCATAGTAAGGTAATGATTAAAAATTAATTTAAATATAGTAAACTGAAATTAAAAGAACTAATCTCGACGAAGCTGATGGAATTCAAATGTGAGGAGAGAAATACCTTATGAAGTTTTGGTATAGTAATGTCTTAGTTAGGGGTCAAATGAGGGGAAATAAATTATCCATCATAAAAATAACATCAATTGAACTGTAAATTAATGATTAAAAATAAATTTAAATACATGAAATTGAAATTAAAAGAACTAATCTCAAAGAAGGTTCTTGAATTCAAAGGTTAGGAGAGAAATACCTTACATGGATATGTGGATCCAAAGGCATGGGAAAGGCTACATTGGATCATGGGGTGCCTTGGAAGGACTATAGGGAGTACAGTTAAGAGTATTTATGAGCTTAAAATAGTTTTAGTTACGAGAAATGGTATCTTTGGTGGGTTTATATATGAAATGCGGGTGATTTCTTTGTTATTTTGGTTTTCGAAAATACATAATATAATATTCAAAACCACAATCCATCCAATTGTTTTTTCCCAAGGTTTCTACAAAAGGGTAGAGGTATATATTATTTTATGTGTCAAAGGTCCTAATATAATGAAATGTTTCAATTTCATATGTGGAGGTGAGTCATACTTTCAAAGAAATTATTTTAAAATCAAAAAATATTTTATAAGTCTTGGAGGATTCACTAAGACATTATAAAATAAATAAAATAATGTTAAAATTTATTAATTTTAAAAGAAAAATATTTATTTTTTCTATTATGAATTTTATTGAATTTATTACATCACTATTGGGATATTATGATGTCATAAAACACACTGTAAATTTATATGATATTTAATGTTTAACCAAAAAATGTATTGAGTAAAACACCCATTATATTTCAATTGGAATCCCCTTTCAATGGTAACAAATTTATTTGAATATTTTATATTTTTCTAAGTTCATACTCATTTACATGAATATATGTACAATGATCTACTTAGATTAGTCACCATTCATATGTTATAATGTATCAGACTTTATATGTTTTATTTTGGAATATCGTGTAATATTAACCTAACCTGAACATCCAGTATAAGGTTGAAATATGTTATATAAAATGATTTATTTATATGATTCACCATTCCCTTTTTGTATAATTAAAGTCTCCATAAATTAGAAATTGAATTCATGTAATCAAAATCAACTATTATTTCAGACCTTGTGACTAGTGGTTAATAGAAAAACATGTAATAATATGTCAATTATGGTTACATAATCATGATATATGGAAAAACACTATTTAGGTTGATATTTAATCTTTAAGATATCAAATTATTCTATTACTCCAACAAATGTTATCACATTTCTGAATATAGTAGTCAAGGAACCAGCAATATGTATCAGGAAATGCATGAATTAAAATAAATATGGTATGGCGTGTTCATTATATTTAAATTCACAGGTCCCTACAATGATACATGAGGTTATACTTCCTTTCCATACCAATCCAAGGAAGATTGAATCCATCAAAATAATGATAATAATAACACTAAAAGTCTTGTGTGTCACCCAAGAGTGAAATTGATTCATCTGTTACATGAAAAAAATATAGAACAGTAATATCGTTTTCAAGGTAATTTCGTTTTCCCTATACTTGGGTTAGATAAGCCTATGAATAAAATGTTAAGAAATCGGAACTTTATCATCTCATGTATACCAACACCAAATAGTAAGGAAAAAATAAAACATTATCTTATCCCACATTGTATCATCTTGACCTAGATTACTCAATAATATTAGTCTAACCAGGGTGTCATATATCCTCAGACATGCCTCCCCATAAAACATATGATTTTAAATAGCAGTGATGGTCTAAATGGTATGGTGTGGAGATTATAACCTCATGATCAGATTGTAGTATAGTGTTATAAATAATGACAAACATTATAAATATTATAATATATTAACTGTGGATGAATAATCATCTAGGTATAATACCCATGTAAAAATAGAATCAAAATCATATACAAAATGATGACTATGTCATGATACTATAAAAAAGGTAATTACATGGAATGTAGAGTAAATAGAATATATCAGATGTGATGAAAAATGAAAAAAAGTAAGAAACTATCTTCATTATAATTAGTTTCCCAACTTTGGTGTGATATATACTATGTAAGCCACAAAAAGGGTGCCTAGAATTATCTAAAAAATTTGTATAAAATCGCAGTAAGAAGATTTAACAATGTTATTTATGTATATAAAGTGTAATAAAGTTTTCTCTGTATCCTAAAGGATAATGGGATAACACTACCCACTTCATCCTGAGATGAGATATCTCTGTATAATGACCCAGGATTAAAATAAATAGATATTACATAATTTTAGAGGAATATTTTATATATTATACAAACACATGCCTAAGGACTATAATATATTAGTGTCTTTGGAAACATGGAAACAAAAAATTATATCCTGGTGAAATATATTAATCATATCGCAAAAATATATCCACCTTCAATACTTTTACCTAAAACATTTCTTCATAACCTGAGGAAACAAACACTATGAAATGGGTGAGCTCAAATACATGGTAAGGGTAAATAAAAGAAATATATATGCATAACATGAACAAAAAGTATATGGATCTTGATCATAACATTTGAAGATTATACCCTCCATATTAGATATCATAACAATGATTAGAAATTAATAATACAACAATCATAAGGAAATAACAAACATAAACCATGAATGCATAACATAGGAAAAAATATGGAATTTTCGAAGACACATAATAATTTACAATAATTGACATAGTAGTTAAGGTATATCTGCTGAGACCATATTAGTGGAAAATCATTTACTGAATTGGGTCCACACCCCATTCATTCCTTATATTACTGAGCTAAGTTCACTCCTTATTCTGGCCCAGTAATACTGAACCAATTTCATTTCCCCTTCCAACCCTGTAATACTGAACTAAGTTCATTTCAAGTTCCAATCCTATAATATTAAACTGAGTTAATTTTCCATTTCATCCTTGTAATACTAAATCAAGTAAATTTATAATTATATCATAGTCAATATCATGATCTATAAATCTCTAAAGAATGCATTAGAGGGAGATATATGTCCCACCAATATCATAATGAAGTCATTAATACATGTTCTACAAAATCCTAAGCAATCATGTCATAACCCCGGAAATGAAATGGGTATTATAAATATGTAATCATATCATAACCTAAGAAAGAATATACAAGTTTAATAATCATTTCATCAAAATAATAACATGTTAAAGAGAAATGGATTTCATAAACATATAACCTATGAAAGAGAAATGGATTTCATAAAAATATAACCTGTGAAAGAGAAATAGATTTAATAAACATATGACCCATGAAATAGAAATGGGTTTTAGAAATAACATGAAATAAAGAATAACCCATTTAGAGAATGAATATGAATGGAACCATTATATCATTTCCCATAAATTCCTTAGTAACATTGACAAATGTCATCTTAGATGGAAAAGAATTTTGAAATTTTTGTCAAAAATGTTTCTTAAGGAAAATATCCATTTTTCATTAAAAGATGATTTTTAATACATAAAACCATTTGAAAATAATTTTCATACAAAATTCATTTAAAACATATAAATAATACTTAAAATCATTTTGAAAATATTTTATCCTTGAAAACATATAAATGAATCCTAAAAACATTTTGAAATCATTTTTACATGAATACTTATGAAATAAGATTAAAAAATATTAAAAAATATTTTTATTTAAGAACATATAAAGTAATCATAAAAATATTTTAAAACCCTTTTTCTTTGAAAAAAATTGATTTCCTATAAATAAATCCTAAAAACATTTTAAAAACTGTTTCTTTTAAAATAACACTGAAAACATATAAATTAATCTTGAAAACTATTTTCCTTATAAACATATAAAAGAAGCTTGAAAACTATTTGAAAACCATTTCCTTTAAAATACATTAAAAATAATTTATAAAATAAATATCACTTTAAATATGCAAAGTATTATTCACAAAAATGGTGGTGGGTAAATTCGTACATGTGGTATGAGGAAAAAAGAATATTCCTTTGTGCATGGTAAAATGGGTAGAAAAATTCCTTGTTTGAAAAGTTACAAGAATGTTCATTTAGAAAAATTGGTAAAATAAAAAGAGGGTAAAAATTATTTTAAAATACTATAGGATAATGGTATAACATTCTTGGAAACCCTTTTTTAGAAAAACTGGTTTTTAAGGAACATAGATTTTCGACCAAAGAGAGTGTAATGTCGGGATTTATTTAAAACACTTTATTAAATATCTTATATACCAAAGAGTAGATAAATGGTACCAACACATGAATATATCATTTATAAACAAATAGTATTAAAATTCATGAGTTATATTGAAAATTTTATCATAATATTTCCTTAATGTAAGTATAAACATAAACAATCTTTAAAATGATGAGATTGTTTCAATAAACTCTTACCACTTGGTAACTTTGAACCATAATCTATATGTAAGAGATTTAAATTAAATGAATCTTAAAATATCATTAAAGAAATTATATCTATGACAAAACATTTCAAAGGTAGTATTTAATCCTCATATGAAAATATAGGTGCATAATATGGCAGTGTCTTAATGAAGGTAAACATAGACAACACTATATTGCCGATTTTTTAACTTTTTGAAACATAAAACTCATGAAAGAAATATCATAAAATGGACATGTAAATATCCATAAATTTAATAATAATAACCATTTAATATATACCTAGAAAATATACACACTGCATGAAATGAATGGGTACTGAATAAAGCATGTATCTCATGGAAATAAAAGGTGAGATGAAATCCTCTTACCTTGTGTCTTGACTCTCATTGGACTGGTTAAAACCACATGTATAATAAATATAATTTATTTTATAAATATTATAATGTACCATATTATTATATCTAATAATACATTTGGTTCGATTAAAACCTTATATTACCCTCCTGTTAACCACCCTATGTTAATGTTTAACTTCAGATAACATTTTCATTGTTCTCCGCATGTGTCTTAATTGTTTATAACTTTGGTCCATATAATTATATCATGATTATAGATTTTAATCCTTTCTTTAAATATAATTTATATTCATTGTTTTTTATTATAATAATCTATATAATATATAAGTATGAAATGGAATACACTGTTCATGGAGACTGTAATCTGTATGTATGCATGAACATTTTTTCCGTTTTTATTGTCATATTGAAAAAAATAAATAAAATGAAAAATATGTATATATGTATATAATATCATTAAATTTGAATAATAAAGTTATATATATCATATATTTTTACTAAACCCATCCTTAATACATTCCATGTTGTGTGTGAATGAATCACATCACTTTGAGGGGCGGTAGTCCAGACATCCTCAAACGAAATTAACGTATTTAAACAAAATGGACAGTAAAAAAGTAGATATGTGTTTTAAAAAGAATAAATAAGATGAAAAAGATATTTAAAATAATATATAAAAAAAAATTTCATCATAATTTTTACTATGATAGGGAGTAATGAAAAATGAACAATCATCATTTTGTGAGGCGGTAGTTTGACATACACATAAACAGTATATTCGTTACCCATTAGTTGGAGGTTTGTATAATTAAAGGTATAAAACATTGAATAAATTTTTTTATTATTTTGAGGATATTTGTTTGTTATAAAATCATGGAGTAAGGATATTGTATGGTATTGAGGATGAAAATAAACCAGAAGATCTTGAGAGAAGATGTTGCCTCTTAATTAGGTGACTCTTTTAGGTTTGTTCCAAAAGGCTTCCTAAGATTAATTTATTCCAAATTTGAGGCTTCAATAAGGAAATAATGTATTTTTAGATATTATTTTATCCTCTTATGGTTGGGACAAGGGTCTTGATATGTGTGAGGAATTGAGAGGGTAGGGGGCCTTTTTATAGTGGGGGAGGAGTGGCAATCTTTTAATATTTTGAAGAGAGAATTTCTCCCACATTTTTTATGTTTAAATTGAATCAAATAATGATCCAAATATGATACAAGGGAGTACAGGATAAAAATATGGACATAAAATTTTTATTGTAATTGTTTCTATGTTTTTTTGGGTCTTATATTTATTCGTTAGTCCTTTATTGTGAATAATTTTTCCTTAATCAATGTAGTTAATTTTAATTACATTCTATAATATTTTTGTTAAAAACATATGTTTACATTATTATAAATTATAAATTATTATGATTATAAATTTTGAATCCATTTTTCAAAATTACACTCAAATAATTTTCAACTATTAATTTAAAATTAATCTCGAAGACGGGATGACACTGTAAGTTTTATAGTAAAAATGTTGAAGGGTTTGCTATGTTTTTATATCCAATTTCAATTTAAAATTAGTTACAATGAACTAAATTGTATTAATTGATAAAAATATTTTCTAATTAAACTTTTAAACCAATTTTAAATATTATTTAATCTTATAAATAAGGTAGATGAAAAGGAAATCTTTAATTAAAATCTGGTCTTTTAATCTACTCATTAAAAATAAAACCTTACTGAAAAATAGAAAAAAATTATCCTGACCTAATTTTTCTGTTTTTCATCAAACGATAATGTTTATTTTAACATATTAAATCTATAAAAGTCCCAAAATGGTATTTAAAATGAGTTCTCCTTTAAAATGTGGTAAAACTACCTTTATAAAAAATAAATGTTTTTTTCTTAAAATTTGGTTGGTTATTATCTTATGTCTATCAAATTTATTGGATAAATATAAATAACATATTGAATATATTACATATATATTACATTAATATCACCCAATAATTATATTTAATTTAATTTATTAGGGTAAAAAAACTTTGTAACAATAACAATATTAATATTTCCCTCTATATTCAATCAGTTTTCATATTCATTTATAATTAATTAGTAACCTATGAATTATTCTTATATTTGTGTAAAATATATATTTTCATAAATTAGGTTTTACTATTCATAACTACTAATTTAACTTCTATTTTATATCTTATTTTATTAAATAATAATAATTTAATAATATATTATTGTTTGGTAAACCTTTGTTATGGGTGTTACACAAGCCATTATGGAAATTCATTGTTCCGGGAAATGCAAGCTAACCTCTATGTTCCATATATGGAGAGATAAAATTTATGTTACATGTATTTCATTATTAATGTATTTTTATTATAATGTCAGCCAAATAATTCTTTAATATAAATTAATATATTTTTAGTGTTGTGTGAAGTGAAATTTTTTAAAAGGATTAAATTAACTCAAAAAAAATTAACAATATATTTGGTTGGTACATTCTACAATTTTAAAAAGAATTTTTACCGCAAAAATATTTTTGATAATAAAATGTTTAATACTTGAAATTTTGATTCATAGAAACCCAGATTGTAATAAATAATACTAAAACTTCCCTTAAAATGGGAGAGCCAGAACCATAACAGTCACCTAAAGTAACATATAAATATTCTTCCACACCATAGAACATATGTTGGGAGTGAATATTAGACATGGAAGAAAATAGTAAATATTTATAAGGATTAATTTAGGGCATCAGTCAAAAACTAGTGAATAATCAAAAAAAATATGGCCCCAAAGTAATAAATTTGTTATGATTTATAAGGATATTGGTTCAAAAAAAAACTAAGGTATTAAGACAACACATGTTCTTTTGATCATTATTCTAATGTTGAGTAATTATTTTATTGATAAGGAATATAATGAAATATACTTACTTTATATATTTATTTAAAAAAACTCATTGTTTATTCATGTTTTTATCTATTTCAAATTCATCAATCACTTCGTGAAATGGATGTCTAGAAATTAACCTGGATACCTAATGCACTAAAAATAAGTTTAGCATATCTAAAGGCACATAAAAGAATGAAAAGTATAACTATTTATCTATAACTATTCTTCAATATCCAAATGTTTAATAAATTAATTTATAAATATAAAAGTAGCATTATTGGTTCATCGTTAATAATTATTCAACAAAAAATAATTACACATTAACTTATAAATCGTGTAGGTCATTTGTAGGCATGAGACCCTTATCATTATTGGGTCATGGGTTCAAGACCCACGACCCTGTCAAACATGATTTTTTTCACCTAACATACATTATTTCGCTATCTAAAATCACAATAATATAATTTCCAAAATAAATAAGATGAACATCCTTTAAATTAGGTTAATAACTACATAGATTTTTAACCAAGGTTTTCAATACCAACTCAGTGCATAAATACTTACAATTTTTTTTAAATTAATCATTTCATTAATGATTAACCATATAATCCTTCTAAAATATGTAAATCTCGAACATTAGAAATAATTTCAATAAATTGGATTAACATTGATTCTCTCATATATCAAAAAGTTTCTTTTGGTCATCATAATCAGAATATGTGAATAAACTCATCATATAATCTCTTGAAACAAGGTAATAACCTGAATTACCATAAATACATTCAGAAAACATGCATGTATAATTATTCAAAAGTTCACTAGATTTATTTCTCTAATGAAATAAGTTTAAAACTTCATCCATGATTATATAGACTAATTTTTAAATGAATCAATAATCAAATTAAGTGTAATCAGCACCGTCTAATTCAAGTTTTTTATTTCAAACATGTATCTTATACAAATATTAAGGGTTATCTTTCCCATAATCTTGTGTTTCAAATGAATATCAAATTTTCATTAAATCAATTTTCCATTCTGTCAGAAACCTCAAAAAAATATTTTAAATCCTTTGAGAAAAAAATAAACTGAACAATCCATGCAAATATCACCATTAATATAACATAGTTTTTGAATCCAAATACATAAAAACATTGATTCCTTAATCATTAATCCATTAATAATTCCACCTCAACCTACAAAAAAAATACATATTTACTTTTTCATACGATAAGTACTCTCTTCATTGTTAGTATTATAACTATTACTTGCACCACCTTGTTGATTCTCTTCAGAAGATTTCCACTTGGTACATTGAGTTACGTAATAACTATTTATTCCACACTTGAAACACTTGACCTTCATTGATGTCATAGGGAGGACAATATTCTCATCCATTTCATTAAATGAAATCTTCATTTTTCCATTCTAATTAATTACTTTGTTTCCTTTTACTCATTAAAATCACCTTCTTATTTCTCTAAGACATTCACTCAGGTGATTATTTTTTAATTAATGACATGAAGAAAACTAGATATACTATCTTCTATGGTCTCAATTACCCGAACTCCCAGGATGAACTCTTTTTCTTTCATACTTGGTCAGTCGAATATTTTTTTAAGGTACATGTTGTTAATAATGTTCCATGAAAAATTATTTGTCATTATCACATGATCTTTCTCTCCAATGATCATATCACTTGACTTCTCATCAAAAAATCTCGAATCACATTCAATATTAATCCAGTTCCTTCTATTTCCCTCCATTGAATAAAACTAAAAGCATTGTTTGAGAATTACTTATCATAGTTGAAAACCACGCATTCTGTAGAATAATTACTTATAGGATGTCTGAATCATGATTGTAACACTCCAAGATTTCATATGAAGTTGTTTTCATTAAAGTAATTCAAAAACTTGTGTTACACTCAAAACCGAGTTCAAGCGCACCATGACTTACCAAACTAGCCGTTCAAAAAGCGGTTATGTATAATATTACCTTAATTTTTAATTTTATATACTCTATATAGTTTTAACATCCATATTATGATTTTCTCAGACATAATTTATAAACCAATTAAATTTTTATGATAAAAGAATATTAAAAAAAAACAATTTTACCACCTTTTAATGGTGAACCCTTTTTAAATCCAACATTTGAAACTTTTATATATTAAATTTGACATAATAAACTTATTCATTATAAGTGGGACATAAAAATTTTATTATGGATAAATTTTTGGTGTCTTTCTAATAACTTTCATATTTTGATGAATAGTAAAAAATACTAAATTTTAATTGAAAACTACTTCTGTAATAAAAATAATTTAAAATGTTAAATTATAAATTTAATAGGTTTTTATTTATGATTAGATTATATTTTAATAATTTAATCCAATTTTGGTAATTAGAAGTAATTTTACATTTAAATTGGACATAAACACATATTAATCTTTTGATAGTTTTTACTTCTCACAAGCCCACATTCTGATTTTGAAAACAAGAATATATTTTCAAATTAATTAATACAACTTCAATATTTTTAATTTTCTAGAGTTTACATCATTTTATAATTTGGAAAATCAATATTATCTTTGGGTGATTTTTTTTATTTTTCTAAAAATTCCAATTTTGATAAATAGTGAAAAACACTGTGGTATTGTTTAAAGTTGAATTTTTAAATAAATAATTATTTCTAATTTAAATTTATTTGAAAGTTAAAATATATACATAATACCTATATTATTACAATCATTTAAATAATATTATAATAATATTAGATACATAAAATTTTATTGAACTATTTAACGCATTTTACCCACCTTCTTGGCACATTTACAAATTTGCATAAAATATAATTTTACCGCATCTGTGAATTGAATTTAAAAAAATCTAATAGGCATGGTTGACATCAGTATGTAAAATGTGGTTCAATATGATGAAAATAATTTTTCATAAATAGTAATTTTTAAATTTTATTTCCCACGGTTAAAAGTAAATTAGGTAATTAAAGGTAAAAATGATATAATAATTACCATAACACATGTCTTAATTCTATTTTATAAGTTTTTTTGACCCAAATAAACCTTAGGAATAAAAAATTATCCTATTTAATCCACTTGTATTATATTTGGACATTTATTATTGTTTTATTTAAAGAAGAGTTAAAAGTGAGAAATTCAGATTTTAATAACTAAACCATTTTTAATATAGGGTTATAAATAAGATAAATTAGATGATAAATATTCATCAAAAAGATAAAAATGTTTCTAACATCATGGTATTTTATTTATAATTTTTATAAAGTGAATAAATACATTTATTTATGACACAATGATAATGCAATAATTACATTATTAAAGAATGATTAAAAAATGATATTTTAAATATTAAAATAAATGTAAATTGAGACTTATGATGAATTCCATGAATTTTCTAGGTAAATACAACATGTTAGGATTGATTCGATTTTTTTTGAAGAAATCATATTGTTATGAATTTAATAATAACAAAATACTAAACAATGTCAAAATTGATATAAATGAGTCTTTAAAAATAATACTATTTTATAAAATTATATAGTAGTCTTAAAAATCAAAGGTTCGGGCAAAGGAATTATATCATGATAGATATATCATTAATGAACCACTTGTGGTTCGATTTAAATTTTATAGTTAGTATATTAACCATGAATTATAATAATACAAGAAGTCATGGTGAAAGTGAAACTATTTAACTAAGATTTAAATCTAAAAGAAAAGGTTAATATGGTGACAAAACATGTCTAAAACCTGTTTATTGGGAGTTTTTCGACCCATACTAACCTTATCCTCGAAATAAACCAATTTGGTGACATTAAAAACCAAATATTATTTTATAATAAAATAATATTTTAAGATTTTCATAAACTCACCCTCCCCTCTCTTATAAAAGGGTACTTACCTTCTCTTAATTCAAAATCTCCAAAGCCTTTTGGCTCGGCCAACCCCAACTCAAATATCCTCCCATATACCCTCACATCATCCTAGAGAATTTACTAAGATTATAAAGTCATCTTAATGAGCCCTTTTGTTCAAATCAAAAGGAAGAACCTAAAGAAGAGGTAATTACTTCATCACCTCTTTCAACGTTATTTTCTTCCTCCAATTCCTCTTTCTTTGTTGCTTTCATACTAAAATAATAAATCCATTAAATTATACATAATGAGATGTTATTATAAATATGGTACAACCATATTCATTATTCTATTCATCCTATGAATGAAAAAGTCACCATATGTGTATATGTACAGCTTACCGTCTCCACGTCGTGTGTAGTTTGTTATTCAATGCATAAATTTTTGGATGGGAATAATAATGAGTATAACTGATGTAAATAATAAATATAGAATTATAATTATTATTTATATATAATAAAATAATAAAATTACATACTATTTAACCACTAATAGAATGACACTGTCACTCGTGCGTAGGTATGGCTTACTGTCTCCATGACGCGTTAAGATTTTGTTCCCCATCATAACCATTAAAGAATAATTTTCATTTGATGATTAAAAATAATGTTCAATAACTTAATATCATTATTTATATGAATAAAATAAATCTTATTTATAACAAAAATGACTTGTGGAACATAACATATAAATGATAACAAATCATTTAACACCCAAAATAATGACACTGCATAAATATTATTAACAAAGAAATATTAAAAGATCAAATTTCATATAATATTTATTTATGTGGTTCTTGTATAATTTAATAATTATTATTTCACCATTATACATGAGGTTAGAATACCGTTGACTAAGGAAAAGTACAAGGTAAGGGGTTTTCATCTCACATCATATTCCTATGAGATTAATGCTATATTGAAACTATTTCCATTTTTTGTGTATGTACTGCCCATGATTTTATTCTTTGTAAAATATGAATTAATTTATGGTTATTTTAATCTTAATTGTATGATTATTATTTCATGGTTTCTATGTTTCTTAAGTTACCAAATCAGTAAGGGAATCTATAATTTTCATTTCCTCTCATTGGGTTGTATGAAAACTTCATTGATTATTTCACTCCAATATTATGTGTAAAATCACTATTTATTTATTTATGTAGTAATTCCCACTCCCCATAGTGTGGGTATACTATTGATACACATAATCAATCCATTTATATGTTCTCAATTCATCTATATGAACATGATAAGAGTAATCTTACCTCAATTTAAATTCATTGAGTAAAACATCCAAGACATTGGTGTTGTTTTTACAAGAATATGTGTGAATGTACTCTGATTAATTTACACTTAATATCAAATCATATTGAGTGTATTTATATTTTTCATGAATAATTATGTTATTGATTTATCCTTAACCTATGTTTATTATCTTTATAAGGGATTTCATCTCAATTTACATTCCATTGATATTTTTTTTATTGTTAAGATCCAATTAAATTGTATATGGTGTACATACTATACATTGACATTATATATCATGAATCCCTTTACTCTCATGATATTATAATATTTTTATTACCTCAATTATTTTTATTCAAGATTATATCATTTTGTTAGGAACTCTAACTAAAATATCATTTTAAATGTTTTAAATATTTATTCATCTAATAATTTCTCATTAATGTCAATGTTTTAAAAATGGTGTTAAGGATTTATTTATATGGAAATGATTGTTTTGAAATTAAATTTCCATTTAAAAGTTTAAATGTGTTATTGTACACTTTTATTCAAAAATCTATTTTTAATAGCTTCTTGATAAATAGTGAGACTTTTAAATGTTTTTAAGATAACAAGATCTTTCTCTGAAAAAGTTTTATTGAATATTTTCATCTATGTCAATATCATTCATTATTATTGATTGAGGTTGATTTATTATAATAAAATATTCCATATTGAATTTAATGAGTTATGTTGGACTGTGGATGTGCTATTTTTATACCATTCACGGTTTGTGATTAAAATATTGACATTTCATATGATAGTTTTAATATGATTGTTTATATTATATTTCAACCTTTTCATATAATTTATTAATTGGACATAGTAAGTGACGGGTGGAGATTGCTATAGATCCTTGATGCATTAGTAGGTCTCATGAGAAAAATTTGTCTCTTAGGATAAGGCCTTTACTAAATTTTTATTTGTTGTCTTGGCATGAGGCCTTGACTATGTGGTTATGATGTCCAACATTATGCATCCCAACATTATGAAATTAAATATTGATCTTATATGTCAATATTAAACTAGTAGAATATCCATTTCAATAAGTAAATGAAATTTTTTGATTTACCTTTTCCATATTATGTTGAAGGTTAATTTTAAAAGGCTTGTGTTTTAGTATTATACATTGCCTTAAATATTTATGCTTATTTATGAATGTTTTCACTATATTGTTATCCTTATAGAGCATCTGAGATCACCCCTTTATATGTTTTATTTTTTCTAGGATGCGAAGAACTATATTATGACTGACTTGTAAAGATATGTTAAGGGATATGAGTGTGTTCAAAGAAGACACAAATTTTTTTTTTCAATTCATAATTTAATGTAAATTTTTTGTATGTATCCAATACTTCCAAGGATACTAAACTGATTGGTCTTTCAGGATTAGATCCCCTGTGATCATGCCAATGTTATGTAACAATGCACCGACTCTTGTTAACTAGGGTCAGGGTGTTACCAATGGTATTGGAGGAGGTTTAGTACAAACCATGGAAACTATATTTAGAAAAAATCTGATTAGAGAACATTACCATAAGATAGACTTTGATTATTAGTAAAGAAGAACTTCCTAGAATTTTGGTAATGTAGAGATATTTTGAATTTTTTAATAAATACATCCTTTTCTAGATACGATCAAGTATAGGCAGATCTAGAACATATGTATCTAAGGTAAATCCCAAAAACACTGCATTGAGCTAGAATCAAATGAGAACTGGTGCATGACAATGGGTCTTGCTGCACTCTTGGTTATAACACTCCTAGGGGATATTCTTATGATAATTCACATTTCTTTTAAAACCTGTTTTGAAGGATTTTAATATAAGACGAGGATAAATAACCTTGGCTAATCCAAAGGTGTTTAGATTGAATATATGGTGTCATGATATTCTCTAAATGATTTTATAACTATTATTACTCACACTCTACTTTCTGATTTTAATCAATGGTTAGACTCCAAGGAATTCATAATAATGTTGAACATGATGTATAAGGTGGGAATGATGGTGGAAATGAGCAACTAAATGGAATGTTGATAGACGTAAAAGATATTGTGTTCATACCGAAGTAGTTTTCCAAAAATATTTTCAATAACATGTAAATTAACCAACTCCAAAACTCAACAAAGAAGAGAAAGGTGGATAATTGTAATAGCTCAAGCAGTGGTGACAATGGAGAAAAGAAAGCTCAATTTTCATCAAGTAGGAAATGTGGATGGAGATGCCCAAGAAAGTGTCTCAATGGAACAAAGAAATTCTTTATGTGTGGTAATGAAGGATATAATGTAAATAATTGCTGAGGAAACAATAAGAGTACTACAGAAGAAAATAAAAATGATCCTAAGAATTTATTTACATCCATTTTTTGTAAATATAGGGGAACTAGGCATTACCCAAGTCAATGACCTATTATATAGGATAACCACTAGGTTGAATAAGAACCTATGTATAAATAAACGGATGGAGAAATGTTTAAAACTAATAATACACATTGTTGATGGGATTACTTTGGAATAATTTTATCTTATATGTGTAACCATGCAGTTTGTTATGTGAAAATTCTATTTGAGGATGAATTTTCTTTTCTTTTGTGGATATAATTATAAATAACCATTTGGGTTTATATGATCCTTGACATTTTGTCAATTACTAGTCATTAATTTTTTGGATGAAAATGTCAGGTATGAGATAACATTTGTGGTTAAATTATGTTATGGTTATTTTGAAGAATTTATCTCATTTTGGGAATATTATAAACTATAGTTTTTGAAAAAGGACAACATACAGACCGTGTGACAACCTGTCACATCGGAAAATTTTGCGGGAATCGAACCCACAACCAAAGTATGAATAGGATTTATCACCTACCACTGGACTATATAATGTCTCTAGTTAGTGTGACTAATTATTTTTAGTCAAGTGATTTTATGGATCAATAATATAATGATTTTGGATCTTATGTTTAATCAAATAGATATCCTTAGTATAGGAAAATGATTTCGTGATTAAGAGAAAAATGATATTTTGGAAGAAATTTGCTCTATTGGGAACATTATATGCCTAAAAAATAGAATATTATGAGATTTAATTTGATGATTAATGGTGGATTTTTATTTTAGAATAATCTATGTTTTTATAGAGATTCAGGTTATTAAGGGAAATGATTAACCTATCATAGAGAATATGTGATTTGGTTAATTACACATAATTATGAGACTTTAAGATTAATTAATGTTATTTGGAGATAAATGTTAAAATTTAATATAAAAGACTATGTTAATAAATTCTTCGGAGTTTTGGGTTTCAATATCAGTTTGGATTAAATTGACAGATTTTAAGGACAATTTTTTTTTGAATGGTCTTTATTGAACATTGGGTATTTCTCATTTCATTTTGAAAAGTAAGATTAGTATTTATTTCTTTAAAGGATTATCCATTTTGGGGATGATGTAATCTTGTACTAACATTTTTGGTTTTGGTTAATCTCTAAAGTCAAGGGAAATATATAGTTAACCATTTTGGATTATGTGATTCTCTAGAAGTTGATTTTATCACTTTAGGTGTGACCAAGTCATCTTAAATACTCATTATTTAAGGAAAATATGAGTTAGTGGTTGGAATTTATTAAATAATGAAACTCTACTTGAAAATTAAGTATATCTCTTTATGCTCTTAGTCAATCACATAAAAAAATTACTCATATTTATGAAATGAAACATAAAATAAATAAATTGTCTGTTTACTTTTCCTACTGGGAAACTAATAACTATTTAACCTATCACAGGTTTGTGATTTCCTTGTTGTTAACTTTTTCACTGTCATGTTTTCTATCACTCTCCATCAGAACTTGACACTTATTTTATTTTCCATATCCATTTTTTCCTATAGGGAATCCTAGTATTGGTTATCTCAGGTGACCATTGTACTTCTCTTTCTTTATTTTAAAGTGATAGTTTTATTGACTATTATTCTGATGTGGGGCATTCAATGAAGCTCCCAGGCCCAATTTTATAATTAAGAGGATGAAATTTCCAAAAGTGTGGATTATTTTAACACCCAAATATTTCATATTAAGTTATATTCTTTAAATTTATTCTATAACTTGTGCTATATGCTACACCGAGTTTGAGCACACCACGACTTACCAAACTAGCCATTAAAAAAGATGATATGAATAGTATTAACTTTATTTTGAATTTTATATACTATATATAATTTAACACCCATATTATGTGTTTATTTGACATAATTTAAGAACTAATTCAATTTTCCAGATAAAATAAGTTTTTTAAAAAAAATCAATTTTACCACCTATTAATGGAGAACTCTCTTTAAATACAATATTAGACACATTTATATATTCAATTTTACAAATGAAACTTCTACTTTATAATAAGGACATAAAAAATTTAGTTTGGATAAATTTTCAATGCTTTTCAGATAACATTCTAATTTTGACGAGTAGTTAAAAATACTAAATTTTAATTAAAAACAACATTTTTAATAAAAATATTATAGCGCTAAGTAATAAATTTGAATGGTTTTGAAGTATAATTGGATTTTATTTTTATCATTTAATCCAATGTTGGTCATTGGATGTAATTTTACATTTAAATTGAACATATACACATATCAATCTTTTGATAGTATTTACTTCTCAAAAATTCTTTTTCTAGTTTTGACAACGAGAATATTTTTTAAAATTAATTACTAAAACTTCTATTTTTCCAATTTGGTAACATAGAAATCATTTTTGAATTCGAAATATCAAAATTATCTCTGGGATAATTTTTGGTATTTTTCTAAATACATTCAATTTTTGATGAATAGTAAAAACATTATGTTATTGTGTAAAGCCAAATATTTATTTAAATAATTATTTTTAATTTAAATTTATTTTGATGTCAAAATGGATAAATAATACATATATTATTACAAGTTAATTCATTGATGTAATTTTATAATAATAACAGATATATAAAATTTTATTGAACTATTTAACGCCTTTTACCTACCTTCTAGGCACAATTGAAAAGTTTCATAGACCGCAATTTTATCACTTATGTGAATTAAATTTCAAAAATGTGAGAGACGCTATTGAAATCAGTAAGTAAAATTTGGTTCAATAGGATGAAAATAATTTTTTTTAAATAGTAACATTTTAATTTTATTTACCACGGTTAAAATTAAATAGGATAATTAAAGAAAAAATGATATTATAATTACCCTAACACATGTACTAATTCTATTGGATAAGTGTTTTTCGACCATAATCATCCTTAGGAAAAAAATATGATCTTTTTTATCAACTTGAATTATATTGTGATAATTATTATTATTTTATTTAAAGAATAGTTAAATGTTTTGAAGTCAAATTTTAATATCTAAACCATTTTTAAAGTTTGGGTTATAAATATTATAAATTAAGAAAAAAATATTAATTAGAAATTTAGAAGATTTACTACGTCATGGTATTTTATTTATAATTTTTAGACACAAAAAAAAAAAATTTATCTATGACACAATGATGATGTAATAATTACCTTATTAATGAATGATTAAAATAATTGAAATTATAAATATATAAATAAATGTAAACTAAGACTTCTTATTAATTAAACTAATTTTATAGTTTAATAGAACTTTTTAGGGTTGATTAAATTTATTTTTTTTCAAAGAAATCATTTTTATCACTTTCACAAAAACCAAAGACTAAATAATGTCAAAATTGACATAAATTAGTTTTTAAAACAAATACTATTTTATTAAATTATATAATATTCCTAAAAATATAAGGTTCTAAAAAAGTACTTATATAATGATAGATATGTAATTAATGAACCAATTGAGTTTATATTGTCGTTTTATAGTAAGTTTATTAAGCATTTGATAAAATAATACAAGAAGACATGGTAAAAGTTAAACTATTTAACTAAGAGTTACATCTAATAGATAAGGTTAATATGGTGATCTCAACATGTCTAAAACCAATAGGTTGTGATATTTTATAAACATCACCACCTAAACACTATCTCAATTTATTTGGAACCATTATAATTTGAAAATTATTTTATAATAAAATAATATTTCAAGATTTTCCTAAAATGAACCTCGCCTCTCTTATAAAAGGGTACTTCCCCTTATCTTACTTAGACACCTCCAAAGAATTTTCGTTCAGAGAAACCCTAATCAAATATCCTAAAATATACCCTCACTTCAACCTAGTGGCCTTACTTTGATTATAAACCCAACCTAAGGATCCCTTTTGTTCCAATTAAAAGGAAGAACCCGAAGAAGGGGTAATTACTTCATCATCTCTTCAAAAGTTCTTTTCTTCTTCCACTTCCTCTTTCTTTGTTTTTTCCATACTAAAATAATAACTCAAGTAACTTATAAATATTAAGATATTATTATAAATATGGTATAACCATATTCATTATTCTATCCATCCTATGAATGACAGTGTCATCATACATACGTACGTACAGATTACCATCTCCATATCGTGGTGTAGTTTGTTATTCAACACTTCATTATTTGGATGGGTATAATAATGAGTATATCTTATGTAAATAATAAATATAAAATTTTAGTGATTCTATATATATAATATAACCATCCAATTACATACTATTTAACCACTAATAGAATGATATTGTCGCTCGTGCGTACGTACGACATAACGTCTCCATGATGCGATGAGATTTTGTTCCCCATCGTACCCATTCAAGAATAATTTTCATTTCATAATTTTATATAATTTTTAATAAATTAATTTCATTTTGGATATGAATCAAATAGATCCTCTCCATAACAAACATGACTTACATAACAAAACATATAAAGGAAAACGTATCAGTTAACACCCAAAATAATGATACTACATAAATATCATAAACAATGCTATATTAGAAGATCATATATGATATCATATTTATGTATTTCGTTCTTTTATAATTTAATAAAAATTATTTAACAATTATACAAGAGTTTATCATACCCTCAGCTATGTAAATGTACAGGGTAAGGGGTTTTCATCTCACTTCATATTCTTGTGAGATTAATGCTATATTGCCACTATTTCCTTTTTTCTTGTGTATGTACTTACCATGATTGTATTATTTTGGAAATATAATTTAATCAATGGGTATATAAATATTCATTTTATGATCCTTCTTTAATGGGGTGTAAGTTTCGTAAGTTACCTAATCAGTAAAGGAATTTCTAATTTCGATTTCCACTCATTGGGTTTTACTCGAACTTCATTGATTATTTTACTCCAAGATTATGTGCGAAAAAACTATTTAATTATTTGTGTAGTAATTTCCACTCCCCATTGTGTGGATATTATTTTGATATGAATAATCACTCCATTGATAAATTCGTATGTCATCGATATGAACTTGATAAGAGTAATGTTAACTCAATTTCCATTCATTGAGTTAAACATCCAAGTCATTGGTGTGGTTTTTATAAGAATGTGTTTGAATTTCCTCTGATTTATTTACACTAAATATCCAATAATTTTGAATTTATATATATTTTTTACACATAATTATGTCATTTCTTTATCCTTAACCCAAGGATATGGTCTTTATAAAGGATTTCATCTCAATTTCCATTCCATTCAGTCTTCTTTATTATTATGTACCAACTCACATTTAAAATGTGTACATATTGTACTTTGACATAGTATATCCTAAATCCTGTTATAATCAGGATACTATTAATATGTTATTAACAAAATTGTTTGTATTCAAGATTCTTTCATTTGTTTGAGAACATTAACTAAAATATCATTTAAAATGTTTTAATGATTTATTCTTCTAAATCATTATCATTAATGTCAGTTTTTTAAAAATGGTGTTAAGGATTTATTTATATGGACATGAATGTCTTAAAATTAAAATTATACTTAAAATTTTAAAAGTGGTATGGGACACTTTGATTCAAAAATCTATTTTTAATATCTTATTGATAAATGGTAATAAATGTTTCAAGAAAAAGGGGATATTTCTCCCAAATAGTTTTACTGATTAATTTAATCTATGTCAGTATCCTTAATTATTATTAATTTTGGATGATTTATTATAATACAATCTTCTATTTAGTATTGAATGATATATGTTTGACTGTGGATGTGCTATTTTTATACTATTCGTAGTTTGTGGATAAAATATTGACATTTTGTATGCTAATTTTAATATTAATGTTTAGATTTTGTTTCAACCTTTTCATATGAAGAATTTAATGGACTTAGAAATTGATAGGTCGAGACCATTATACCTCCTCGATGCATTGATAGGTTCCAAGAGACAAATTACTGTCTTGGCATAATGCCTTGACAAAATTTTTATTTTTAGTCTTGGAATGAGGCCTTGACTATGTGGTTGTGATGTCCAATATTATAAATTCCATCATTATAAAATTAGATATTGATATTACATGTTATTATTTTACTAGTATAATATTCATGTGAATATTTAAATGGAATTATGTGTTTTACCTTTTCCATATTATTTTGAAATTTAATTTTAAAAGGCTTGTGTTTTAGTGTTATACATTTCCTTAAATGTTAATGCATAATTATGAAAGTTCCTGCTAAGTTTTTATCATTACTAAGAATTTTAGATCCAACCTTTATTTGTTTCATTTTTCCTAGGATTAAAATAATTATATACAGAATTACATATAAAGATAAATTAAGTGATATGAGTTCGTTCAAAGGAGACACAATGTTGTTGTGTTTTATTTCATAATGTAAATGTAAAACTTATGTATGTATATCGTACTTACAAGGATGCGAAACTGATTGGTATTTGGGTATTTTACCCCTTGTGATCATGTCAATGTTATGTAATAATGCAGTGACACTGGGTAACTAGGTTCGGGGAATTACAACAATATCGTAATTAATATATGACACCTTATGTCACACCTAGTTTTTTTTCTTTTCATGTCTTGGTTTTGATAGGGTTCATTGAAAATACCAATCAATTTTTTTGGATTTTGGATGTGATTCAATTTGAGTTTTGAACATCAATATATGTATAATAACACATATTTGGGATCCACATTTCTTGTTTAGGAGTTTTTGGAGAAAGGGTCGTTATTTATTAATTTGGGCCAACTGTGATCCAATTTGCAGTTTTAAAAACCAAAAATTGTTTCCTTGATAACTCATTTTTTTCATAATTTTTCATTAATTACACTTCCCAATTGGCCTCCATTGACACATTAATCCTACCATATCCTTTTGTACCCCATATAAATTCATAAACATGGTGAATTGGGGTTACTTATTTAGGTACTGGTCCAGCCCAAGGGCCCATTAATAGTTTTAAAAAAATAACTGGTTTCTTTTATATCTAATTCAATTTTAATATATGTTTGTGATTCCACATCACACTATAATAAAATATCCCTATCCTCATTCCATTATCTATTTTACCTCTTTGTATCAAATATGATTTTCGGATTAGGGTGAAAGTTCTCATGTTACCTCAACTCATCTAGAATTGATAAAGTAACTTGTTTCATACATAACTCATTCAATTAGTGATATTTTCCCCACAAATATTATTTTGATGGTTCTTAGAGAACATATTATAATCTCCAATAAGTTTCAAGGCATTCCCTTTTCTCTACGGGCGTAGATCTAATGGAATACGAAGAGTTTTCTAGTTGAAAAGATGAGATTCCTTCTCCTTTATCCTCCATCTTCTTTCTCCTTTCATTATTTCTTGGTTTTATAATCTCCCATAGTCATGATCAACCTAGGGTTCTGTTATCAAATGATTTTTATTGGGTTTTTGTTCATATGGGGCTTTTCATCATAGGTTTAGGGTTTGTAAACCCTCAGATGGTGATTTTGGTTGTGCGTTTCCATTGCGCCAAAGATTTAAGGTGGGACATCCATTGCATATGCCTTTATATTTTAAGATTCATCATTTTCATATTTTTTTCATCTATTATATATGTTTATTATTTTTGTTTATCATTTTGATAAATTTCATTGACTGCAAAATGGTCATTTAATCCTTGTTTTGTGAAAGGTAATGTTGTTTTGTCATAAAAGTGCACACCAAGTGTTTGTTTAAATGGTCCACATTATATCAAAACTATTTTGTGAGGTTTATAACCTGCTTTGTGGTATTTTGAATATATTACAGTATCTTTTATATAATATTTCTTTAAATCGATGCTTTATTCGATTTCATGTTCTTAAAATTCATTATTTTGTTTAAAAGGGCATGTCTTGTATTCGGTAAATTTCCCGGTTGGATTTTATGTGTTATGTTTGATTTAAAATATTATTTTTTTGGATTTATAAATGAATTTAAAGAATGATAAATGATATTTTTGGGTCCTTATATGGATTTACAATTTGTATTTGGTTTTACAAACAAATGGGTTTTGGTTTATAACATGTTTTGGCCCAGGTTATCGGAGAACGGTCTTTTTCACATCCTTGTGAAAATGGTTATGTTTTGAACATGTAACCTGAATATTTTAAGGGATTTATGAATGTGTTATTTTCTGTAAATGGTGTGTATACAACTTCTTAATAAAATTAAAATTCATACCATGGCCAAATGATTATTTGGGGAAAGGCTGAAAGCCCCGTTTGGCATTATTTTTTATTGTCAAAATGGTTTCCATGTGTATTTCATGTTCTATCTTTTCATACAATTTTATGATCCATGAAAATGATTTATTAATTGGTTTTGGGGATTCCAAATATTGTTTTTAGGTTATTTATGGGTTTTTGGCCATAAAAAATCATTATTGAATGGATTTTATGTGTAAGGCCTCGTTATACTCCTTTAAAATTTCTTACGAATATTTTTACTGGATTCTTGATTCGTGAATGAAATGTGAAGCATGTTTGTGGGCTGTTTGTGAGTTTATGGTTTGGTGATGAAATTTGGATGTGAAATTTTTATTTGATAATATGTGTAACTTGATTGAGCACTAAAGGGAATCCCGAGTATCTAGGTGGGTGGACTTGTACTAGTATGCTAGTGGTTCTGTGGGGTTTGGCCCATGTTTCACGTAGAATGTTGGATGATGAAAACACTAACTAATCTATTATTATGATGATATTGGTGGAACACTAGTTTTTGGTCATGATCCCTACTAGTGGCTCATGTGCACGTGAAAAAATATTTATTATGCTTACTTTCACCGAGATATGAGGTACATGAGGCTCACAACTAACTAGTGCCTAGGGGTGTTACCATGACTTCTACTCATTTGATATTTTGAACTCACCATCAGCATACAGTTTGATTGGTTGGTAAATTCAGTAGTGTGTGTGATTTATTTAAAAGTGTAGATTATTTAATGTAGCCCCCTTTAAAACTATTTTCATTTTGAAGTTTCACCTCTTTGAAATTTGTTACTAGAATTATTATTTATAAAACATGAATTTTTTTCTGGTAATTTTTTTTATATAGCATCAGAACATATTTGGAAAACATTCCTTTATATTTGGTATTTAAAAATTGAAATTGATGTTTCTATTATTTTAAAGTATTTGCATTGTGAATAGAATATTGGTCTAACCTACTGATTTTTAATACTCATGCCAATCGTCTTCTTCTGTTTTTAGCCATTATGCAGGTTTCATATTGATTTTGATCTCCTTGGGTGACATGTAAACATTTTGTTGGAGAGTGACCAGAGTGGTCACAAGAGTTATTAGGTTATCAGGTTTGGTTAGTTGAGTAGTTGGTTTAGTTGTACTTTCAGTTTCTTGTACAAATAATGTTCAGTTCAATTTTTATATAAATGTATTTTGGGTTGTCCATTTCATTCCTCTATTTTTTTGATTGTTTATATATGAAAAAAAATCATTCCCTTATGTGCCATATCGATTCTCTTGGTGCTTATCACCATCCCAGGAGGATCGGGAATGCCTCTCGGCACTTGTCGCATGTTGGCCTGGGTGACCGGTTCAGGGTCGACTCGGGCTGGTTCGTGACAAAATGGTATCAAAGGAGGTAGGGTCTTAGCCGACATTTTATTTTAGAGCACCCTTATTATTTGGGGTATGTCAAGGTAAATGGATTATGATTTTTGGGACTTGAGGGGTAATTGCGAGAAGAGCATCACAAACTCTTTCTCATTCTAATCCTTGGGTTTCCATGGGATGTCCAGTTTTATTAGTGTCTTTTTTTCTTATTGATTGTCTGGTTTTGGGATATGACAAGGGGAGTCTAACAAATGGCCTTCGTGATCTCGCAGGGCCTGGCAAGCCATGTGGATCCAGGGCATGGTCCTAATAATTCTATCTGTGTTGGTGTGGTGTTTGACATATGGCCGCCAACCATATGGTCAAGTCACCCACCAACACTAGTTTTCTTTTTGTGGGTTTCCTGTAAATTTCATGAATTGTGAATTTTTGTTTTGAAAATACTTGTGTGAGAATTATAGAAATGAATTTTAAAGGAAGCATTGGATTTTTAAAATGGGGAAATGGGTTTTCAAAAAATAAATATAATAATGGTTTTTAAATGTTGTTTTTTTTCTTAATAAATTTTTGGGAGGATGTGCAAATTATTTAAGAGGATTTAATTTTCCTTAATCTAAACTTGTGGTTTGTTGAAATAAAAGGTTTTGAAAGTGTGCATGATTTTAAATTAATTCTGAAACATTGTTTAAAATGGGTTGCTTTGGGCTATTGAAAATATTTTGAATTTGATGAATTGGTCTAGAAAATTTGGTTTTGAGTGGATGGTGTTTTCTAGAAAGGAGTTTTGGCCTTTATGGTTGTCCAATTATGAAAACAGACCTTGTTGATTTTTTTAAATGGGAAAGGTATATTTGGAATAGAATGGTTGTTTTGGTAAGTTATATCAAATTAAATGGATTTTTTTTAATCAAATAGTTCTTGATGAAGGGTGGATGGTATTGTGAAATCTAGAAATGGTTTTTGATTTGTTGGTTAATGTGCCTTTGGAAGGTACACGATTATTTTTGTAATGAATATTTTTTCTTTTTTCATTTGGAGTTTTAATGGGTTCTCACATGCAAGGTTTTCTAGATATATGGATGAATGGCGGTTATGGCCTAGTATTTGGGTGCCTCGGGTGGCACGTAAATATTCATGTGAGTGAGACTTGGTGAAACACCATTGGTGAATGTGAAAATCCACCAAGTTATTTTATTTTTATATTTATTTTTCAAAAGTGTTTTTAGTTGAAATATTGAGGTTTTTGTTTTGAACCGACAGTTATGTGGATGGTTTATCCTATATATTAGATGTTTTGTCTTTTTAGTATGCTTCTTTATGATCTAGAAGTCATACTCTTGTTGCATCTTAAGATGGGAACTTGTTGGTGGCTCGGTTTTGGGGTAATGTTTATTGGGTTTCTAATGATGTGTTAGATGTTGTGATGTTTCCATGGATGGTTCTCCATTTCTATGCTTTAAAGTTGATCAACCTAAGTATTTGTTTCAAATGTCAAATCCACCTATAAGAATGACACCTCATCCCATTTTTTTAAATAGAGATATGTTTGGGCTCGATTTAAAGTGCCTTAACTTTATGGTGATTCTCTCGATTATAGTTGTTGTGCTCAGTGATGTTTAGGGGGTGTTTTGTTTTGTGCCTTGTTCATTCTGCTCCCCATTCCGAGTGAGAGAAAATAGAGTAGTGTATCTCTATGTTCTTGTTTGGGTAATAATGTGTTGTTGGGGAAGAATGTTCCATGGTGTCTCTTGATCTATTTTTTCTTATTGGAAGTGTTATGTGGTACTATGTGAAACTAAGGGATGGAGTACATGTTGGGGATTATCGAATCCTAGATACAAGGAAAGAGATGCTTCATCCATCATAGCTCTATCCATATGTTTCAGAGTGAAGCTAGCACGTATTCAGGAGTACTTGCATTGTGGGTAGTATTGATAAGCTCATACCTATACCATTTCATTGAGGTAGTTCCATTTTTTCTTTTGTGCTTTCAATGTCCAAATGATTTGGTCCCTTTCTATCCCCTCCCAAATTTGTGGGGGTTTGGATCCGTGCAGAGAGTGTTGGACCAGTTCATACCGCCTCCATTCGATATTGGGTGGCTTAAATGTTCATTTTTTGTTCCTCTCAACTTGGGTTTGTAGGTTGTTGTGGGATAGTTTTAGTGGTCCTGTGTAGGTGTGTCCCAATTATATATCATTTTGATTTCTTTTTTTCATTCCTAGTTGGCCTCTAATGGTGGGGAGACCCATTGTGGGTCTCGAAGATCTTTCCATTAGGATTTTTTAGATTGTAGTTGTGATTTAATGGTGGGGATACAATTCAGGTTATAACGCCCCGACCCCAGTTACCCAGAGTCGGTGCATTAGTACATAATATTGGCATGATCACAAAAGATCAAGTCTTGAAAGATCAAATAGTTTAGTAGCCTTGGAATAACTAGATACATTAATAAAGTTTACATTACATCATAAAGTGAAAAGTACTACAACAACATATTTTATTCATATGCCCTCATATTATCCATGCAGGTCATTCCTAAATTACTTCTTCACATCCTGGGAAAAATAAAACATTGAAAGTGGTGAGCTCAGATGCTCAGTAATGATAACAATATAGCGGAAACTTTCATAAATAAGCATAATAATTAAAGGTAGTATATAAATAAAACAAAATCCTTTTAAACTTGAACTTCAACATAATATGGAAAAGATAAAATGAAATAATGCCATTTACGTATTCACATGGATATTCTACAATTCGAATAATCACATGAAATATCAATAACCACTTTTATAATGATGGAATGCATAATGCCAGACTATCCTAATCACATAGTCAAGGCCTTGTGCCAAGACTACAAATAAGATTTTTTCAAGGCCTTTTTCCAAGACACTAGTTTGTCTCATGAGACCTACCGATGCATCGAGGATCTATAGCGGGCTCCACCCATCACATATTAAGTCCAATGCATTCCTCATGTCAATAGTTTTAAACATAACATAAACATTCATATTTAAACTAGCATACTAAATGTCAATAATTTCTCCATAAAACATGAATGGTATAAAAATAACACATCCATAGTCCAACATATCACAAAACCTTCAATACGATATGGAAGTTTTGTATCATAATAAATAAACTTCAAATAAGCTTAAAATCCATCAATGGATGTTGACATAGATGAAATCAAACTATTTGAGATAAATATCTCTTTTTTTGAAATCAATTAAAACACACATAATTATAAAATAAAAAATTTACTTTGAAAATATTTTTATAATATTGTAAGGGAAACTTCAACGATTTTATAACGGCGGAAAATAGCCACACACGCCGTATAAGTTATTAACGATATTTTTACCTTAATTCTATCAAAAAGGTTAAAAAGGACCTTTTTTGGAAAATGACAGAATGTTTTCATTATAAACTTCTTATAAAATGTCAAAAAAGGTATAAATGAATTTATCTCATAGTCTTTAAAATATTAATAATTATTTGAAATTCATTTTTAAGAAACATGGATGTGGATGATAAAGAGGTCCCAGTAGATAATTACCTATAAACAACCTCGGATAATGAAGAGATTGTGAAATAAACCCTTGCCTTATAATTTCCCTTGGTTGGGGGGTAGGTTAAAATCCTGTATAATGGTGAAATAATTGTTATTAAATTATACAAGAATCATATACATTAATATGATATCATATATGATCTTTCAACATTTCTTTGTTAATAGTATTATCGTCGTTTCGGGTGTTAACTTATATGTTTTGTTAAATAAGATGTGTTTTTATGGATAGGTTTTATCTTATTAATATCCAGAATGATATAAAGTCCATAATCATTATTTTTAATCATCAAATGATTATTATACTTTAATGGATACGATGGGGAATGAATCTTATCGCGTTCGTGGAGATGGTAGTCCGTACGTACGCACTAGCGACAATATCATTCTTTTGATTTTAAAATAATATATAATTGGATGGTATATTATATATACAGAATCATTATCATGTTATATTTATTATTTACATTAATTACATATCATTATTATACCAATCCAAATAATAATGTTTTGAATAACAATTACACCATGATGTGGAGACAGTAAGCTGTACGTACGCACGTATGGTGACATGTCATTCAAAGGATGGATAGAATACTGAATATGGTTTTACCATGTTTATAATAACATCACAGTATATATAAGATACTGGAGTTATTATTTTAGAATGGGAATAATAAAGAAAGAATAAGTGGAAGAAGACAAAAATTTGAAACTGGGTGGGGAAACATTACCTCTTCTTCGGGTTCTTCCTTTTCATTTGATCAAAAGGCCTCCATAGGTTGGCTTTCTGATCAAAATAAGGACTCTAGGTTGAAGTGAGGGAAGTTTAGATAGTATTTGGGTAGGGTTGGCTGAGACAAAAGGCTTTGAATGTGTGAATTAGGGATAAGGGGGAGTGCCCTTTTATAAGAGGGGTGAGGGGCACCTTTGGAAGAGCTAGAAATATTATTTTATAATAAATTTATATTCAGTTTCTAATTGCTCCAAAGTGGATTATTAAAAGTCTAAGGTGGGTATTGGTCGAAATACTTTCAACAAATAGAATCTATACAGGATTGGGTCATTATATTAACCTTATCTTTTAGTTTTAACTCTTAGTTAATTCTCCAAATTCCTCTTTTTATTGGTGTACTGTTTGCTTGATGTTTTTCTGAATGGTTCCCACTCCCCCAAAAAGTGGTTTCTTCAAGTCGTCCATTAATGATACACATATAATGATATAATTACTTTTTCCTAATGATATATTTTTAGGAATATAATATCAATTAATAATATAATATTTGTTTTAAAACCTCATTTATTTCAATTTTGACACTATTCAATAATTGATTTTTGTTAAAGTCTTAGAAACTTTATTAATTCGAAAAAAATTCATTTAAGCAATAATATAATGTCATATTAACCAATAAAATTCATGTATGTCATCAAAACATTCAAATTATATTTATTTTAACATTTGTAATACCAATTATTTTATTCTTTCATTAAAAAGGAAAATACTGCATCATTATTGTGTCGTAAATAATATTAACTATTAAATGTATAAAAATTATAAATAAAGGACGATTATGTAGGAAATAATTTTATTTTCTAATTAATATTTATAGTTGAAAATAAAACATATATAAAACTATGTAAACATTGGTTTAGCTAAAAGATATATGCTTATGTCATTTGTGTATTTATTTTAACTTAATTAATATTAAGTGTCCTTATCACTTACAAGTGGATCCATGGGGTCCAAAAATCGACCAAAAGATGACCATGGTCAGACATGTATCAACCAATAAGGTTAGGACACGTTTTAGGATAATTTATTATTATTATAATATCTTTTTACCCTTATTTACCGGATTTACCCTTTAACCATGGTAAATAAAATATTTACCAAAGTAATTATTCAAAATGTCTAAAAATAAAAGTTACCTATTTACACAATATGGAAATCTTGTTTCAAAATATGGAATCCATTTTTCCAAATTCAAAATATAGAAGTGGTATATATTAATTTAAAATTAATTCTCGTTGTTAAAACAAAAAGCATGTTTTTAAGAGATAATAACTATCAAAAGATTGACACTTGTTTATGTCTGTTTTAATTGTGAAATTATGTCCAATGACCAATATTGTATTAAGTGGTAAAAATATATTCTAAATATACTTTAAAACCACTCAAATTTTTAATTTATAACTGTTAATTATCTCGATTAAAAATTTTGTTATTAATTAAAATTTTGTAATTTTCACAATTCATCACAATATAAAAGTTACCAAAAAGTACCAAAATTTCACCCTAGGATAGTTTCAATATTCGAATCCAAAAATGAAATCCATTTTGAGAGATAAAATTTATAAAATTATAAAAAGTGGGTATTACTATTCATAACGGCTACTTTGATTGGTTGTGGTGTGTGTTAGAACTCGAAGATGTGTACAACACACGCTAGTGTATTATTCAAAGAAAGCGTACCGTGGAAGCCTGGGGTGTTACATTCTCCCCTACTTCATCCTTGAAATTTCTAGAATACTAATGCATGAAAATACTCAGGTTGTTCTTCATCATATGTTCCTTGGGTTCCCACGTTGCTTCTTCCATCTTATGGTTTCTCCACAAAACTTTTACCAGTCGAGTCATCCGGTTTCTCAGAACGTGTTCTCTCGTATCAAGAATCCTGACGGGATATTCGCAATAATACAGATTGGGTTCCAGTTATAATTCCTCATAGGTGAGTACATGCATTGTGTCAGGCATGTATTTCCTCAGAAGTGATACGTGGAACACATCGTGAACTTTGGAGAGACTTGGCGTCATTGCCAAATGGTAAGCTACAGCCCTGATTTGTTATATAATTTCGAAAGGTCCTATGTACCTGAGACTCAATTTACCTTCCAAAATTTATAACTCCCTTCCATAGAGATACCTTCAAAAAACATGATCTTCTACCTGAAATTCCAAATCCTTCCTTCAGTTGTCAGCATAGATCTTCTTCCTACTTTGAGCTGCATTAATGTGGTTTTGGATTACCTTCACCTTCTCCATAATTTCCTCCACCAGTTCTGGGCCTACAAGTTTTCTTTCACCAACGTCATCCCAACAGGTTGGTGTGCAACATCTCTTTCCATATAAAGCTTCATATGGTTCCATTTGAATACTTGAATGGATGCTATTGTTATACAAAAATTCTACCAGAGGTAAATATTGATCCCACATACCCTGAAAGTCATGTGAGAAGGATCTCAACATGTCTTCTATGGTTTGAATAGTCCATTCTGATTGTCCATCTGTCTGAGGGTGGTAGGCAGTGTCAAATGAAGTTCAGTATCCAGGGCTTTCGGAAGACTTCTTCAGAATCTTGAAGTAAAACGAGGATCAAGATCAGAAACAATCGATAGGGGTACTCCATGAATTCCCACAACTTCAATAATATATAGTCTTGCTAGACGTTCGAGTGGTAAATATTCTGTTATAGCAAGAAAATGTGCTGACTTGGTAAGACGATCAACAATGAACCATATTGAATCGTTCCTTCTAGGAGTCTTTGGTAGCCCCATGAAAAATTCCATCATAATATTATCCCATTTCCACTTAGGTATGGGAAGAGGCTGCAATACTCCACCAGGCTATTCCCTTCCAGCTTTCACTTGTTGGCAAACCATACTTCTTGACACAAAATCAGCAATCTCCCTCTTCATGTTGTCCCACCAAAAATGTTCCTTCAAATCCCTATACATTTTTGGGCTCCTATGGTGTATTGATAAATTCAAACTAGATGTATCTTCCAGCAATTCCCTTTTTAGATCAGGTATATTGGGAACACAAATTCTCTTCTCAAATTTCAAAATTCCATCTTTATACACAATTTTTCTCAATCTCCCATCATTCACAGCTTTAATCTTCTTTTGAAATTCTTTATCATCGGTCTGAGAACTCTTAATCCTTTCTAGTAAAGATGTTTTGGCAACCATTTGAAAAAGCATTGATGTTTCACCTTCCATGGTTATTTCCATGTCCATCTTCACTAGATCCATGAAAATTGGATCCCTTTCATTTCCCATATTGTTCAAAACTCCATGATCTTTTTTGCTCAAAGCATCTTCCACCTTGTTTGCCTTCCCCGGGTTGTATTGTATCGTGCAATCACAATCCTTGAGTAATTCGAGCCATCTCCTTTGCCTCATGTTGCGTTATTTTTGTGAGAAAATATACCTCAAACTCTTGTGATCAGTATAAATCTCACATTTTTCACCATAGAGGTAGTGTCTTGATATATTCAAAGAAAAGATCACAGCTGCTAACTCGAGATCATGAGTAGGATAGTTTTGCTGATGAATTTCCAACTGTCGTGATGCATAGGCAATAAACCTATCATTCTGTATAAGGACACAACCAAGTCCTTTCTTCGATGAATAAATATAAATAACAATCCCATCATTCCTCGATGGTAGAGTAAATATAGGAGCATTGAATAATATTATCTTTAGTTCTTCGAAACATTCTTCACACTCTTTTGTCCAAACAAATTTAACCCCTTTACAAGTGAGCTTTGTTAATGGGTTAGCCAACTGGGAAAAAATCATGATGAAACGTCGATAATAACTTGCTAAACCAATAAAACTGTGTACCTCAGTTATACTTGTCGGTGAAGGCCATTCATGGATTACCTTAGTCTTATGAGGATCAACAAAGATTCCATCTTTAGAGACAATATATCCATGAAAAGAAATCTCTTGAATCCAGAATTCACACTTACTAAACTTCCCATATAATTCATGTCTTCTTGGAGTCTTCAAGATAATGCGCAAGTGATTTTCATGATATTCATAGCTTTTGGAGTATACCAAGATATCATCAATAAATACCACCACAAATTCATCGAGATATTCCTTGAAAACTCTATTCATTATATCCATGAATACAGAGGGTGCATTAGTAAATCCAAAAGGCATTACTGTAAACTCGTAATGCTCGTACCTAGTGCGAAATGTTGTCTTCATAATGTCTTCCTTATTCACACACAACTGATGATATCAATATCGAAGGTCAATCTTTGAAAATTATTGAGCTCCATGTAGTTTGTCAAATAAATAATCAATGTGAGGTAGGTGATACTTGTTCTTTATTGTTATAGCATTGATCACTTTGTAGTCGATACATAACATCATATATCCGCATTTATTTTTAACAAAATGAAGAGGGGCTCCCCATGGAGAAACACTAGGTCCAATAAATAGCTTATTACTCAATTCCTATAGCTGTTTCTTTAGTTCAACTATTTCACAGTGGCCAATCTATAAGGGGTCTTCGATATAGGCCTTGATCTGGGAATTAAATCAATGGAAAACTCAACTTTTTCATTCTAGAGGATGTCCAGGTAAATCTTCCGGAAACACATCTACATATTCTTTCACAATAGGTACATCCTCTATTTGAACACTCATTTCCTCACCCGCAATCATTTCAATCTCTTCCTCCCCAATAATTGAATTTAGTTGAGCTACTGGGGGTGGATCTAGATAAGAATTATGTGGTTAGGATTCCTCTCTAAAGATAAGGTGTTCCTTATCATCATCATCAAAAATAGTAACCTTCTTCTTCTTATAATAAATTTTTTTCATCATGGTCCGAAAGACAATCCATACTGAGGATTATATCAAATTGAATCATAGGTATGATGATGAGATCAATAGATAAAGACCATTTATGTGCTCTAATGAGGACTGATTCACAAAACATTGTTGCAGTGATACTTCCGATAGGAGTTTTAACTAACAACTCCCTTGTTAAATCAAATTAGAAATATCTAATTTTCTTAGCAAACTGGGAAGATATGAAATAATGCGATGATCCAGAATCAAATAATTCATTTTCTAAACTTGAGGAAACCATTAAATTACCTACCACCATGTCTTTCGGAGCTTCTACCTCAGCATTAGTGATAGCATAAGCTTGGCCTTGATCCCTTGGCCTTTTCTGTGGTAAGTTCCCCTGACGCTTAGGAAATTCATTTACATAATGTCCAATATCTCTGCAGTTGTAGCATTGAACATCAGTAGCTTCTTTCTTCCCCTTTCAATCATGAGCATGGTGGCCTTTTTCACCACACTTGTAACAGAATCACATTCCCTTCAAGCACGTACCCGGGTGTTTCTTCCCACATTTACTATAGGATAGAAATTCATCTTTTTCCATCATCCCCTTATTTGCATTCCCAGAGTGATCAAAAGATATCTTCTTCTATTTCTTTGCTTTAAATTCATAAGACTTATAGAATTCTTTTTATATCTTGATAGAACATGGGACAATATATTCGTACGACAAGAAGGATTGTAAAACTAATGCTCGATGAAGAAATGGTTTTAACCCATCAACAAAACGATCAATATTTCTTCTTGGTTTATGTATATAATCTCCAGCATATATTTCTAATCTTGAAATGTCAGCCTCATACTTTGCGACATTCTCATCCTCCTTTTGTCTTAGACTCAGAAATTGCATTTCTTTATCTGCTCGATGGTCATGAAAAAAGTATTTTTCTAAGAAAATCTCTTTGAACTACCTCCATTCCATATTTTAATCTTCATCATCTTCCTTAATGTTTTGAATCAATGACCACCATTGATTAGAATCTCCAGTGAGGCGATAAACATCCATGACAACTTTTTCCCTTTCACTACTCCCCAAAGCGTGAAATATTTTCTCTAAGGAACTTATCCATTTCTCAGCTACTAATGGATTTTTACTCCCATTGAATGTTAGTGGTTGCTGCCTCATGAAGTGATTTGACATTGATCCTCCATGTTGTGGATCTGGGTGCTCCATACGGGTAAGGTTATTATTCATAACCTGATTGAGTTGTCCCAGTATGGTAATTAGTTGATCAGCACTAGTTTCATCACCAGATCCACTATAATTATCTTGAGTAGGAGGGAAATACCTACATAGAGTGCATGCATTGATACAGTTTCCATTTCTTCAACTAGGCGCCATTTCTAAACAATTACATAAACCAGATCAGTTTATGAATCAAAATACATAATTCCATACTTGTAAAATACATAACATAAATTGAACTATTTATGCATATAATGCATAATCTTAAAAATGTTTTCTTTGAGGAATTATATACTCATAAACCCTTCATAATGGTTTGTAAGGAAAATGAGAATTATCCTAAACATATCCCCTGGGAGTGTCGTAACCAAGAGTGCAGCAAGGCCCGTTGTCGTGCACCAGTTCTCGTTCGAGTCTAGATCAAAGTGGTGTTTTTGGGTTTTACCCCTAGGTACATCTGTTCCAGAGCCACCTCTACCTGCACGTATCCGGAGAGGGATTTATTTCTCAGAAAATTCAAAAAATTTCTCCAATACACATATTCTAGGAAGTTCTTCTATAATAATCCTCAAAGTCCATCATAGACCTATGTGCTCTAATTAGAGTTTATCTAAACATAGATTCCAAGGTTTGTACTAAACTTCCTCTGATACCAACTGTAACACCCTGACCCCAGTTACCCAGACTCGGTGCATTATTACATAATATTGGCATAATCAAAAAAGATCATGTCTCGAAAGACCCATTAGTTTAGTAGACTTGGAATAACTAGATACATTCATAAAGTTTACATTACATCATAAAGTGAAAACTACTAAAACAACATCTTGTCTTCATATCACCTCATACTATCCATGTAGGTCGTTCATAAATTACTTCTTCACATCCTGGGAAAAATAAAACATTGAAAGGGGTGAGCTCAGATTCTCCGTAAGTATAACAATATAGCAGATACTTTCATAAATAAGCATAATCATTTAAGGCAGTATAGAACTAAAACAAAGGCCTTTTAAACTTGAACTCCAGTATAATATGGAAGAGATAAAATGAAATAATTCCGTTTACTTATTCATATAGATATTATACTTTTCGAATAATCACATTCAATATCAATAACCACTTTCATAAAGATGGAATGCATAATGGCAGACTATCATAACCACATAGCCATGGCCTCGTGCCAAGACTACAAATAAGATTTGGACAATACCTTGTGCCAAGACACTATTTTTTCTCATGAGACCTACTGATGCATCTAAGAGCTATATCGGGCTCCACCCGTCACACATTAAGTCCAATTCATTCCTCATATGAACAGTTTTAAACATAACATAAACATTCGTCTTAAAAATAGCATATGAAATGTCAATACTTTCTCTATAAACCATGAATGGTATAAAAATAACACATCCATAGTCAAACATATCACAAAACCTTTAATACAATATGGATGTTTTTTATTATAATAAATAAACTTCAAATAAGCTTAAAATCCATCAAAAGATATTGACATAGATGAAATCAAAACTATTTGAGAGAAATATCTCTTTTTTGAAATCAATTAAAAGTCACATAATTATAAAATAAAACATTTAATTTTAAAATATTCTTATAAGATTGTAAGGGAAACTTTGACGATTTTGTAATGGAAGAAAATAGTCGCACCCGCTGTATAAGTTAAAAAAGACATTCTTACCCTAATTCTATCAAAAAGGTTAAAAAGGACCTTGTTTGGAAAACGACAGAAATATTCCTTTAGAAAATTCTTATAAAAAGTAAAAAGGGGTATAAATGACTTTGTACCATAGTCTTTAAAATAGTAATAATTATTTGAAATACATTTGTAAGAAACATGGATGTGGATGATAAAGAGGTCCCAGTAGATAATTACGTATAAACAGCCTCAGATAATGAAGAGATTGTGAAATAAACCCTTAACTTGTACATTTACTTGGTTTGGGGTAGGTTAACCTCCTGTATAATAGTGAAATAATAATTATCATATTATAAAAGAATCATATACATTAATATGATATCATATATGATCTTTTAACATTGCTTTGTTAATATTATTATCGTCATTTCGGGCGTTAACTTATATATTTTGTTACATAAACTGTGTTTTTTATGGGTAGGTTTTATCTTATTCATATCCAAAATGATATCAAGTACATAAACATTATTTTTAATAATCAAATGATTAGTAGAATTTAATGGATACGATGGGGAATGAATCTCATCGTGTTCGTCGAGATAGTAGTCAGTACGTACGCACGAGCGACAATATCATTTTTTTGATATTAAAATAATATATAATTGGATAGTATATAATATATACAGAATAATTATCATGTTATATTTATTATTTACTTGAATTACACATAATTATTATACCCATCCAATTAATAATGTTTTGAATAACAATTACACCACGACATGGAGACGGTAAGCCGTACGTACACACGTATGGTGACATGTCATTCAAAGGATGGATAGAATACTGAATATGGTTTTACCATGTTTATAATAACATCACAGTATATATAAGATACTTTAGTTATTATTTTAGAATGGTAATAACAATGAGAGAAGAAGTGGAAGAAGAAAGGAATTAGAAAGAGGGTGGTGAAAACATTACCTCTTCTTAGGGTTGTTTCTTTTGAATTGATCAAAAGGGCTCCATAGGATGAATTTATGCTCACAATAAGGCATTTAGGTTGCATTTAGGTATGTTGAGAGAGTATTTGGGCAGGTTTTGGCCGATCCAAAAGGATTTGAATTTCTGAATTTGTGAGAAGGGGGAGTGCCCTTTTATAAGAGGGTGAGGGGAACCTTTGGAAAAGCTAGAAATATTATTTGATAATAAATTCATATTCAGTTTATAATGTCTCCAAAGTGGATTATTAAAAGTATAACATGGGTGTGGGTCGAGATAATTTCATCCAATAGAATTTAGATAGGTTTGGTTCATTATATTAACCTTATCTTTTAGTTTTAACTCTTAGTTAATTAGTTTGACATTTACTATGTCACTTTGTATTTTTATATTATATAGTTAATAAAATTACTATATACATCCAAGAGACCCCCAATTGGTCCATTAATGATACACCTATAATTATATAAGTCCTTTGTCCGAACCTTAGACTTATAGAAATATAATATCAATTAATAATATAATATTTGTTTTAAAACCTCATTTATGTCAAATTTGACACTATTCAATAATTGATTTTTGTTAAACTCTTAACAAATTTATTAATTCGAAAAAAATTCATTTAAGAAATAAAATAATGTCATATTAACTAATAAAACTCATGTATTTCCTCAAAACATTCAAATTATATTAATTTTAACATTTATAATACCAATTATTTGATTCTTTCATTAATAAGGAAAATACTGCATCATTATTGTGTCATAAATAATATTAATTATTAAATGTATAAAAATTATAAATAAAATACCATTATGTAGGAAATATGTTTACCTTTCTAATGAATATTTATTGTAGAAAATATAACATATATAACCCTATTTAAAAAAAATTAGCAAAAAGATATATGCTTATGTCATTTTCGTATTTATTTTAACTTAATTAATATAAAGTGTCCTTATCACTTACAAGTGGATCCATGGGGTCCCAAAATCGTCCCAAAGATTACCATGGTTGAACATGTATCAACCAATAATTTTAGGACACATTTTAGGGTAAGTTATTATTATTATAATATTTTTTTTACCCTTATTTACCAGATTTACCCTTTAACCATGGTAAATAAAATATTTACCGAAATAATTATTCAAAATGTCTAAAAATAAAAGTTACCAATTTACACAATTTGTAAATCCTGATTCCAAATATGGAATCAATTTTTCCATATTCAAAACATAGAAGTGCCAGAAATTAATTTGAAATTAATTCTCGTTGTTAAAACAAAAAGCGTGTTTTTAAGAGATAATATCTATCAAAATATTTGCACTTGTTTATGTCCGGTTTAATTGTAAAATTATGTCCAATGACCAACATTGTATTAAATGGTAAAACTATATTCTAAATATACTTTAAAACCACTCAAATTTATAATTTATCACAATTAATTATTTTGATTAAAAAAGTTGTTTTTAATTAAAATTTAGTAATTTTCACTATTCATCAAAATATAAAAGTTATACGAAAAGTACAAAATTTGACCCTAGGATAATTTTGTTATTACCAATCCAAAAATGAAGTCTATTTTGAGATATAAAATTTATAAAATTTTAAAAAATGGGTATTACTATTCATAACGTCTACTTTGATTGGTTGTTGTGTGTGTTAGAACTCGAAGTTGCATACAACACATACTACTGCATTATTCAAATAGAATCGTACCGTGGAAGCTTGGGGTATTACACCATCATCCAACCTAATTCATTTGATTTTGTGAGTTCTCTTTAGTTTGGGTTACTATTCGGTTCAATGGTAAAAGGTCCAACAACTGGGTTCCTAGTTTGGTTGTGGGGGTAGTGACTCGATCTTTCGGTTGATTCTTAAGAAGTGGTTGAGAGTTGATTTTTTGGTTGAGGTAAGAGGATTAGGTTCCATTAATGTTTTATGGTGTGTCATTAGATTATTATTATAGACCATATTGATAAATAATCCTTAGGTTTCGATCAATCAGTTGGAATGTGCTATGACTTTCTGGGGATGGAAAGCTTTAATGGTGGGGAGAATTGTCACACCCAGTTTTTTTTTCTTTTCATGTCTTGGTTTTGATCTGATTCATTGAAAATCCCAGTCCATTTTTTTGAGTTTTTTGTGAGATTAATTTTGAGTTTTTAACTTCTATATATGTATAATCACCCAAATTTTGGTTCCCCATTTCTTGTTTAGGAGTTTTTGGAGAAAGGGTGGTTATTTCATGATTTTGGAAAATCATGAGCCCATTTGCAATTTTAAAAACAAAAATTTGTTTCATTAAGAAGTCCTTTGTTTTTAATAATTTTTCATTAATTACACTTTCCATTTTCATACTCACGTGGATATTCTACTAGTCGAATAATCACATGCAATATCAATATCCACTTTCATAATGATGGGATGCATAATGCAACACTTTCATAACTACATAGTCAAGGCCTTATGCCAAGACTACAAATAAGATTTTTTCAAGGCCTTGTGCCAATACCCTAGTTTGTCTCCTGAAAACTACCGATGCATCGAGGAGCTGTAGTAGGCTCCACCCTTCACTTACTAAGTCCAATGAATCCCCATATGAAAAGGTCTAAACATAACATAAACATTCATATTAAAACTGGCATACGAAATGTCAATATTTTATCTATAAACCATGAATTGTATGAAATAACACATCCATATTCAAACATATAACAAAACCATCCATACAATATGGATGTTTTGTATCATAATAAATCAAATTCAAAGAAACTTAAAATCCACCGAAGGATGTTGACATAGATGAAATCAAAACCTTTTTAGTGGAATATCTCTTTCTATTTTGAAATCATTTAAAGGTCATATAATTTTAAAAGAAAACATTTATATTTTAAAATATTCTTATAATCTGGTAATGGACGTTTGGAAAATGTTATAACGGCATAAAATAGTTGTACTCGCTGTATATGCCAAAAAAACATTCTTACCTTAAATTTGTCGAAAATGTCATAAAGTACCTTGTTTGGAAAATGATGAAAATATTTCTTTATATACATATTATAAAATTAAAAAAATGGTATAAATGACTTTATCCTATAGTCTAGTAAATAGTAAAAAATATTTGGAATACATTTTTAGGTAACATGGATGTAGATGATAAAGAGGTCCCAATAGATACTTACATAAAAACAACCTCAGATAATAAATAGATTTTAAAATTAACCCTTACCTTGAAATTTTTCTTGGTCAAGGGTTGGTTAAAATCCAGTATAATGGTGGAATAATTTTTATTAATCTATAGAAGAATCATATACATTAATATGATATCATATATTATCTTTTAACATTGCTTTGTTAATAATATCTTATTATTATCTTTGTTTCGGGTCTTAACTGATTCATTTTCCTTTGTATGATTTGTTATGTAAGTAATGTTTTTTAAGGATATGATGTGTATTATTAATATTCAGAATGATATTAAGTCTTTAAAAATTATTTTTTATCATCTAATGAAAATTACTATTGAATTGATATGATGGGTAATGAATCTCATCGCGTTCGTGGAGACGGTAATCCGTATGTACGCACGAGCAACAATATCATTATTTTGATATTAAAATAATATATAATTGGATGGTATATAATATATAAAGAATAATTGCAATGTTATATTTATCATTTAAATCAATTACACATCATTATTATACCCATCCAAATAATAATTTATTGAATAACAAATACACCATGATGTGGAGATGGTAAGTCGTACGTACGCACGTATGGTGACATGTACTTAAAAAGATGGATAGAATAATGAATATGGTTGTACCATATTCATAATAACATGAAATTATATATAATATACTAGAGTTATTATTTTATAATTGAAATAACAAAGAAAGAGGAAGTGGAAGAAGAAAGGAACTTGAAAGAGGTGATGAAATATTTACCTATTTTTCGAGTTCTTCCTTTTTATTTGATCAAAGGGACTATTAAGTATGGATTTATGACTAAAGTAATGCCTATAGGGTTAAGATAGGATAGTTAAAAGGGTATTTGGGCAGGGGTTGGCTGAGCCAAATTACTTTGAAGGTGTGAATTAGAGATAAGGGGGAGTTCCCTTTTATAATAGGGGTGAGGGGAACTTTAGGAAAATCTAGAAATATTATTTTATAATATAATAATTTTCGGTTTATAATGTCTAAAAATTAGATTATTTAAATTATAATGTGGGTATGAATCTAAATACACACAACCAATAAGTTTTAGACAGGTCTGGGTCACTATATTAACCTTATCCTATAGATTTAATTCTTAGTTAAATAGTTTGACATTTACCATGTCTCTTTGTATTTTAATATTATATGGTTAATAAACATAATATATACTTCCATGTGAACCCCAAGTGGTTCATTAATGATACACCTATAATTACATAAGTCTTTTGGACAACCCTTAGATTTTTAGGAATATAATTTCAATTAATAATATAATATTTGTTTTAAAAACTCTTTTATGTCAATTTTGACACTATTTGTTATTTTGTTTTTTTATAAATTCATAAAAGAATTATTACTTCAAAAAGAATTCATCTAACTGAACCTAACATGTCATAGTAACCTATAAAATTAGTTTAATTTAAAAAAAGTCTAAAATTACATTTATTTGGATATTTATAATATCAATTATTTTAATATTTCATTAATTAGGTAATTACTGTATCATTATTGTGTCATAAATAAATGAAATAATTTAAAGTATAAAAACTCTAAATAAAAAAACCTTATTTAGGAAATCGTATTATCATTATAATGAATATTTATAGTCTAATTTATCTTATGTTTAACCCTATATTAAAATTTTTTTTGTTATTAAACATTGATTTTAACTCTTTTAACTCTTCTTTGAATTAAATAATAATAAATGTCCTAATCCAATCCAAATTGCCAAAAGAGGTTCATATTTTACTCCTTAGGCTGTTTTTGGTAGAATTATACATATCCAATAGAATTAAGACACCTGTTAGGGTAATAATAATATCATTTTTACCCTTAATTACCCTTTTTACTTTTAACCGTGGTAAAGAAAAGTAAAAAGTTAATATTCACCAAAAATTATTTTTATCTTATTGAACGAAATTTTACTCCTTGATATTAACTTTTTCTCTTGTAATTTCAAAATTCAACTCACAAAAGTGGTAAAATTATGTTTTATGTAAATTTTGAAATACTCTTAGGAGCTGGGTAAAAGACGGTAAAAAGTTCGATAACATTTTTATATATCTAAAATTATTATAAACTCACTCCAATGAATTACATTGAACTTATTTTGGTATTATTTATCTATTTATACCAAAAATAATTTTAAATAAAATAAATAATTATTTAAATATGAAGTTGGTTTTAAACAATGTCTCAGTGTTTTTCACTATCCATTAAAAATTGAATGTTTTCAGAAAAATACCAGAATTTCACCCTAAGATAATTTTGATATTATCAATTAAAAAATGAAGTCCATTTTACAAAATTAAAAACATAGAAATTTAATTTATCAATTTAAAATTAATTCCCATTGTCAAAACCAAAAAGCGTATTTTTAAGAAATAATAACTACCAAAAGATTCACACTTGTTTATGTCCAATTTCAAAGTTAAATTACCTCCAATGACCAAAATTGGATTAAATGGTATAAAATATAATATAATTATACTTCCGAACCATTCAAATTTATAGTTGAACACTATAAATTATTTGGAATAAAAAAGTTGTTTTCACTTAAAATTTAGTATTTTTCACTATTCACCCAAATATGAAAGTTATCAGAAAAACACAAAAATTTTATTAAAACTAAATTCTGATGTCAAGATTCTAAAGAATATGTTTATTTTGTCAAATTTAATATATAAAAGTATCATATATTTGATTTAAAAATGGTTCTCCATTAAAAGGCGGTAAAATTGCATTTTTTGATAAATACTTCTTTTATCTGAAAAAAAAATTAATTTGTTCTTACATTATGTCTAAGTAACTCATAATATGGGTAATAAAATTATAAGTATTATATAAAGTTAAAAATTTAGTTAATATTATTCATTACCTCTTTTGAACGGCTATTTTGGTAAGTCGTGGTGCGCTTGAACTCAGTGTTGTGTGTAGTACAAGTTATTGAATTACTTTGAAGAAATAATGTACTATGAAAACTTTGGATGTTACATTCTTCCATGCTTTAATAAATTGAGTCCTTGAAATTTGAAGTTGTTCTTCAAAAATAAACGGTTGAAAATATAAAATTCCTTTATGGTAAAACCCACATCGGAAATTTGGTTAATAAAATTTAGTCCTAATAAGAGGAAAAGGGGAATGCAAATGTCACCACAAGAAGTAGCTTATCATATAGAGGAAGAACATCTTCTACATGATATTTCTCAAATGGAGAATGTAGAGTATGGTGCTCAAAAAGATATTGATGATGAAGACAATGTTGTTCAAGTGTCTGATAGTGAACAGAAATCCCCGGAACAGGAATCCATTCTGAAAAAGGACAAGGGAAAGAAACTTGTTGTCGATACCCCAAGCTCAGTGGCTATAAAGAGAAGGGAAGTTGGTGATTCTTTTAAGAAGAAATATGATCAATTTTAAGAAGAAAATTCTCCAAGAAAAGTCTCGGATTCAGAGTCATCTTAGTTGGGACATAACTTTGTTGTTCAGTCTTTAAAAAAGTTGGTAGGTTCTATTCCGACCTTCTCAAGTATTGATTCAAGATGCCAGATGATCCAACATAATTTGAATCATAAAACAGACTCTGTATCCATGGATATGGATAAATGTGTTGAGATGGAGGCTCAGTTGAAAACATTTTTTGTCGGCTAGGAATCCCACAAAAGGTCTTGTAAGAAAATGACTAGTTGGTCAAGGAAAACTATAGAAGAGATAAGGCTCTTGGATAAATTCCAAGATAATGTTAAAGATGCATTTGAGACAGAAGACATGAAGCTAAATGATCTTACTTCTTCCTTTGAAGAAAAGTTGACAGCTGAATAGAATTTTTGGAATCAAGAAGACAGAGATCTGAATGGGAAGCTGAATTCTGTTTCTCAATGCTGGAGGAATGAAAGGGATCGTCAGATTGAGATTGAAGAGAAGTTGTTAAAGCAAGAACAAGTTTTGAAACCTCAGGAAGAAAAGATTGAAGCTCAAAGTTCAAGAATAGTTGTGTTAGAGAAGGAAGTCTAAGAAGACCATAAAGACTTGAAGAAAATAAAGACTATTCTTAAGGGTCTTATGTCAAAGGAAAAAGATCCAAAATAGACAAATCCAATCATTTTGTTGTATCCTAGCTTCTTTGTTTTTGATCTTTCAAACCTAATAAAAATATTGCTTGCTCGTCTCTTTTGTTGTTGTTACTAATTTTTCAGGTACTTTTTTATATTTCCATTCCCTCAAATCCTTTTTGAAAATCATAAAGGGGGAGAAGGAAAAATAACCCCAACAAAGGGGGAAAAGGAAAAAGAACCTTAACAAAGGGGGAGAAAGAAAAAGAACACTAATAGATTTTATCTAAGGGGGAGTTTTTCATTAAATAACACAATCTTATTATTAATGGAATACCATTCCGGAAATGCGAATATGATCCTTAGAGTTTCAAAGCCTAAGGGGGAGTTAGTCGTATTCATCAACATCCATAAGCAAAGTGAGATAAGCCTTAAATGTTTTTTTTCCTTAGTCTTTCTTTTTCGTAAGGATGTTTGTGCTTTCCAAAAAGGGGGAGATTGTTGAGTCAATAAGGTTTTCCTTATGAATTTTCCTTTCCTTCTTGTTTTTAAAATCACAAACACATTATCTTTATGGAAAATTTCTTTTATAAGGAAAATTTCTTTTATAAGGAAAATCACTTTTATAAGGAAAATTATCCTTATCATATTTTCATTATCTATATCTATATATTTTTTAAGTATAAGAATCAGATTCATTTCTATATTCTCAAAATCGTTTAAAACTTTGATATGAAGCATTCTGTTTTAGGCTCCGAATTCTGGATGAGAATTGTAATGAAGTTCCACTCCGAATGGGGACTTTTATTCATGTTTTAATTGGGAAGTTTTGGTTTTCGTAATTTAAAATTAATTAAATGAACACTACAAGAAATTTATCAAATAGCCATGAATTTTTAGCCACAGTTTATAAAATATGTGCATATATCCAACATAATTCAACATTATAAAATATGATAATGGTATTACCCTCCTCCCATCCTGATTACTCCTCCCCATCCACATATTCATCTCTTGTGATTCCTCATCCTTTATGATTCCTCCTCCTCCCTCGTGATTCCTCCTCCCCACATTCTTCTTCATTGTAACACCCGGATATTTTTTGATCATTTTGTTGAATAAATGAATTTTCTTTTTATGTATTATATTTAATACTGAACAAATTAAAAATTTATTTATATTCAATATCATGGAAAGCTTGTGTTACACATAACACTGGCTTGACTTATGGTACATACAACATGGAGATTCAAAAAAACAAAGCTTTATTATTATAATTATTTAAATGAAATAGATATAACTTAGCCAATAAAAATAGTAATTTGGTTATTAATAACTAATTTTTAAATTTCAATTACAATTTTCTCATATAAATAAAATATATTGATAATGAGATATATAATTTTTGGTAAAGTCATTATATGCTCAAAAATAATAATCTCTACAAGGAACTAATTTTTATGTCCTCCTATAAATAGTAATAAAATTAATTTTAGAAAATATTAGATATTTAATTTTATAAAATAAACTTCACTTATAAATTAATAATATAAAAATTATCTTAAGGTGATTATTTCTGATATTTTAGAGAAACTTCATTTTTGGATGAATGGTGAAAAATACTAAATTTAAATTCAAAACATCTTTTTTCATCTAATTTAATTATATATTAAAATTATATGTTATCATTTTTTAAGTCTAAATATGAAACTTGTACATATATTATTCCAATTTAGGTGATTTTAATTATTTTTATATTGAATTATGATATAAAATATTAATGAATTTTTGAATATTCTCACTTTAAAATCCTACTTTCTCACCTATCTTTGAGATTAGCATGAAACGTAATTTTCCCTATTCAGGGAATTTAATTTAGAAAAATGGATATAAATTGTTTTATTCATTATTATATTGATAGTATAATAATATAAACATAATTTTTTACCAGAAATATTAGTAAAATTCATTAAAAGTATTTAGAGAGATTAAGGTAAAATTAAGCTTAATAGGGTACTAAATCTTCAACTGAAGGTTCATATTGACCTATAAACTTATCCAAAACCCATTGGATGGCCATATTTAGGCCATAAAACATCTATTATTGAGTTTGGTTTGTAATTTACGACTATTGTATGTAAAATCATGGGTACACCTAACTTGTTTTTAAAAATACCAAGTGTGTCTCCATCCTCCCTTATAAAAGGCCACCACCTACCCCCCCCCCCCCCCTTCTTCACTCCTATAAAACAACTTATGTTTGTAAAATAACGTTCCATTTCACCTCCAAAAATCTATAAATTCCTTATTGAAGCCTACCTTTATGAATAAATCCATCCAAGTAATATGTTTTTAAAAACCAAAAGCTGTTTCCCATAGAAGAGGTATTATCCTTCCTCAAGCTCGTTTGTTTTATTTTCATTATAAACCAACAATATTATTATTATTCCATGAAAATATAATAACCTCTATATCCTAAATATTCTGAGTTTTTTTTCATTCAATGGGTTCTACCTACACTTAAAAACACATCCATATAATTTGGAATGAATATAACATTCTTATGAACTGTGAACTATTGTATCACAAAATGATGTTGTTCATTTTTACTTTACCACCTCTCATGGATGGTAATTATGATGGAAACTATATTTTTATATTATTTTTATGATTTTTTTAATTATTTAATTATTATATAAAATATATATTCATTATTTCCTATTTTTTTAAATAAAATGACTTCGTTTGCTAAACTGTGGACTACTACCATCTCAGAGCAGTGTGATTTTTTTAAAGCTATGTGATTCATTCACACATTACATGGAATATATTAATGATGGGTTTAGTAAAATTATATGATATATATGAAAAAATAATCCTACATTAATTATATTATATATATAAATACAAAAAAAATAAATTAATTTATTTATCGAAATATGAAAATCAAACAGAAATAGCGTTCATGCATACGTAAGGCCTACCACCTCCATTAACGGTGTATTTCGTTTAAAATTTAAATTTTTTATTTAATAATTTAAATATTTATATACTGTATACATATTATATAGAAATAAATTTTTATATTATATAAATAATAAAATCATAATCTAATGAAAATGAGCATGAATAAAAAGTCAAAACATATACGATAAACAAAGTTGTTATTACCTGAAAAATTTCCTTAACATGGAATTATTAATAAACATGTAATATAAATTCATAAGTGAGTAATATATGGTATTAGATATAATAATATAGTAATTTTATATATGTTTGATAAACATATACTTATTATACATGAGTATAGAACATGTACAATGAAAGTCCAAACTTATGGTAAAGGAATTTCATCTCACTTTTTATTTTCGTGACATACATGACTTATACACCTATCTTTTTTTGTGGTGCATAAATTGGACGTGGATTTATTATATAATTATTATAAATAAATTTATAATTATTTACATATCCATTTTATGACTTTTATTTCATGGGGTTTATGTTTCAAAATTTACAATATTGGTAAAGTAATTTTCTCTCAATTGGCCTATATTGAGACACATGCCATGTTATGCAGCTATATTTTTATATAAGGTGAATATACTAAATTGGATATATTTTATCATGAATATAATTATTTTTTATATTTAATTCTTCATGTAATTTTATTCTTTCCATTTTATTATGATTCAGAATTTCCAAAATTTTAACAGTTTATAGTTACAATCTCATCATTTATTGATAATTTTAATGATTATTATTCCATTGATTAAATATTATGATCCATCTATCAAGAACACTCTTTCATTTTATTACCCTATATATATTCATGTCATATATAATTAATGGTACCATTTTTCATCTATTTGGTACTTAAAATAATGAAGGGAAAAAATTATAAAAGTATGTCTTTATTTCTCCTTTTGATCAACAATATGTGTTCTTTCAAAAGTGTGTTCTCTAAAAAAATTTCAAAAACGTTTTAATATTAACCTATAATGTTTAAATGAAATTTGACCCATGAATTATCTTTTTTAAAAATGGTTAAAAAATAATCTTGTAGTCATTTTTTTGTTATGGAACTTTTCTAAACATTTAATATTAAAAAGCAATGTTCAGCATATATAGAATTACCCACCATCATGACTATTATTTCCTTGATTATTCTTTTTAAATTTTCTAGTTTATTTTTTATAATAAAATGATATTTCCAATACTCTATTTCTTTTGATTTTAAAATTTTGATTTAAAGAAAAATTGTTTTCACAAATATATTTATGTTTAAAAGTATTTTCTTTATTTTCAAATATTTTTTATATATTTTCAAAATGTGTTACTAAAGGAAAAATATTTCAATGCTTCCAAATATTCCTTTATAAATTTTCAAATTATTTTCATCGATAAAGTATTTTAAAATGTTTTCAAGATTCTTTAGGAGTATTTATTTTCAAGGAAAATGATCTTCGAAATGTTTTAGGTTTTAAAAAAACTATTTTTCAAAGCATAAAGTATATTTCCCTCAATAAATGTTTTAAATGATTTCTGTTTATTTAATTATATGTTTTAAAATTATTTTTAAGGATTTTATTTTAAAAAATGTTATATTTTTTAAAATGTGATTTTCAAAGAAAATTTATTTTCTATGTTATCTTTCTAATTCCCACTCCATCTAAGATGAAATCCATCATTATAATTTTTTCTTTACTAGGGATATCATCCAAGAATTTAATTCAAATTATTTTTCTGAATGGTTTATGTTTTTATAGTTTAATTGTGAAACTTTTTTCTCTTCAATGGGTTATAACATGATAAATTTTTATGAAACCTTCTTTCTTTCATGGGTTATTCTAATATGGAATGATTATAAACCCTATATATTTTTTATAGGTTACAATATGATTAAATTTTTATGATAACAATTACATTTCATAGGTTATGATATGATGTTTATGAATCCCATCACTTTTTATTTTTCATGATATGATATAAGATTTACTATCATGTGTCACATGTATGCATGATTTTATTATGTGAAATGTAGGACCTATATCTCTCTCTAATAAATTTAGTAATGATAAATGGTATATGATCTAAAAGGGTATAAAAGTTGTTTCCCATGTCTAAAAATAAGATGGTACCGGGGATTTTTTCACAATCCTGAAAACAAGAATGTATATGGTTTGTAGTCTAATCCTGAATGTAAGAGGGTACCTGGGTTATAGACCAAGCATAAATGTATTAAGGTACATGGGTTGTAGACCACGAAAAAAATAAGTGGCTTAATGGGTTGTTAGTATAATCCCAAAGTAGATACACATGTGATTATCCCAATCCAATCATGTTTTGAAGGTCATGGTATGTAGCCTTGAAAGAATATTTTCTACTCTTATATGTATTCCACAAATTCCATATCTTACTCATGTATTATTCTTTAATGTGTTATTATATTTATTCCCATATTATTCATGTATTATTAACTTTCATTCATTATGTCATGATTCATGTATATGATCTTCGATATGTAAGGTATTATCTTCTAATGATATTATTACATTGTCATGCCCATGTGTTGATGTTTCTGCTTACCTATATCCCTTATTAACCCATACTGAGCATATGGGCTCATCCATTTTATGTTTCCTATTAGAAATTATGAAGATACATTTTATTTATGATATATCTAAGAGGGGTTCTTTTCGTGGATAACCTAGTGGGAGATAATGTCACTCACTAATGCACTGATGTTCACCTTTCAATGTTTCCAAACTCACAAAACTAATATAGTCTTTTGGAATATATTTTTGTAATATTTTAATTATTATGTAAAATTATATAATGTCTATGAATGTTAAGATTGGGTTTTTATATTTGGTATTAGAGTAAACTTTTAGTCAACCTTTGGAAACTAGGATGAAAAAAACATATTGAGAACTCTAGCGACATGTCTAAGGATATGTTAAAGGATAAGGAAAAAGAAGGGGAAAATGTCTTAGAATTTTTGTAAAGTATAGGGCAAGTTGTTTCAAATAAATACATTAATTTATGGATAATACAATTGGATGTGGTTCAGGAATAGATGTACCTAGGAGTAACAACTATGACAAGGTACACCAAGCATGATGTGAGTATAACCTTCTATATGAAATATGACTTACTATGCACCTAGTTTAACACTCCTGGTGGATACACTTTTTTATCTCAAAAAAAACATCATGAAATATCATTAAGAATTTAAAAATAATTTTTCTATGAATTACCAATGATAATTATATGGTGTCATATATTAATTAACTTTCCATATTTGAGAAACACTATAAGTGGTTTTTCGTGATTATGTTGTTCATCACTATGCCAACTATTTATTACTCTATGATTTTTTGTTTAAGTTAATAGTGGGAACCCTAATAATCTAGGTCAAGTATGAATGTGACGGACAACATTCTAATAAGAAGTCAAATGGGATGATCTATATAGTGAAGAATGTTATAATCATTTCTAGTCCCTTTCCACAAAACATGATAATTAATGTATAAATTAATCAACTCTCAAACTCACCCAAAAAGATAATGAAGGATTTTGATGATTGTTTTGGTAATAGGGACCACATAGGAATTAATATTTAGTTTCCTATATGTAGAGAGTGTGGGAAGAAAAACCCTTGTGAATTTCTTTGAATAATATGAATATATTTTTAATGTGGAAAAGAATGACAGAAAGCAGGTAACTGAAAAATGAAAATGAAAATATCAGTTAATTAAATGGATGGAAATATTTTCCCTCCAAGGTATTATCCATTTATGACTACATTAAAAATAGAAATTTTTAGAATTATTAAAATTTATTTCATAAGTGGTAGGATCATTAAGATAATTAGTAAGGTGTTTCAAGTAATGTTTTTTCTTCTGATAATGAAGACAATGTGGACAACATATAAAAGGTATGTGTTTTTATAATTGTATTTTTTATACGAATGATTAAGTTTTTTTGATAAATGTTAAGACATGATTAATATTTCAAATTTTATGGAATGCGTATTAAGTTATAACATGATGAATCAAATAATTGTTTTTAGAAGAGTTTTGGATTAGTAAATTTCTTATGTTTTTGAATTAAATGATTTTGTGATATAAATAATGAAATATATATATGTGCTATAAATATGAGTTTTTCATTAAGGATTTTAAGGGATACATTGAATGATTCTCATGATGTAGAATAATGATTTCATGGAAATGTGACATTTTGATTATGGTAAGGTTATCCTTAATTTATTCATGATGTTGAGATAATTATGCCTGCATAATGATATGTGGGAAATAAATCAGAAAATTTGACAGTATGTAATACCTCATAACTAATAATTTATTTTTTAAAAATTAGTATATGTTATGATTAATGAAGTATATAAACTCTAGTATTTATGTAACATTTCTAGAAATCTTTGGAATATTAAGAAATGCATGTTTTTGAGGATTTTTTATAGTAATTCTTGTTATTATAATGTTTCAGAAGATTACATGATGAGGGTGTTCAAATTTTTGTAATGTGATACATAAGAGATAATTTATGATATATTTTGGATCCAAGATTTTATGATTTAGTGGCCTTGTTTATAATGTTTTGTATTTACATATATTATAAGGGTTATAATGTTAAACATTTAGGGATGGTTTATGTTAAACTTTGGTAAATGTTTTGGAGATTAAAGTATTATCAATCCATATGGTTTTTTGAATATTTTATAACTTCTAATAACCTTTTGTTGTGATGGATGAAATTTCATATAATTATTTTTATGGATATTAGGATATTTTAGTTCTTACTGAATAAAAATTTCACCTTGAGTCCCTAGAGTTAGAGATGAAGTAGGAATTGATCAAGGCACAACTAAAGGATGAGATTGTTTATAGGTAATATAATGATATTAAGTAACTATATCTTATTTAGAAAAAAAAATCTTGAAAATGTTTTTTAACATATTTTCATCAATTTTTATGATATCGACGTCCCCATTAAAAGTTATTCAATTTATAGTTTTTTTATTTTTAACTTTCTATATATCACCCACTTTCTTATGATAAGTTATAATTATCAATCCCTATTATTATTTGTTCTTTTCCTCCTTGTCCAATCTTCCCTTCCCACCTATAATCTTCTATGTGGAATCTTAGTTATGTGTTACATTGGGTAACCATTATGTTTCAAACTTTCCCTTTTTAAATGAATTTATTTTATTCATTTCTAAAATGGGGGTTTATAATAAAATAACTTTCAAGTATTATACATTTTATAATCTTGACAAATTTCAAGGGAGAAATTCATTTTAAGGGGGTGGAATGTAACACCCCGATTTTTTGTTAATTTTTTTTCAAATAAATAAATTTACATGGATATCTTATGTTTTTTGAAACAAAAAGTAATAATTTTATTATACACAACACCATGTTAATATTTAGGTACATGAAACATTTAATTGGATTGAATTACATGTAATACCCAGTTTCTGTGAAACTACACATTACTGTTGTAATTATTTAATGTGATAGTTACATAATAACTATTAAATAAATTAATATTACTAGTAATATATAATTTTTAAATGTTATTTATAATGGTTTAAAATAAATAAAACATATTGATAATGAGATATATAATTTTTGTTAAAGTTGTTTTATGTTTAAAATAATATTTTTTAAAGAATCTTCTTTTAATGTCCTTTTAAAAACAATAATAAAATTAATTGTATACACTCTTAGAAAATAAATTGGTAAAATAAAATTAATTTTTTAAATTCATAAGGTCAAATTATCTTAGGGTGAATATTTTGGATTCTTCTGAGAAACTTCATTTTTTCGATGAATAGTGAAAAATACTGAATTTTAAGTCGAAACTTCTTTTTCATATAATTTATTTATATAGTTATATTATATTTTATGTTGGGTTTAAAGTAATAATTGGAAACTTATACATGTATTAATTCAATTTAGTTCATTGGAATAATTTCTATATTGAATTTTTATATATAATCCTAATGAACCATTGAATATTCTCACTTGAAAAACTCATTGTCTCTCCCCATCTGCGGTATTAGCAATAAACATAATTTTTCCACTTATGTGAATTTAATTTTAAAACAAGAATATAAATGGGTTTAATCAATAAAATATTTATAGTCTAACAAGTTAACCATAATTTTTTGAAAAAAAATATTAGTGAATGTTATTAAAATTGATTACAATGATTAAAGTAAAATTAAGCTTAATAATGAAGAATCCATAAAATTAAAAAAACAATAACCTATAAACTGGTAAAAACCCCATTGTATGGATATATTTAGTCCATAAAACATATATTATTGAGTTTGGTTTCTTTTTATTTCTTTTGTTATGTAAAACATTGGTACACTTAACTTATTTTCAAAAATGCCAAGTGTATCCCCTCCCTTCATCATAAAAGGAACCCACCTCCTTACATTCTTCAAACCACTCGAACCACATATAATAGGCCAATAAATTTAAAATAAAACTCAAATAAACCACAAATCACTACTTTAGGCCCCATTTTTGGATAAAATAAATACAAGTAATCTCATTGGTGCATAACCAAAGGAGTTTCCCAAAGAATATATAACATCTTTCCTCAATATCATTTGTTTTCTTTTCATTATATAGCACCTAAATTATTCTTATAAAAAAGTTATATAATAACATAAGTATCCTAAAGTTAAATATGTTTTTCTATTCCATGGATTATATCTATAATTGCACACACATCTATATAATGGGTAACAAATATTCTGTTCTTGTGTATGGTAAACTACTGTCTCGCGAAACAATGTTGTTAATTTTTACTTTACCACCTCTCATGGTTGGTAATTATGATGGAAATAATGTTTTAAAACTATATATATGATATTTATGATTCATTTATTCATATTTTATTATAATACATAATATACCTTCATTCTTTCTATTTTTGGTAAATATGATAACTTCAATTGTGGAAGTGTGAACTACCGCCTCATCAAAGTAATTTGATTCATTCACACATTACATGGAATGTATTAAATAATGTATTAGTAAAATTATATGGTATATATTACATAATAATTATATTTTAATGAAGTTATATCTATATATAGACACACACATATATATATGTCTTTTACTTTTTGTCTTTCAATATGGCAATAAAATTGAAATAGCATTCATGTGTGCGTACGGCCTACCGTCTCCATGAATAATGTATTTCATTTAATATATGTATATTTAATATATTAATTTAAATATTTATATAAGGAATATATATGATCTAAAAAACATGTTTTATATTATTTAAATATGTAAATCATGATCTTGGTAAGTGGATCATGAATAACAAGTCAAAACCTGTATGATAAACAAAGCAGTTGTTACCAAAAACGTTACCTTAACATGGAATTATTCATAAACGGGTAATATAATGACATAAGTGAGTAATATATGGTATTATATAAAATAATATGGTTGTTTATTATATTTATAATAAACTTATATTTATTATATAAGATTATCTAATGTCTACAATGAAATTAAAGACTTAAGGTAAGGGAATTTCATCTCACTTTTTATTTCTATGAGATACATGCCTTATACACCACTAATTTATTTTGTGTGGTATGGAAATTACCCATTGATATATTATATGATTATAATACTTAAATTTATGGGTATTTAAATATCCATTCTATGACCTTTATTTCCTGAGTTTTATATTTAAAAAAGTTATCAAATCAGTAAGGTGATTTTTTCTCAATTTTCCTTCATTGAGATACAAGCCATGTTATGCTTCTATATTTTTATATGAGGTTTATATAATGCCTATAATATGTTAAAAATCAATAAAATTATTTTAATTATATTTAAATCTTTATTTAATGTTATTAATTCTATTTTATTATCATTTGATGTTTCTAAAGTGGTAAAAGTTTATAAATATAATCTCATAATTTATCGACAGTGTTTAGGATTATTCTTCTATTGATGAAATATTATGATCCATATCACAATAACAATAATTTATTTTATTAACCTATATTTATTCATTTTATATCCATGTAATTGTATCATTTTTCACTCTTTGGTCCTTAAGATAATTAATAATTGGTTATGAAATTATGATGTTATTTCTTCATTTGGTCAGAAATTTGTGTTCTTTCAAAAATGTATTCTATCAAAAGTTTACAATTTTTTTACTACTATGATATGATTATTAAAAGAAAATTCGTACCCATTTATTTCCATTTTAAAAAATTATTCCAAAAGTAATATTTTTTCATATATGGATCATGTCACTTTTCAAACCTTTTAAGGTGTAAATGGAATGTTTGGTATATACAGACTTACCCAACGTAATTATAGTCATTTACTTGATGTTTTAATTGTATGTTTATAATGGTATTTTTTATAAAAAAATCATAATATTCATTAAATTTGTTGATTGTAAAATGGGTTTTCAAAGTGAAAGGTTTTTAAAATTTTGTTTTATATTTAAAATGTTTTTTAATTAAATTTCAAAGATCACATTATATGCTTTCAAAAGGTTGTTTTATAAGAAAACTATTTATAAGATTTTAAATATTCATTTATATGTTTTAAATGTATTTTAAAACAAAAATGTTTGGAATTTTTTTCAACATTTTTTATAAGTTTTAATTGTTATTTTGAAGAAAAATGGTCGTCAAAATGTTTTATGTTTTAAAAAGTTTGTTTTTAAATCATAAATTATATTTTCCTCAAGAAATGTTTTAAACAATTTTTCCTGATTACATTATACATTTTAAATGTTTTTTAATGGAAATATTTTTTTAAAATTTTACATGTTTTAAAGAGTGAGTTTCAAAGAAAAGATATGTTTCAATTGATCTTTCAAAATCCTTCTCCGTCGAAGATGAAATCCATGGTAAATGTTTATGTTTTTCTAAGGATATTATCTAAAGATATCATTCATATTATTTCTATGAATGGTATATGTTTTTATGGATTGATTTTTGTGAAACCCATTTCTTTTCAAAAAGTTATACCATGATAAATTCTTATGAAACACAATTCCTCTCACAGGTTATTCTATTATAAAATTTTAATGAAACCTATATATTTTCCAAATTTTAGGGTATGATTAAATTTTTATGATACCCATTTCATTTAATGGGTTATTATATAACATTTATGAAACACATCGCTTTTTATGGGTCATGATATGATGTATGTTTTATTATCATGTAGCATATGTATGCTGGATTTTATTAAGTGAAGTTTGGTAGCTATATCTCCCTCTAATGCCTTCGATAATGATAAATGGTATATGTGATCAAAGAATACACAGGTTGTGGCTTAAGACGAAAAACATTAAGTGGCATATGTTTTATCCCAAGCCCAAAACAAGAATGTACATGAGTAATAATCCAACCCTTAAATATGGAGGGTATGTAGGTTTTTTCCCATACTTGAAATAAAGAGGGTACATTGGTTGTATCCCAATTCTAAAAATAAGAGGGTACATAGGTTTTTAGCCCATTATTTAAGTAGGTACATAGTTTATTAGACCAATATTGTCATTTTATGAAGGTCCTAGTAGGTATCCTTGAAATAATATATTCTAATATTATGTGTATTCCACAAATTCCATGTCTTAATCCCCTGTTATGCTTTCATGCCTTCATCCCCTTATCTCCTTGTGATTTATATCTTATGAAATTCCATTATTTATTACATGATTCATATATATGATCTATTATATGTAAGTTATGATCTTCTAATTATATTATAACATTCTCATACCCCTATGATCATGATTATTCTTATATATCTCCCACGTTAACCCTTACTGAGAATCTAAGATGACCCATTTTTATGTTTCCTTCCCTAGTTTATAAAGATAAATTTTATATAAGATATGTCTAAGAGGGTTTATAGTCGTGGAGAATATATTGAGGGATAATGTAGCTCACTCATGTACCAGTGTTCACATTTCCATGTTTCCAAATGCAAAAAACAAACAAGTTATTTCGGTGTTTGTTTGTGTAATGTTTTAAGTGTTCAACAAAAATGATGTAATTTCTATGTATGTTATGATTGGATTTTTATAATCATAATTATTACTCCCTTTCCCCTACCCTTGTGATTTATCCTCCACCTCCAGCTCCAACACTACCATCCAATCTCCCCTCGATGTGGCTCTAAGATAACCTCTCTACCTCTCTATTGATACAGCTCTGGAATTGCCATCCCAACTCCTCACTAACATGGTCTCCCCGCCTCCCTATCAACGTAGATCAGACCCCTCCCCCACCCTCTCCATGCCCCTTTTCTTCTGATGTGGTTCTCCGCAACTCGACATGGCTTTGATGTGGCCACACCACCTCCATCAGTCCTCCTCTAATGCACCAATCCAACCTCCCTAAGGCCATTCTCCTCTGATATGGCCATCCCACCTCCTTGATTTTTCACCCAAACCAAACCCTACCCACATGAACCACTTACTAATGAGATTTATCAGTAACCCCATTATCCGAAATTGGTAAATCACCCCGTCCATGATTTCTAATGTGAAATCCCTACCCCTTACTATTATATTGAATTTAATCTTCATAATTAGATAGTATTCCCACCATATTATGTTTTTACAAGATTATAGGTAATAAAGTGCTGATTTTTAATTAGTTCCCTCACACAAACACATCAATTGGATTTCTATGTATGAATTTATCACTCCCCAATATCACCTCCCTTATAAATAGATTTTTATTCTATTAGAATTAATGTTTAGTTAGAGGTTCAAAAATATTTATTTCATAAATATTAAATTTTATTCTTTTCTCTGAGAAGAAATTAATTATTTGTATCATGTTGTATTGTTGGTGCATAACGTGATTTTTTTCACTATTTATAAATTCTTAGATTGTTTCTTAGGTATGCATTGGTTATATTTGTTTTTTTGTTAAAAATTTAAAATTATTTTATTATTTTTTGACATGTCTGAATAGTTTAATTTATTTTTTTCCATGTGTCAATAGTTTCCTCTTTTAAGGGCTAAATTATTTTATCTTTGATATTTGTTTCATTGATTGTTCATTTTTTATATAATTTTCTTATCAAATCATATTACATTATTGAAAAATGTAATGATATTACTATATATAAATGTGATTGAAAAATGTTAGTATGTGAATATTCATGTTTTTTTGTTTGATTTATTTTACATTAACGCTTACCATGATGGTCAGTACATGTAATTGTATTTTTTTATATTTTTCTATTAATTGGAAATAGCCTTCTCTGTTGTTTTGTAATTATTATGGAAATTTATCTCTTATGAATTTTAATATTTATTGTACTTTGAATTTTATATTTTTGAAACATTACACTAGTGACTATCAGTGATTTTCATCTCATCATGGACTATTTCATATCAATCTATGATAAGTTTCTATAACATATATCAAATATGATAAGTTCTTTTTTAGAAATGTGTCACATTGGAATCATTAATTTTTTACAACTTATTAAAATAATTCATGTTGAAAAACCACTATTTTATGTTATTTATATATTTGAGAAGACAAGTTCTTGACAATGTATTATGATAAATACAAGCAGCTATATATTTTCTTACATAACAACTATTTTTATGTTTTCTATATATTCCAGAAGGTGTGTTCTTGATCAACTATTATGATTGATCTGAGCATGTATATATTTAAGAAGGTGTTTCTGTTATTGTATTAATAAATATCCTTACATAACTATTTTTTTCTCAGGCAGGTAAGTCTTGATAAGGTAATAATTTTCAAGATGTTATTTATTCTTAATAAAAAATACTCATTGTTAAACCACTATTTTATGTTATTTATATATTCAAGCATGTATGTTATGAATAAATTACTATGAGTAAGTGAAGAAGTTATATATTTTCTAGAAAAAAATACTATTTTTATGTTATTTATATATTCAATATGCTTTTTTCTTGATAAACTACTATAATTAGTCTAAGAAGGTATATATTCAAGTGGGTGTATATGTTACTATCTCAATATATTTACATTCACAAATACTATATTTTAGTTATCCATGACTACATGTTCTTGTTAATTGTCCATTTCCTAGGTGATGGGGAATCCATAACACTTTCTAATAATTATTTTAAAAACTATCTTAATTATAATTGTTTAGTAAAAAATAAAACAATTTCTTTTTATATTTTTGTATGTCATGAAGAGTGTTATGTGCGTGAAATATTTTTCATATTTTTCTATATTTTTTTATTAATTATTTGCAACAAAAAAATCCATTAACACTTTAAATGTTTTTTATAAAAACAATTGGACACCATAATACTAATACTCTACCTCTTCCATGATATGTAATATCATCATTCCTCTTTGAAATGTCTCAACATCATAATAGAGTAGATTTTTCTTCATGTTATGGTTTGTGTTATCAGTATTATATGTCTCCTTAGTTTCTACATGTGGGGAGGATTTTTTGTATTTTGGATTCTCAAAAAGATGTTTATTGTGGACAAAATCATTTTCTTGATGTGATTTCCCAAACATGAAGGTACTATAAATTCTAGTAATAAACCAACATTATGTTTAAATTCAATGACTCATGTGGCAGTTCATCTATCGATAGAGAAACCTAAAACAATCATTTTTTAGGAGTATATGGTGTGCAATTTTTTATAATCAATGTAATTTTTTTTCTACAAAATAAATTTCCTTCGATTTTGTAGCTATTCAAAGGGGAAATTCCTGAACATTCATTTTTCCATAGAATAAAAAGGTCTCTTAGAATATCATAGGATTCCACATTATTTTGATGGAATATGTTCTCTTTAAGGGTTCGAACATCATTTTCATTGATGATTATGAAAAATAATCACAAGACTCTAAATTTTGGTTTTTGGAGGTCATTTAGAATATATTTCATCTCCATAAATTTATATTTATCAGGAAAAGGATTTAATTTTTTAGATTCACCATGTTTTTCAATTAAATTTATCAAACATAAACATTATATTCTAAAAATTTCTACACGTGAAACTTATCGACACTAGAAATAAAACATGGACCTTTAAAGGTCATTCAATGAATTTGCTAATATAATCCATGTATTTTCATCAAGGAAGTGAATTTTTAATTATTCTTATTTGAGTATAGTTAAATCACATCCATATTCATAGTATTGTTGAAAATTTTGTAATGAGTGTTAGTAAAATGATTGTTCATCTCATTTAAGTTGACAATAACACTATCACTGGACATCAACCCTCAATTTACCACATATGTGAAGTTAAATAACCCCTACATGCACTTAAATATCCATAATTATAGTATGATCGAACACTATAGAGATTGATGGAAATAAGAAAAACAAAAAAAAATTAAACCTACACTCCATAGGTATCGGTAAGTTAAAAACTTTTATTTGCAATAAGGATGGGTCCCGTCGCAAATAGACAATCATTAGGGGCTATTTGTGATGGGATCATTCTCCCATCGCAAATAGTTAATTATTTGCGAGAGGATTAAATATCCATTCGCAAATTCCCTTAATGGGGTTCAGTATTTTCGACGAGACCCATCACAAATACATTTTTTTTACAATCGTCTGCTAATTAAAAGGGATTCATCATTTGTGATGGGTCCCATTATGAATAATATTATTTGTGATGATGTATACCTCCTATCGCAAATATTGTGTCCACAAGTACTTATTTGGATGGGTTCTGTCACAAATAACTTTTTTACCACCACCGTTACTTTATAGCAAGGTGAGTATTTACAATGGGAATCTCATCACAAATAATCTAACCAATATATACCCCAATCTGTTTTTCTATCACTTCACACCTTTCTCGCTTCCTCCCCCTATTTAAACTCTCATATTTCTCTCTAATTTTTTCAATGTTTAATATTTAATATCAGAGCGATTTAAAAGCCTTCTAGTGTACAAAGGATTTTGTTTTAAGGTATTTACCTATTGCATTTATTTTTTCGTTAATTTATTTAATTTTATGATAGTTTTAATTATTGTTAATTAGCGGTAATAAAATTAAATTAGAATTATATAGTTTTATTTTTCATTATTTATTTTAACAAATATGTTGTTTTATTAGTAATAAATTTTAATAAATTTTAATAATTAGAGAAAATTAGTAATTATTAGAAGTAATTAGTAATAAACAATTATAAATAGAAATAATTAGTAATAAATATAAATAATTAAGAATAAATAGTAATAATTATTAATAAATATGAATAATTAAAAATTATTAGTTATAATTACGAATAAAGAGGAATAAATTGGAATAATTATGAATGATTTGGAATAATTAGGAATAAATAGTAATAAATAAGAATAATTAGTAACAATTAGGAACAATTAGTAATAAATAACAATAATTTGTAATAAATAGTAATAATTAGGAATAATTAGTAATAAATAAGAATAATTTGTAATAAATATGAATAATTTGTAATAAGTTCGTATAATTTGTAATAAAGGAGTATATTTAGTAAAAATTCATAATAAATAAGAATATGTAGTAATAAATAGTAATAATTAGTAACGATTGGTAATAAATATTATTAATTTTTAATAATTAATAATAAATTATAATAATTGATAATAATTTGTAATAATTAAAAATAATTTTTAATAATTAGGAATAACTATTAATAATTCATTATAAATAGGAATAAATAGTTATAATTAGTAATATTAGTAACAAATAGTAATAATTTGTAATAATTAATAAAAGATTGTAATAATTAATTATAATTTGGAAGAATTAACAATAATTTGTTGTAATTAATAATAATTATAGATAATTAGTAACAATTCTTAATAAATATGAATACAAAGTAATAAATAGTAATAATTAGTTATAAATAGTAATACTTTGTAATAAATAATATTAAATTGGAATAATAAATAATAAATTGTAATAATTAGAAATATTAAATAATAATCATTAATAATTCAAAATAATTATGAATAATTAGTAATAATTATAAATAATTAGTTATAATTAGTAATAATCCTTAATAATTCGTAATAACTAGTAATAAATAGAAATAATTTGTAATAAGTAGGAATAATTGTTAATAAAAAGGAATAATTTGTAATAAATAAGAATAAATAGTAACAAATAGGAATAAATAGTAATAGATAAGAATAATTAGTAATAAATAAGAACAATTTGTAATAAATAGGAATAATTAGTAATAATTAAGAATAAATAATAACAATTAGGAATAAATAGTAGTAATTTGGAATTAATAGTAATAAATAGAAATAAATAGTTTTAATTAAGAGAAAATTGTAATAATTAGGTATAAATAGTAATAATTATGAATAAAAAATAATAATTAGGAATAATTAGAAAACAATTAAGGATAATTATAAATAATTATTAATATTTTGTAATAATTATGAATAATTAGTAATAACTAATAATAATTAGAAACAATTGGTCATAAATATGTATAATTAAGGGTATTTATGAATAACGAGGGATAATTATGAATAATTAGGAATAATTAGGAATAGTTTGGAATAATTATGAATAATTAGTAATAATTAGTAATAATTAGCAGCAATTAGTTATAATTAGTAACCATCAGTAAAAATACTAATAATTAGAAATATTCATTTATATTTATTAATAATCAGTAATGATCAGTAATAATCAGAATTAATCGGTAATAAATAGTCATAAATAGTCATGAATACTAAAAAAATCATAAATATTCATAAATAGTAATAAGTAATAACTGATAGTAATAAATAGCCATAATTTGGCAATCCGTCAAAAATGCCGACAACTGTGATGAAAAAGTGAATTCTTGCGACATATTTAATAATTTTTTCAACATTTTATCTACAATTTTTAAGTTAATTTCATTATCATTTTTATTTAATAAAAAATTACTTTTTTGAAAAATGTTTTGGGATGTAATGTTTATTTCCAACTATCTACAAGAAGACACAAAATAGATAATATAATTCCTCCTATGAATGTAACCATTTTTTTCATAATCATTCTCTTTTTTTCTTGAACTGCCCATACTATATATAGATTCAATGCTGTTAACCAAAAAACATTCACATTTTTCAAGTATAAGAGAGTAAAGGAAGCACATGTTCCCATTGTGGTGACTTCTCATGATATAATGGTAACATGAGCTTATTGATCTCTTATAACATTCAATAATGGAAAATAAACTGACTAATGTATTTCAGTCAATATTGAGTGTTGGAAGTTTTACAAAGAATGAAAATGGTAATGTGGCTACATTGATAGTTAGGTCAGTTTTGAGACTTTGGGACGTGTAAAAATCATTCTCTCTTCATTCTAGCACACGTTGTGATAAGTATATACTAAGGCATGCAGAATGTGACGTGTCGATGATGGAAGCATTAGTACTAGTAAGAGGAGAATATGCATCTATTACTTGAGCAACAACACTGGCATATGATTATGTAAATGCGACATCTGACTTATGGTTTAGTGCATTTTTATATTATCAAGAATATTGGGATTTTTATTATTTTATTACTTGTGTAATTTTTTAATATTTTATTACTTTATTATTTATTATCTATTATTTAATATTTATTTTATTATTTTTTTAAAATTTTTATTTTTATTATTTTATTATTTTTATTATTTTTATATTTTTACGAATATTGAGGTTTTTATTATTTTATAATTTTTTATTATTTTATTCTTATTATATTATTACCATTATTTTTTTATAATTATTTAATTAATATTACAATAATTATTATTATATTAATATTATTTATATTATTACAATTATTTTTTTAATAATATTTATTATGTTTTTATGATGGGTATATTTTCTCATCACAATGGGGTTTTTTAAAAACTCTATTAAACTATTTATGATGTCATTTTTTACAATGGGACATTTATAATGGGGTACCATTGCAAATAACTCAATTTCTAGTACTGTATGGGAATAATCCTCAATAGTACCGCCCCCTAAATAAGCAGTAAACCTATGAGAAATTAGAATTATAATTCCTCATAATAGAATAGAAAAAAAATTCATTCAAAGAATAATCTAAGACATCTATTCTTATACTAAATTATTTTATTGGAATGGAAGTTTCTATGATATTAACCTTCATTCTTCTATACGAAAGGTATAGATTTGGTTTGGTGCTTTGCAATGTACAAAAATTGATTGAGTGGTATATATGTAAATAAGCGGTAGATATTGAACACAGACTTTGGGAGTTCTAACATTGGATTTGTCTTAATTTATGTTTTAAATGAGTCTAACTAGTGGGATTTGAAGATATAAGATTGGGGTAAGAACCATGTTTTTGGATTGATCGGGAAAAACTTAGGCGATTGGGTACTTATACATTAGGTATTTGCATCAAACAATAGGTGAAAGATATAAATGAAATGATTATTTGAAGGGGATTTGAGTAGTGGTTGGACCATTGATAATATAGATACATGTTTATATATATCATAAATGTTTCAATGTGTTGTGCTTATAATTCTTTATTAGACTTGAAACAACTTTTACTACTCGAGAGGATGTTGTGGGTTGGAAAGAGGGGTCATGGATCAAGTTCTCTAGAAAATGGTAGTTATATAAGAGTTTAGGTGTGTCCTAATATGATTTTTGATATTATGGTTTGTGGTTCTAAATGTTTTTCAACCACAATGGAATTCTTGGGCTTCAATGTTGACCTTCATGGGCACCGAAGGTGACCATTCTGTCTAGTGAAAGGTTAGAATGGTAGATCTGGATATAAACTACACTTGGAAAAGATCATTGGAGCAGAGATAAACTTGTAAATATCATTGATGTATTATAAAAAATATATCATGAATAAGGTATGTTGGATATTTCAGCAAAGTGGATCATATTTCTAGTTAGGTATGAACAGAAAAAACATGTGGGAAATACTTGTCTCTAAATTTTTGTGGAGGTTTTGAACTATGGATTTGAACCAGTTTATTGATGTGGCATGATAGTGGATCAAGTGGTGATACCGAATCATGACTAAATAATTAAATAATAGATAATATCCTTATATATATTCTAATATTTATTCAAATACGAATTTTGATACCAACAAAAATACTAGCATACATTCATTTTTTCATTCATAAATTTCCCCTACTTATACTTCAACTTATTCATATAAAAATACATAAATATAAAAAGATAAAAATAATTAATATATACAACCTAGCAGATATTAAAAGATGCTCAATTTTATATTGTTATTTCTCATTCTTCAATTTTAATATAAAAAATTATAATATATAATATATATTTCCATGAAATTACTTCTATATCTTATGATTTTTCTGATACAAATATTAAATACAAATATTCTTATTCTTATGCATATTTCTATTCTCATTATAATACTCATAAAATTTCTATAAAACATACATTTTTAAGTTGGTAGTGCATATATTTATGCTTATTCATAAACACTTATTGCAATACAATCACATTATAAAATTAAGAGAGTTAGTTTCTATGATTATGTTTATATCCATTCTTATACAAAGAATATAATACATAAACAATTTTAAATAATATAGTATATATGGATTGTAAAAAATATGATAATATATAAATAATAACAAAAGAATTTTATTTGGATTATTCTTCAATATAAATCTTATTTTTTAAATACATATTATTATATTTATGTTTATTATTACCCTAATGCATATACCAAAATTTAAATAATACACATTCTCATATTTTCAGTGCATATTATTTCTTATATTCATAGATATAATTTAATATATATATATATATTCATGTTTATTGTACTTGTGTTTATGTTTATGATTCTATAAATTCTAAAATTCATACACATTATCATATACTATAATATAAATTTTTTTAACACTATGCATATGTGTTGCGTTATATTACCATTCATAACATGAAAAATATTGATATTTTTTTATGAATAAACTTCAAATATATTCATATATGAATAATTTGGGAAATTAAATCATGTTTTATCTATTAATGATATTATTTCGTTCCTGTAGAGGGATTTGTTTCTAGACTTTGATGATGAAGATTCACTACAAGTTACCCATTAAATTAATTTTTTAACATGTCAACCAAGTTCTTAATATTTTTATAGGTATGTTACATGAATTTAATTATATATTTTTCAAAAATCTTAATCATTATTGATAAATTATGAAAAATAGGATCCATTCAACATGAAGCCTTCTTAATAAATTTAATTATTTCAATTAATCAGGTATAAAATTAATAAAAATATTCATTAACATATTTTTAGTTTATTGTATGATGTACTAATTTTTATGAAAAATATTTTTAATCCAATAAAACTCATTATAATTATTAATATTTTTCCCTAATAATTGATGGAATCTTCTTTTCTTCGACATATGATTTGCAATACTCGTTAATAACTTTATGAATGGAAGAAAAATTATTTTTATTTCTCATGTACCATAATTAAAAAATACTTCATCCTTAATATTTGTTATCACATAAGAAACTATTATGTTTATATATACCTCCCTCAAATAAATCATGTCCTCTTTCTATGATGTAGATAGAATGTCAATAAGATTTCTAGCATCATCATTTAATGCTGAAAACCATTTATATTATAGTGACTTGAATTCTTCACAATATAACAATCTATAATTCATAGAATACATGAGTAATAAAATCACTTCATGTCATAGATTAACATAAACTATTAATGATGAATAACCTTTGGACTGTAGTGATTAAAAGAATGCACATATTGGTCATTTTATCTTATAAAACATCTTGCTATAAAACCACTACAAGAATGTTTTCAAACCACAATCCAGACACCATATTCTTATTATTCATATATATACTTTCCAATTCATCATTATCAATACATATTGTCTTTTCAAAATATATATTGTTCCTCACTTATTAAATTATATAAATCCAATATTGTTTACAGTAATTATATATCTGTCAATATTCTATTTTTCATAAAAATATACTATAAAAAAATATATAATACTGCTTCCCATTAAAATGTATCACAAAATAATAGTTTAATTTAAATTTTTTTATATCAAATATCATATCAATAGTAATTAATGTAAAAAAAATAGGTCATATTAAATATGTTCACAACCATTATGAGTATAACCATTATAGGTTTTCACTACTTAAATTTTTTATCATTTATTTGTATTTCATTAGCTTTTTCTTCATATGTTTAATTATTTTTTAGTATCCATAATAAGGGTACATGTCGCAATGGTAGTGATGAATTAGAGAAGTTTGGGGGGTATTTTCCAACTTTTTATCACTCTTGGTTTATTTTATTATATATAACAACATATATTAACAACTGATATATGCTAATCCGTTTTAGTTTATTTCAGTTATTTGGATAATTGTAAACTGTTTTTGGATTTATTTTTACTGTGTTGTATTTTAATTGGATGGTCTGAAAATGTATGATTAACTGGAAAAAAACTATACATAAACACCATTTTAGGTTGTCATAAGTATCATATAGTGGTTATGACACGATATGTGTGCCTTCTATCATGGGATAAGAGAATTGTACTAGGATAGTAAGTTTGGAAATTAATATGATATATTCTAAACTGAACTTTTAATTTCACTACATACATAATGAGGACTGTGATTCCATTTTAAATTATAGTAATGACATATAGGTACTTCAATGAGAATTCATGTGCTAACATTGATCATGACTACACCTGTTTCCATGGTACGTGATGGTTCTAGTGATATTGATATTGGGGTATATTTTATATGTAAATTTTATCCTTGGGTTACAGATTGAATTTTATTATATACTTTTAGTTTAATATAGTTATATTTATTTCAAAATTTTATAGTTGTTATATTGGTTTATCATGAAAGGGTTGTCAATTAGGGTGTCAAAATCATTCTAAAATTAACACTCACCAATGATATTATTCCTTCATTAATAGAAAAATTAAAATTTCTCATTGCATTATATGAAGTGTTAAAGTAGTAAAATAGGAGAAAATCAATTTTCCTGGTTCCCCCTAATCATGATAATACAGAGTATATATAATAGAAACAATTCATGAACAATAAACACTATGAATGTTTCTTCTAAAATAAAATTCAAAATGGACCCCCCGGCCCTCCAGGTTTACCACCCCTAATGAAATAATGAACTCTCTATTATCAATCAATATAATTTTTTATTACTTTTATGAGTGTTATTATCATGATCTTTATGAATAAAATTTTGTTTTAAATCAATATGGTAGTATCAATTCTACTTCACTTTCATCAAATATTTATCTTTATAAACCTCTAGTGAGAATACCACATGGATTCCCTTCTATTGACCATTGAGTAAATTTCTAGAACTTCTCTATTTAGTATTTATTTCTATATATTTTTAATAATCATTTATCCTCCTATTTAAATATATATTATCTATCATATCATTATGTAATCACTATGATTTCATCTATATAGGTTTTAAATCATCCTTTCTTATTTAGATAAAATTCATTCTTAGAACCCCTCTTATTATGAGTCCAAATTACTCATTTGACTCTAGGGACTTCCTATTGAATGATAGAAAATTGAAGCCTATGAGCCTTCGGAATTAAATTCTCAATGGAATGGGAATTACCACTATTGAGTTTACCATATATATTTCACATAAAGAAATATAACATGACATGGAAATTAATTCATAATAAACCTTTTTCCTGCACACCATGATAAGGCATAAGGATAATCATGGCATAATTCAACTCCATAAAAAGTTCCCTTCATAATAACCAACTCCATGATCACCTTTCCTATATCAAATTCATCCTTATATCCCCAATACTCTTTATATTGATGACCATGGCATATGGTCACTCTATAATCCTACATTATCTCATCATTCATGTGCCCTACACCATAATATAACTACCTATTTTGAGCCATCCCATTTATATTATGGGTTGTTAAAATCCATTATGGAATCCACCCCCACATTCTATCCATTAATTTTTATATTTAATGGATATTGAAAAATAAAATAATTAAATTTAGAACATTATATTTTTTTCAATTTAATAACATATATTACATATAATATGAAGGTTTCTCACTATTCCATTATTTAATTTAATACCATCAACCTCAACCATGGATTCTAAATTTCACATGTCTCTAGTCTTTATTATATATTGGTATTCTTCTAATTCAAATATAATCTATGTTTTTAAACTTCCATATCATGGATTTAAATTACATTAAATTTCTTTCCATTTGATCATTATTACTTACACATATTCATAGTAACACATATTATATATAAACACCATAGATATGTCAGAGTGTTCTATTTTTTAATTTATGTATAATATTAAAAAATTGTACAACATGGTTCTTTTGTAGGGGGTTTAACTTTCTAAAATTCCTTTATACATTCTCTAAAACATCTCTAACTATTCTCATGAACTAAAAATATTATTTAGAAGACTTTAAAAATCAATTCACCAAAAAAATCTCTAATTATTTTGGGTAATAATATCCTTAGTTAGGTTTGATTAAAACCCTTATAATATAGATTTAATACCTTTACCCCTAAAAACATCAAAAATAATCTTCACTATTGTTTTAATTTTATGAATTTTGATACCTTATGAAATTATCTTTTGATTTCACTAAAATATTAATGAGATATTTTATTTCATTTGAAAGAATTGTCATGTCATATAGGAACTTAAATGTCAATTCATAGGATAACATGGATCAGGACTACACCTATTTCCATACCATGTATTGAGATCAAAATATTTTGGGACATATCATCATGGTGAGATGTTGAGATCTATGTTTGTGGAATGATGTGAGAAGGATTTGTAACTACATATAATTTCCTTCCATGATTAAGGCCTCTTTCACTGCTCATTTAAATTATTTTATGGGAAGATATTATTATTATTATTTGATGTTTTCTCTCTCAATGATTATCTACTTCAACTTATTTATTGTGGTGATAGTATTATTATTAAGGTTATAAAAAATTTGATTTCCCACTTTTTTATTCTTGATACAGTTAGAATTTTTCATGATATTTTAGTTTGAATACTGAGAAATGGTGAGATGAAGAATGAGATATGTTATAATTTGATGCATTGTGGGAGGTGGTGGTTTTTCATGCATTATAGGTAGAATTTGGATCTAGAAGAAATGTTATATAGGATATACTCTTGTTTGACCATATTTTTTTTAAAATTTTATAATTAAAGGTAACATATTCTATGTTATTGTTTACATGTTTTTAACTAGTATACAGAATATCTTTTAATGGGTTTCAACTAGGCTGTGTATTCCAGAGTCTACCTACTTTATTATTTCTATTTTGGGTTCTTTTTTTTGTGCAGGGTTTAAGTGTTGTTTAAGCTGTAGGGTATGAGTTCGTTTTGGGGAATCAAGAGGAGCTGAAGGATATGAGTGCATATATGTTCATATGACCTGGTTCATGGCTTGTGGGAGATGAAGTTGGGCAGCAACTCAATAGAGATGGTTTACAGTGTTCATTACTATATAATGATGATGAATCTAGGAAGAATTGCCAATCATTGCGGATAGGACCGAAAACATGATGGTAATGATTTTATCACATTTTAGTGACGATCTTAATTGTCAAACATTTTTCCAAGACTTCTGTATTGATGATTCATGAATTTATTATCCTTTATAGAAAATCTGGTTTAGAAATGTTGATATTTATGGATTTTATTTTACTTGTCCTTACATGATTCTTGTTGTTGCTTCATCATGTACTTGCTTCTATTATTTATCTTTTTTGTTGTATGTTGATCATTTGTTTGTAAGAACTAGATTTTAGTTCTGGATATTATATCAGTGAATATTCTTGAAGAAAATTTTGGTAGTATGTGTTTTTAAAAGGTATGTATAGTATATATATAGTTATAAACCATAGATGTAGACCTAGTTAATGGTTTAAACCATGGAAGTAGAGATATTGACATGGTTTCAGAATGTGGATATAATTCAGTGTAGAATAAGCTCTAGCCATGATTAGAAACCATGGTTATAGTTGTACTACCATGATGAAAACCATGCCTATAGTTGTTTCCCTATTTCAATGGCAACATTATCCATGGTCCACAAAACCTTGTATTTTACAGATATTCATAGTTTCTTATCCTATATCCATACTTATAAACAACCAAAATAGTCTAAATTTATATTACTATTATCTTAATCAAAATACCCATGGCCAAACATAGTAAATTTTGTTTTCATTTTCAGATATGGATCATATTCATCATATGTGTGTATCTCAGTCAATAGATGTTTATTATGATGATATGGTTGATCAATATATGGTTTATTTAGTTGAAGAGAATTAATATTAGTAGAGTACATTGTGCGCCTATTAGTGGTATACTTTGTGGAATTCTGAAGAAAATCTTTTCGATGCAAAGATAGGGAGCTGGCTAAAAGAGTTTGGGAGTACCTCCTTTTTTTAGGTCTCAATGGAGTACACAGTTTGATAAGCCTAATATTTTTATACATTATAACCATAATAAAATATTATTAATATCACCATACTATTATTTTGTGGGAAATTGTTACATTTTTAGTTTTTAGTCGTATTTTTATATTAATTAACAAAAATTTCCTAATTTTGGATTTTAACAATTTTAATTTTCTTCTATACATCATCCATAACTTTTTATAAAAAAAATTTAATTGTGAAATTCCTTTTTTTAGGTTTCCAAACATGATGGGATTTATTTCATTCTTTGAGACCCAATGATTTATCCCTCATTTCAAGGGCTGAAATGTGAGATGGTTTTAGTCCTCCAAATAATGGATTATGCTTTGGATCTATAACAACTAAATGTAACCCAATATTTATAGAATCCTGCAAAAAATAAATTTCACAATTTTATTTAGTGTAGACCATGTTATGGACATAATATAGAATATATTTAAAAATGGAAAATTTCAAAATTAGTCCATGTTTTCAATTAAACTCAAAATACTACTAAAACCTAAAAATATGACAATTAATCTTCAAATAATACTATGGTGAGATTATTAATTTTTAATTACAATGTAATGTGTATGAAACTATTACCTTCATCACTCCTTCAAATGTGATCATTTCACTCAATGAAAGTTTCAAATATTCAAAACAAAATCCACAAAACAATCAAAAAAGTCAAAAACACCCATGATCATTTCCAAAACCGAATTCTATCACATCTCATATATAAAAAGTAATTCCATTTAATTTTAATCCTTAACATTTATATTCATTTAACCTTAAATATCCATCCATGGCCCAATAAAAAACTACATCACATTAACATTTATGTCACTCTTCATTCAAGATAAATTAAATATAAATTTATGATCATACGTGGAAATTGGGTTTTTTCCACTGACTTATTCCATTTCTCATCCCTCTATAGTATGATACCTCAAAAAAATTCAATCGGGAGATATTTACCTGGGTTACTTATATGGATTAGGGTTGGTGGGTGAAATTATTTAAAAATTTATGGCTAAAAGGTGGAGTTTTAAATCTTAAGTATAATGAATGAATAATAAATTGAAAACATAGAAAATTCAACACTAAATACCCGTTAATAATGTGAAACACAAAACCACCCCATTTTTTGACATTATACATGAGTGAATCATCTATTTCAATGAATTTTGTAATCTACGTTCACCTTTTTTTAATCACTAGAAAGGCATAACTTTGTTTTATTTTTTTTTCTTTTTTTTCAGGGAGGATGAGATGATAATTCAATAAAATATTTGAATTAAAATTCATGAACATTATTGTTGAGAGTTACAAGATTTATAAAAGTATGCACAATAATGAAATCCATCTCATCTCAATTTTATAGTTATTATTTTTAAACGGTAACTAGTTGATACAAATAAATAATTATTAAATTTTGAATCATGCCCAATTATCACTATTTTCACTATAAAAAATTATAACACCCACATCACCCCAATAACAATGAAATAAATCCTAGTGAAATATATTAAAGGCCCTTTCCAACACATAATCATTATGTATCCATGAAAATATACTAAGAGTTCATGATGGAACAGAGAATTTGGATATTAATATGGCTTAAAACTATAAATAAATTCTTGGAATACAAGGGATAAAAATATTAGTTTTCAAGTTCGGTATTAATATTGTGTATGAGTTCAATAAAAATTCTTCAATTATTTAAAAAAAATTCAATAACTCTAAAAACATTATAATATAAAAACCACTAGTTTTGGTTCTCACAAAATATTGATGTTTCTCTCAAGAAAGTGTGGTAGTTAGGAAGAATATGTAAAAAATGTTGAGAATACCTCAAAAGGATAGAAAAATATTTTTAGTTAGTGTATTTTGGTCATGGATTTTATTAATTGGGAATGTCCATAAAAATGCATAGAAAAAAAATTAAAGGAAAAATTTTTGACATCAATAATTATTTTATATCCATTTTCTAAAAAATATTTTCAATATTCTCTAAGATAAGTTCATGAATGAAATATGATAAGAATATTCATATCAAATCAAATTTACAAAAAATATAAAGAAATTTGAAGATGAAACACAAAAAAACTATGTAGGTTAACACTCCCCACCCATATATTTCACTACCCCTCTTTTCATCTCAGAAAAATATAAACAAGGGCAGAAAATGTGAAATAGTGTAACAAAAAATTATTAGTTTTTAGTGTAATCCTTGATATATACTCGTAATTGCTAACACTTTTTCCTAAAAATCATTAATTAAATCCAAACATAGGAAAAATATTAAAAAAAATAAAAATGGAAAATATGGTACAAATGGTTTCAACCCCCTTTTGGGGGATTGGTTTTTACAACCCCAGGTCAGGTGGTAGAGTTTTTTTAACCCCAATCCATAGGTATATAAATTTATTACTCATGAAAAACTATAATTATTATTTTAGTGGCCTTCTTTATGCACTGTTCATAGAGAAACCCATGGATAGAGTACAATAGATCATCCCCCTTTTTAATATTCAATATCTTGGATGATATGGGGAAATGGAACTAATGGGTCCTCTTTATTTACTACCAATACCTGTGTGGACTCTTTAACTTCAACATCCAAGTATTTATCATGTGATTATATTTTATAAAATTCAGTAAATGGGATGTAATAAATATAGTCTGTTTGAATATGATTAAAACATGAAGAGTCAATAATAAAATCCCCACCATTATATAGGTTATCTTGAAACATGATATCTTTAGGTAAGGCCACTAGTAATTCTATCACAACTATTTCTTATTTATCTTCTTCCAAATCAAGAGATAGGCACATTGAAGTTGATTTTTTTTCAATGATTGGAGATTCACCTTTTTGGATTTAATTAAATCTATCCATTTTCCTTTAGAATCATGTTACACTCCCAATGTTGTATCAACTATCATGTATGCTTTAGAAATAATTTCATGTAATGTCTATGGAGATATTATTAAATCATCAAGTTTAATCATCAAGTCTTACTCAGGTTCTTATACTACAAATGTTGGTGGAAAAAGAATGATCTATACTTATTCAATTTCTCATTGATTTTTTATTAATTGGACATTGGATTCATGAATGAATTCATGAATGTTGTTAAATTAATTTTTCAACTCCTCCATTTTTTATAGATAAATTCTCTATGTTTCTTCTAAAAAATCACCCTTAATACACAAATAATTTCTAGGAAAGTCATATAAAAAACAATAATTTAAATTAATCTCGATCTAATAAATGAATATTTTGCAACGAATCTATATTTATAGTTTTTTGAACTTTTTAATTACTTTGGGTTATTATAAAAAAATAGTGTGGGAATACACTTGGTCTCCCAGAAAATGGTACCAATTTGATACAATGGAATTTTCAAATAACTATGTTCAATTAAAATTTTAATTTCCTTTGAATGTACTATAGTGACACAAACTATGGTAGATCACACATGTAATTTTCTTACACACACTACAGTTTCTATTGTCCCTATTATAAATTATCTAATATAAAAAAATATACATACTAGTATTTTATGGGGATTTTAAAATAAATGATATTTAATAATATATATATATATATATATATTGAATACCAAAAAAATTAACATAGATATAAAAAATGAACGGAATTTTTCTTAGGTGGTCAGGGTGGTTGAAATGATTATTCAAAAAAAATTCTCAAATTTCAAATCATTGAGGTGATCAAGACCAGTAAGAACACACCATATCAATTTTAAATTTCATCACCCCATATCAAGGCCTCTACATATGTTGTAATTCTATAATTTAATTCAGCTATGATACCTATTCACCAACCATCACTACTGATGGCATAGTATAACATAGGCTTACATTAATAGTGAAGGGAAGGATAGTGATAAATGAGAATAATAATTTGATTGTAGTGAAAATAGTGTATGGACTCCATATAATATATTTAACCACCACTAAAATTTCAATAATTGATTAAAAAAGATTAAAATTAAAGCACAAAAAAACTGAATGAAAACACTATTCCATCCCTCGGACAAATACTGATGTTAGATCCCTATTTATTATGGTGTTGATAATGTAAATTAGGTGGGTGACCACATAATAATATAATTTGGAGAAAGGAGGAATGAATAATATATCTAATCTAACATACAAAAAAATATGAAGAACTATTACAAAAAAAACTACACCTTTTACGCCTCAAAACTGAATTCTATAAGTATTGGATAATAATAGTTAAAATGATAATGTGATGTGTGACAGGTCTTGATCACCTAATTGAGATAAGTATTTATGTCCTTTTTTATCAATGATTTCAATCACCATGTCCTCCTGAGATAAATTACCAATTTTATTTATACCTAACCTATTTTTTAAGTTGAATATATATTTATATTTATATTTATATTTCATGCATTTCAAGACCCCCATTTATATTAGTTAAGATAGTTTTACAAAAGTAATAATTTTAAACAGTGATAATATAATGATAGTGTGTTGTGAGCGGCCTCCTCGAGAGATCGACCCAAGTTGTGCATAATATTTTACACTATTAGGTTACTAAAAAATTTAATAGGGTAAAATGACCAAATCTTCATAGTCATGGTCCCTTTAGAATTTAGTCTTATGTGTGGATCAATGTATTTGTCTTGGAAGTTGTACCTTGGGGGTGGAAGAAGGAATATGTTTTTTGGGTTGATTTGTAGACAGAGTTATGGGAAGAGTTCCTTTAATCCAACATGATGGTAGTGAAGATACATGAGGTTATCTCTATTTAGTTATGCATCATTTAAGTATGTGATATTTGGGTCAGTTTCAAGGAACTCTTTTGTTTCACCCCAGATCTTTTTCTTGACAAAGGTGTCCTGAGAAATGGATCTTGATGATGAAATACATCCTTCAATCTAGTATACAGTTACACGATTTACATTTAGAATGTATTTGGAGGTTTATAATAAGGTATACGTGATTTATTGGATTCACTCATGATGATTTTTACCATGGGAGGTAATCCAGTTGGGTTCTGTAGTCCCCGTAAAACGCATCCCCAAAATTTTCCAAATGCTTATATACAACGATCCAAGATCGTAGAACTTTTTGCGAGCTTCGATTTGGTAGGTCGCAGGGCCCGAACGGAGCTACGAATTAGGAGTCATGGACATTTGATATTGGGCTGGAAATCCAGTTCGCGAAGCCCATTCGCGCAGCCCCCTCCGCGATCGCGGAGCGCCGCCGTGAAGCAATCAGGTCGGGAGCTCCACGAACCTGTTTGACGTTCTCGACGTGCCGCGAAGCCTCGCCGCGAAGCACCAGAGGCGGTACCTCTCTGAAAATGGATTTGATGTTCGCGAGCACGCTGTGAAGCATCCGAGGCGGCGCGGGAGGTCGTCTTCATGACGCCCCATGCCTATAAATACCCAGCTCACCCCGCTTCTCCAGACGGACGGCCACGACCACTTCGCCTATTGGGCGGCCGAGCGGAGCTCCGCATTGCGGCTCCGCGAGGCCATGCTCAGCGAGCAGCTTCCTTCGCGTTGCTGCTTCGCGAGCCGAGGGTTCGTGAGTCCATGCTCCGCAAGTCCATGCTCCGTGATGCTGCTCCGCGAGACCATCCTCCGTGAGTCCATGCTCCGTGAGCCAATGCTCTGCGATGCTGCTCCGCGAGACCCCTTTGCTTCACGATACCCCTTTGCTCCGCGAGAGACCATTGCTCCGCAAGGCCATGCTCTACGAAGTTACTTCATGAAGACCTATCCTTTGTGATGCTCCTACCTTCGCACCCACTGGTCCATACCGCGGGGCTTGAAACCCCGCACCCCTGCTCGGGGTCAGTGCCGGGTTCCGGTCCCGGACCTCCGGGCCGGTCCCTTCGCTACCATCACAGACCCCCATGATATATGGAGAGTCGCACTGCAAACTTTTCGGGCCGGGATGCCGGGATTTTCCATTTCACCCTTATGCGCTCCCACCTTCAACCTATGGAACACCATGATTTGAGAAACTCCTCGACACACTATGAAACACCTTGAGTTGGTGTATTCCTCTTGGACCGTTTCCTATGTCGTGAGTTGGGGTTCTCATCATCAATTCCCCGAGTACCTTGAGTCGAACCATTCCTCAGGAAACTCCTCCAAACCCAATCACTTGGCTCCTAAGCCAGGTTGAACCAGAAAGGCCCGCCCTTGCGTATGTCCCAACACCAACCATTTCTAGGCATCTTCTGCCTAATAGTCCTACCTACATGACTCTAAACTGTAGTAATCCTTATGTTCCAAACAAAGGATGCCTCTTTCCCTATATGAGTTATGCCTTATGCTCCAAGCATGAGATTCTAATTGTCCTATCTACATGACTATAAACTATAGTACACCCTATCTAACAAATGATAGGATGCCTCTTGCCCTATACGAGATATGCCTTATGCTCCAAGCAAGAGATGCCTTATGCTCCTAGAATGAGATTCCAACAGTCCTACCTATAAGACTATAAACTGTAGTATTCTACCTATGTTCCAAACATAGGATACCTCTTGCTCCAAATAAGAGATGCCTTATTCTCCTAGCATGAGATGCTAGTAGTCCTACCTACAAGACTATAAACTGTAGTACGCCCTATGTTCCAAACATAGGATACCTCTTTCTCAAAATAAGAGATTCCTTATGCTCCTAGCATGAGATGCTAGTAGTCCTACCTACAAGACTCTAAACTGTAGTACGCCCTATGTTCCTAACGTAGGATGCCTCTTGTTCCAAACAGGAGATGCCTTATGCTCCAAGCGTAAGATGCTCAATGCCATGACTACAGTGGCATGATTCCAACGCCCCTTGGCATTATCCCTCTTGTGCACCAGTGCATAGGTGAAGGGCTCAATTCATCAGTGATTTGGGATGGCCAGAAATGAGGAAGACATTACGGGTAGCTTCCTAGGGTAAGCCCCATTCACCATTGCCGCTCCTTAGTGGCACCCGAGCAGCTTCCTAGCGTAAGCCCCATTCACCAGTGCCGCTCTATAGCGGCACCCGGGCAGCATCCTTCTATGATCCTGATTCACTATTTCCGCTCCATAGTAGGATCCGAGCAGCTTCTTAGCATAATCCACATCCCTGATTGCCGCTCCTTACAGCATCCGGGCATCTTCCTAGTGTAAGCCCCATTCACCAGTGCCGCTCCATAGCGTCATCCGAGAAACTTCCTAGCGTATGCCCCATTCACCAGTGCCGCTCTATAGCGGCACCTGGGAAGCATCCTTGCGTAATCCCCATTCACTATTTCCGCTCCATAGCGGGATACGGGAAGCTTCCTATCATAAGCCCCATCCACGATTGTCGCTGCTTAGCAGCATCCGGGCAGCTTCCTAGCGTAAGCCCCATTCACCAGTGCCGCTCCATAGCGGAATCCGGGCAGCTCCTTGCATAATCCCCATTCACTATTTCATCTCCATAGCGGCATCCGAGAAACTTCCTAGCATAAGCCCCATTCACCAGTGTCGCTCCATAGCGGCACCCAGGCAGCTTCCTTGCGTAAGCCCCATCCACTATTGTGATCCCATGAAGCGGTAAGACGTTGAAATCCTTTTACAGCGGTAAGCCATTATGACCCAATCCAGCGGTAAGCTGTTGTGACCCGATCCAGTGGTAAGTCGTTGCGACCCCATTTAACGGTAAGCTGTTCACACCCAATCTAGCGGTAAGCCATTGTGACCCGATCCAGCAGAATGCCGATGCGACCCCATGCAGCAGTAAGCCATTGCATCTTTATTCAGTGGTAATCCGTTGAGACCCCATTCAACGGCAAGCCGTTGTGATTCCATCCAGCGGTACGCCGTTGGGATCCCATCCAGCGGTACGCCATTGTGATCCCATCCAGCGGTAAGCCATTGTGACCTATCCAGCGGTAAGCCGTTGTGATCTCATCAAGCAGTAAGCCGTTGTGACCTATCAAGCGGTAAGCCGTTGGGATCCCATCAAGCGGTAAGCTGTTGTGACCTGTCGAGCGGTAAGCCGTTTTGATCCCATCTAGCGGTAAGCCATTGTGAATCAATCCAATGGTAAGCCATTGAAACCAACCAATCGGTGGTAAGCCGTCATCATAAGAACTATGTTGACTTTGATTCCCTGCCACGGGGATATGTAGGAAGCCTCTTCAAGGCTCAAGCCCGAAACCATCATCATCCTTTACCTCAGCCCTCCATCCTAGAGTAAGTCTCAGCACCAATGGGCCGCCTAATGCGTGTGCCCCTCTTCACTTCTCACTGACCCACCCTTCGCGGCGTGATCGTCAGGTCCTTGTTATCTCTTATTTCTCAAACCGATCATGACTCACGTGGGCATAGAGTTGGCATTGGCTATGACAATACCTCATCCATCATGACGTTAAACTGCATGCCCTCATCCAGCATGACATTAAACTGCATGCCCTCGCCCAGCATGACGTTTAACTGCATGCCCTCATCCAGCATGACGTTAAACTGCATGCCCTCATCCAGCATGACGTTAAACTGCATTCCCTCATCCAGCATGACGTTAAACTGCATGCCCTTGTCTAGCATGACGTTAAACTGCATTCCCTCGTCCAGGATGACGTTAAACTGCATGCCCTCGTCCAACATGACGTTAAACTGCATGCCCTCGTCTAGCATGATGTTAAACTACATTACCTTATCCAGCATGATGTTAAACTGCATGCCCTCGTCCAGCATGACGTTAAAATTCATGCCCTCGTCTAGCATGACGTTAAACTTTATGCCCTCGTCCAGTATGACGTTAAACTGCATGCCCTCATCCATCATGACGTTAAACTGTATTCCCTCGTCCTGCATGACATTAACTTGCACACCCATTTGAACTACGAGGTCTTTGATCCATGTCAAGGCATGGTACATAGGAAGCCTCCACGATGTTCAATCCCACCCATCATCCAATTCACGTTGAGTTCTACCTACGTCCTGCATGACGTTAAACTACATTCTAGTACGACAGCAAGCCGTTGTGACCCATCCGAACTACGAGGACTTTGATCCATGTCAAGGCATGGTACGTAGGAAGCCTCCCAGAGGTTCAAGCCCACCTCCCATCGGACCAAGGTCCCTCATTTATGTCGGTTCGCTGACACCCACCGCCCGTCGTTTATTCATGTCAGGGTTCACTCTCGTCCAGCATGATGTTAAACTGTATCCCAATCCGATGGAAAGCCGTTGTGACCATTCTGAACTACATGTTCTTTGATCCATGTCAAGGCATGGTATGTAGGAAGCCTTCACGAGGTTCAATCCCACCACTAGTGAACCCCTAGGTCTACTTTCACGTCGGTTCACTGATGAAACCCTTTAAACTACGAGGTCTTTGATCCATGTCAAGGCATGGTATGTAGGAAGCCTCCCCGAGGTTCAAGCCCATCTCTCATTGGACCAAGGTCCACTTTCACATCGGTTCGCTGATGACTCCCATCCTTTGAACTACGAGGTCTTTGATCCATGTAAAGGCGTGGTACGTAGGAAGCCTTCCAGAGGTTCAAGTCCACCACCACTAGGACCCTCCTGGTTTTCCTCATTCACGTCGGTTCGCCGACACCCACCACAAGTGGACCCCCGGGTTCACCTTCACGTCGGTTCACCAACAAAAACCCTTTGAACTACGAGGTCTTTGATCCATGTCAAGGAATGGTACGTAGGAAGCCTCCCCGAGGTTCAATCCCATCTCTCATTGGACCAAGGTCCACCTTCATGTCGGTTCGCTGACGACTTCCGTCATCCGAACTACGAGGACTTTGATTCATGTCAAGGCATGGTACGTAGGAAGCCTTCACGAGGTTCAAGCCCACCACAAGTGGACCTCTGGGTCTACTTTCACGTCGGTTTACTGAAGATGACCATCGGACCAAGGTCCACCTTCAGGTAGGTTTGCTGACGACACTCATCGGACCAAGGTCCACATTCACGTCGGTCCTCCGGCGCACCAACCCGAACTATGAGGACTTTGATCCATGTCAAGGCATGGAACATAGTAACCCTCACGAGGTTCAAGCCCAACATCTATCGGGCCAAGGTCCACCTTCACGTCGGCTCGCCAGCACCATTCTGAACTACGCGGACTTTGATTCCCTACCACGGGGATACGTAGGAGGTCTCTTCGAGGCTTAATCCTAGCTTCACTGTTTCCCCTGCGATGGTCCCATTTCATTCCCCCTCCACTTCATTCATCCATCCATCACCCATACTGATTCTCACCCGGGCCACCACATCCCGGTGGGATCATGCCATCCACCTCCTCGCCGCTCTTAGCGGCGCATGGGCCGCTTTCCACATGTAAGCCCCATCATATCTCCGGGTCGTTGTCCTCTGTGTACACCCCGATTGATCAACCTTTCAAACTACGTGGGTTTTGATGCCTGTCCTCTACATAGGGTATGTAGGAAACCTCTAAGAGGTTCAATCCCAGCCAATGGTAATCCATGGTGTCCACCATCCTGGGGCACACTTCCCATGATCCGCCCTCAGTGGTGTTCAGATCAGCCATTACGGTGTGACATCTCCCCTCTAGGGAGTGAACCACCTCGGATATGTCCTCATTGGGCATTCTGATCCTTCCATCTTCCAGGTGTTTCCTCCTAGGGATATACCAATCTGATCCGTCTCTATGGGACTTTCTGATTACCCTCATTCTATCATCGTAAGACGTTAAACTCATGGCCTACCTCGTGATAAACATGAGATGCCTGAGGAAAACCTCGGATGACACGCCTTTGGCGTAACCGTCTCCGTAAGACATTAAACTCATGACCTACCTCGTGATAAACATGAGATACCGGAGGAAAACCTCAGATGACATGCCTTTGGCGTAACCATCTCCGCAAGATGTTAAACTCGCGACCTACCTCATGATAAACATGAGATGCCTGAGGAAAACATCGGATGACACGCCTTTAGCGTAACCGTATCCCCAAGACGTTAAACTCGCGGCCTACCTCATGAGAAACACGAGATGCCTGAGGAAAACATCGGATGACATGCCTTTGGTGTAACCGTCTCTGCTAGACATTAATCTTGCAACATACCCTGTGTTAAACACGAGAATTTGAGGAAAACCTCATATACATGCCTCGGGTTTTACACCCCTGATATTCCCTCTTATGAGGAAGAATACAAGTTCCCATATGTCCACGCACCCAAAGATTCCCCGACATTCCTAATGTTGCCGTCTACTCCGACTGAATGTCACTACCATGTCAAGACCCTATGTAAAGTCTTGACGAAAGTAGTGTAATTAACCAGTGTCCATGATGATATGGCACTGGGAATGAGATTCACGAACAATTAATTAAATCTATGAGGGAGACCCGGACTAGGTGATGAGTTCTGTGGAGGAATCCACATAAGGAAGAACTAACATCCCAACATCCTGTTTCGATCAAAGAGAAGACGTACCTGAACAAGGAACGAATGTCACCCGCCTTTGGAAAGCGGGAATGCGGGGCAACAGCAGTGCGTCCTCCTCCACAGACGGATGCGCGTGCCCCGACGAAAGCTTCAGAAACAGGTTCCATGAGGAGTAGAGCTGTCAATGGAAGCTCTTAGGTGCCAAGATCTTGGAGGTTTCAACCAGCAACATGTTGACCTCAACATATTCCTTTATAAACCACAATTATTATAGGTTTTATGATTTTACTAGTTACTTGGGTATATTTTGTTTTGTCTATTTGGTTCATGGACATCATCAGGATCTATTTCAAGTGGCTCCTCAAGATATGTTTAGTAGAGTTGGACATGTTTAGTGCCATCCTCAGTAGTAATTACCAATGAGGTTTCTCCATTATTAAGGGTAGTAAGCTTATTATATAAACATTGTGGATAGGTTAGGTAAGGGTTGGACATAATATTTTTCTTATGTTTACGGGCCTCTACTAAAGTGTGTCCGTAGAGGTGGTTTTCAGTAGGGAGTTATTGAAGCAATGCATTTTGAATTTCCTATAGTGAATATATTCACACTGTAGGGGATATATATCATTAATGGTATGATCAATTTGTTTTCATCTCTGGTTTGTGCTATTTCTTGATTCAATAGAATCACACTCCTTTGTTTCCCCAACTCTATTTTATCCTCTAAAATAAGACATAGGGATGATTCTTGTGCCGTTATGGTTAACTACTCTAGTTAAAGGCCTTAATGTTGAGCAATGTATTGTTTTCAAACAATTCAAAATAATGTTTTTTAAAGGGGGAGATTATTTCAAATAATACTCTGTCTCTTTATGATGATTTTGATGCTCAAAAATACCCTTAATTATTTACTAATTATTTCGTTGAGTATTTTGCAGGAATTTATTTTATTTATTTATTTCATACAACGAGATTTCATACTTCATTTATTCTGAGATCAATTTTAGCGCGTTCTGGAATCACTGTAGCACGAGATCAGTTTTAGCGCGTACTGGAATCATTGTTCATACCCTACGTTGATGAACGTAACGTATGGATGAAAAGTTTACTTTTTATGTTAAAAGAAACGTATGGTTAAGGAACCTTACGTTATTTTGAAACGTATGGTTAATGAATCTTACGTTGTTGAAAAGTATGGAAGAAGAATATTACGTTTGGAAGTAACCTTACGTTTTTGTTGTTGGACAAGTATGGAAGAGAAACCGTACGTTAGTTTTCAGTGTTGAGTTTGTTTCTCAAAAGTATGGATCATCAACCTTACTTTTATAATCAACCGTACGTTCTTTGGAGAGTTGAAGCGAGACAAAGTATGGATGATAAACCCTACGTTTGAATGCTGAAGAGAAAGTATGTATGTTCAACCTTACGTTCTGAACCTTACGTTTGTGAACCTTACGTTTGTGAACCCTACGTTTGGAGCCACGTCATCAACCCTACGTTTGGCGTCGGGATATTTTTGACTGACGATATTTCCGTTTGCATTGGTCAAACAAGCGGATTATTAAGCGGATTTCGAGCCGATTCTTAAGTACGACTTTGACTGAATCAAAGACGATTTTCAACGGATTACTGATTGATTTAAACAGATCTTTTTTATGCCGATTCTTCAGGGGAGTTACAACGGCTCTGTTATTTCATTTAATATCGCGAATCTAAAGGAGATTTTCATGGATCTATTTATGCGGAAGATTTTCTCAGATTTGAATATATATGTTCTATCTTGGAAACTTCGGATATATATATATACACAGGAAAGTGTTTGAAATATAGAGATTGATCTTTTAACGAGCAAGAAACATAGACTGTGTAAAGGCGTTCTTTTCTGGTGATCGAGAAGAAGTGTAAAACCTTTATTACCGAAGGAAGATCTTGATAGAAGATTCACGTGTTCTACATCATCTATCTGTTGTGAATCTATTGCTGGTGAAGTTGTGAAGTTTCTAGTAATATCTATTGCAACTGGATCGACTCAGAACTGTTTTGATTACAGATCTTTATTTTATGAAGACAACGATCTATCTACTGTCAATTGCATTCTGTTGCAATTGTGAAGAACAACTGGAGAAGTGTTTTCTTTATCGAAACCCTTTTTATTTTTGAGTGATCAGCTTCTCGTTCTAAGCTGTGTGGGTTCGTGTTTGAACCAGGAAGGCTGTGTTTTCCTGAATCTTGTAAAGGTGTCAACTGCCTGTACTCAGTTGTGAACAGGTCTGTGGAAACAAGGACCAGATGGTGAAAATCGCCAAGCTCGTGGATTTGAGCGTTGGTGGAGTGGACTAGGGGCCTTCTGTTCCCCGAACCACTATACATCCGTGTGTTCATGCTTTTACTTTTTCCGCTGCATATTTAATCGTGCAAAAGCATAGTGGACAGAATTTGTCTAAATTGAAGAGATTGTAATAATTTTGAAAAGACACAATTCACCCCCCTCTTGTGTGTAATCCGTAGATTCAGATCCAAAAATTGGTATCAGAGGAGGAGCTTCTTATTTTTAAAGTCTTATCAAGCTAAGAAGTATTTAAAGATTATACATAGTGTATCATGGCTGATACGAGAGAGGGAATGTCAATGGTCAGAGCACCTTACTTTAATGGAGATAATTATGGCTACTGGAAATCACGTATGATTATTTATCTGAAAAATCTTGGTTACAAAGTCTATTCAAAGATTCTGACTCCCTATAAAATTCCTGAAAATCCGGATACATGGAGTGCTGCTACAGAGGCTGAGTATGACATGAATTCAAAAGCTATGAATGCAATCATCTATGGTCTAGAACCGGATGAATTTAACAGAGTATCTCAATGCCCGACTGCATATGAAATGTGGCAAACAATAGTTGTTGCTTATGAAGGAACAGATAATGTAAGACAGATGAGATATGCAACTGCTAAGTTAAAATTCGATACTTTCAGAATGATTGAAGGAGAGAGCATCACTTAGATGAATGGAAGATTGACAGAAATTGTCAATAATATAACAGCTCTAGGAGAACCAATCAAGCAGGCTGATCAAGCGTTAAAGGTATTGAGAGTACTTCCTACTCGATGGAATGGAATCTCTGCAGCAATCAGACAATCAACTTCTGTTAAAGATCTAACTATGAGAGAGTTGATTGGTACATTGATGATGTACGAGGCTGAAATGCAAGATGAGGTAAATGAGCATAAAGTCTACATAAAAAGGGAAAATACTGCTTTGAAAGTGACTTCTCAACAAAAGGATAGAAAGACGAAGAACAAAGAAGTAAGTGCTAAATCAGAAAGCTCTGATTCTTCAAATTCGGATGAAGAACTGGCTCAGCTAGCCAGAAAATTCAGAAAGTTCTACAGTAAGAAGAAAGACTTCAAGAAATCTTTCAAAAAGGATAGCATGGAAGTGAGATGTTATGAATGCAAAAAGATGGGACATATCAGACCGGATTGACCAAAATTGAAAGATGCAAAGAAGAAGAAATTCTTCAAAAGAGATGATTATGAGCAGAAAGATAAGAAAGCTATGAAAGCTACTTGGAGTGTTTCTGAAGACTCAAGTAATTCTTCTGAATCAAGCTCAGAGAAGGAGGAAGCCAATTTAAAGGCAAATATGTGTTTCATGGCTGAAACTGATGAGGTACACTCATACTACTCCTCTGACTCAAATAATGAATCAAACTCTGAAACAAGCTTCTCAAATAAAAAACTTGCAGCTTACTGCAATATGCTTGAAGAAAGGTATGACTCATTATTTAAAAAATATAAATCTATAAAGAACTTGCACAAAGCTATTTCATATGAGAGAAATACTTTGCTAAAACAACATAAGGAATTAATTGACAAATACAACTCTGCTGACTCAAATAAAATTAATTTTGAATCAAAAATAAAAACTCTACAGGATGAAGTAGAATCTTATAAAAAGGCTACATTAGTTTTTACAAAAGGAGAAAACGTCTTAAATGAGATACTTGGAAAAACTGTAATTAAAAAGGAAAGGTTTGGAATTGGAAGTAAAGGAGAAAAACCTAAGTTATATAAAAATTATTTTGTTCCTAGCACTAAACAGGTTATTTGTAACTTCTGTGGAACAAAAGGTCATATAGCTAAAAACTGTTTTCTAAGACAACCTCAAATATGTGGAATTAAGAAAGCTTATATTTCCAACGATCTATATGATTCAATCAATTTTGAGAAAACAATGCAAATCTGGATACCCAGATCACTGCTTGATAACACTCCTGGACCCAACAAAATATGGGTACCAAAGCAATTTGTTTGAATGTCTTTGCAGGTAGCAGGTCACCAAAGAAAGAAAGAAATATGGTATATGGACAGTGGCTACTCAAGACACATGAGTGGAACTTCAGCTAATTTCTCTTCTCTTACTCGAAAGGAAGGAGGACTTGTCACCTTTGGTGACAATGCCAAAGGAAAGATTATTGGTATTGGAACAGTTGGAGATCCAGAGACAGTCTCAATCAACAAAGTACTTTATGTACAAGGGTTAAAACACAATCTGATAAGTATCTCTCAACTCTGTGATGATGGATACACTGTTGATTTTACTAACAATAGTTGTACTGTTTCTAAAGATAAACTGTTTAAGTTTAGAGCACCCAGAACTGATAATGTTTATACTTTGGATTTGTATTCCTTGTGTAAACAACAAGTAAACTGCTTAACTGCTAATATAAGTGAATCCTGGATCTGGCATAGAAGACTTGGTCATTGCAATATATATGCTTTACATAAATTATCTAAGAAACATCTAGTTTCTGATTTGCCTAGTCTCAAATTTGAAAATGACAGACTTTGTGATGCATGTCAGCTTGGCAAGCAACACAAATCATCATTCAAATCTGTTAATAAAGTTGCTACAACTAAACCTCTAGAACTTATCCATATGGATTTGTTTGGACCTTCAAGAGTAGCAAGTTTAGCTGGTAAATTATATGTTTATGTATTAGTTGATGATTATTCTAGATTTACTTGGATTTTCTTTTTGAAATTTAAAAGTGAAGCTTTTAGTTTATTTGAAGGTTTTTGTAAATATATTCAAAATGAAAAAGGTTTTAATATAATCTCATTGAGAAGTGATCATGGTGGAGAATTTGAGAACCAGGAATTTACTTCCTTTTGTTCAAACATGGGTATTAAACACACCTTCTCTGCTCCAAGAACACCTCAACAGAATGGGATTGTAGAAAGAAGAAATAGAACTATTCAAGAAATGGCTAGAACTATGTTAAATGAATATAGCCTACCTATATATTTCTGGGCAGAAGCTGTTAATACAGCTTGTTATATAATGAATAGAATTTTAATAAGACCTATTTTGAAAAAGACACCCTATGAACTATGGAATAACAGAAAACCTAAAGTAAATTACTTTAATGTTTTTGGATGCAAGGTTTACATCTTGAATACCAAAGATAATCTTGGTAAATTTGATCCAAAATCTGATAAAGGTATTTTCTTAGGATATTCTGCAACCTCCAAAGCTTATAGAGTCTATAATAAAAAGTCAAGGATTGTTGAAGAATCAGTTCATGTGAAATTTGATGAATCTGATCCTTTTGAGAAAAGGATAGAACAAATAGATGAACCTGATTCTAATGAAAACATGAGACTTGAGAATTTAAAGAATGATTTTGAAAATGATATAAAAGAAATTCAGTCCAGTTCAGAAGAACATGACACTAAAGAACCTTTGAATGTAATGCCTATACAGTCTAGAACCTTAAAGAATCACCCTTTAGAATCTGTGATAGGTGACTTAGAGACTGGTATTCAAACTAGAAGAAACCTTAGAAACATAGTTGAATTCTCTGCTTTCCTATCCCAACAAGAACCTAAGACCATAGAAGAAGCCTTAGATGATGAGAGCTGGGTAATAGCAATGCAGGATGAATTGAACCAGTTCAAGAGAAATAAGGTTTGGGAATTAGTTGAAAGACCACATGATTATCCAGTAATAGGAACTAAATGGGTCTTTAGGAATAAACAGGATGATCAAGGGATAATAACTAGAAATAAAGCAAGATTAGTAGCTAAAGGATATAATCAAGAAGAAGGAATAGATTATGATGAGACCTTTGCACCTGTAGCCAGGTTAGAAGCCATTAGAATCCTTTTAGCCTATGCATCTTATATGAATTTTAAATTATTTCATATGGATGTTAAATCTGCCTTTTTAAATGGTTATTTAATGGATGAAGTTTATGTTGAGCAACCTCCTGGTTTTGAAAATTCTCAAAAACCAGATTCTGTTTTCAAACTTACTAAAGCTCTTTATGGCCTTAAACAAGCACCTAGAGCTTGGTATGAAAGACTAAGTTCTTTTCTTTTGAAAAATGATTTTACTGTTGGACTAGCAGATCCAACACTCTTTAAGAAAACTGTGAAAAATAATGTTTTGTTGGTTCAAATTTATGTTGATGATGTAATTTTTGGATCAACCAATAAAATTCTTTGTCATGAATTTTCAGAATTAATGCAAAAAGAATTTGAAATGAGTATGATGGGAGAATTAAATTTCTTTTTGGGTCTTCAAATATTTCAAAAAGATTTTGGAAATGTTTTAAATCAATGCAAATACATTACTGATTTACTTAAGAAATTTGGACTTGAAAACAGCAAGCCATTTACAACTCCTATGTGTACTAATATAAAACTTGATTTGGATGAAACTGGAAAATCAGTGGACAACAAGTTATATAGAGGTATGATTGGTAGTTTGTTATATCTTACTGCTAGTAGACCAGATATAATGTATTCAGTATGTCTTTGTGCTCGATTTCAATCAAATCCCAATGAATCCCACTTAACTGCTGTTAAAATAATTTTTAGATATTTAAAAGGTACTATTTATCAATCTCTGCTTTATCCAAAAACCTCTGATTTTAATTTAATTTCATATTCAGATGCTGACTTTGGAAGCTGTAGATTAGATAGGAAGAGTACTTCAGGAACATGTCACTTTTTAGGAAAGTCTTTAGTATCATGGTCTAGTAAGAAACAACACTCAGTTGCCCGGTCAACAGCCGAGACAGAATATGTGTCTGCAGGTAGTTGCTGTGCACAAGTGTTGTGGATGAAAAACACTCTTATGGACTTTGGATTAAATTTCAATAATACACCTATTTTATGTGATAATACTACTGCAATTAATATTTCAAAAAATCCTATTAGTCATTCTAGAACTAAGCACATTGATATAAGACATCACTTTTTAAGAGATCATGTGTTTAAAAAGGATATATTTTTAGAATTTGTAAATACAGAAAATCAATTAGTAGATATTTTTACTAAACCACTTCCCACGGCAAGGTTTGAATTTATTAAGGGGGAGTTAGGTTTATTTAATTTTAAATAGTTTTTTTTAAATCTTATTCTGTTTTCGAATTCTGCTTAATTTCTGTTTCCCGCTATAAGTAATTTTATTTTGTTTTAAATAAAATTAATAATTAGTGATTACACGGGAATCAAGGCTGTCAGAACCGTTTCACCTTCTAAACTGCTTCACCTTTTTCGGAAACCCTTTCGAAAACCTAAAACCGCACATCTGCTCCAAAACCCTTTTCTGAATCTTCAAACCCTAAACTTACGAACCTTCAGAAATCGTTGTTGAAATGGCAAAGACTAAGCGTCCAGATGAAGCTGAGAGCAGTGCTGCAAAGAAACCTAAAGTAGTTGGTCGGAAAATACTGCAAGGTAAAGTCATAGATTTAGAATGGCTGTTTGAAACTAATTTACTGTTGAAGCAAGCGTTGTCGTTTCAAAGCCTTGAGCAAGCTTTTAATAGTGAAAATTCTAAGTTTCTATATGAGGCAGAAATGAGACATTTCTTTAGAACTGTTCAGTTTAGCCTTGGAGATACGGAGGATAGTTTATTGGCTCAAATAGAGGATAAGGACTTTTCAATATCATCTGTAGAGATAAGTCAAATTCTTAACTGCCCTCATGAAGGAGTTTTTCATTTCGATTTACGGAATATTGGAGATTCTGTACATAAGTCTGAAGACATTATGTCTTTTCTGTTTGGAACCAGAGTGATAAAGAAAATGTTTATTAAGGATTTGGAACCCGATCAGAAAATTTTGGTAAAATTTGTTCAGACTGGTTTAGCACCAAGAATGGCTGAGATGGAGAAAATCCTATACCCTGACATGTACATAATGTATCTTCTGATGTGTGATATTAAGTTTAATTTTCCTCGGTTTATGATAAGATATCTGAGTTACTGCTGTCAGAGTGAAGCAAGAATGACCTTTTTCCCTTATGGAAGGTTCATTTCTTTGTTTTTGTTTAAAAGAGGAATGATCAGATTGGTAGATGCTGGGGTGAAATGTCACCACAGTAATGTTTTTAATGCTGGAACTTTGAGGAAAGTAGGATACTTCTGGAGCACAATTAAAGGAAAACTCTTACCTGTTGGAGCTGAGGAAAACTCGGAGAGTGCTCAGGCTCAACCGGCTAAGTCCAAGGAGGGAGAAGCAGAATCAAGGGTTAGTACAGTGGCAAGGAGAATTCGTTTTGAGATGGAGGAAGTTGAGGAAGAGAGAAGTCAAGAAGGACTTCAATCTAGAAGGAAGAGGTCAATTGATGAAGAAATTATCTCTCCTGCCTTGAAATCCTCTGAACCGGTAATTTCTTATTCATTTGTGAGAGAAGCTGTTGTGGACCAGACTGCACCGATAGAGGAACCAGCAGCTCAACCGGAAATCCAAAAAGAACCTCAATCTACTGTTGTGGCTGTTGAAAAAGTAATTCAACAAGAACAACTTATGGAGGCAGTGCCTGGTGAAGAAGTGGCCCGACCTCAAGATTTACATGAAGATATTGTTCTTGACCATTCAGTAGAAGTCAGAGAGACTACTGTTCGTGATGAACATACTTTTGAAGCTAATACAGAGGTACTTCAGGAAGATTTTTCAGTGGAAGAGTTTCAGGCTTCAAAAGCTAGTTCAGTGGATCAACCTTGTCTGGACAAGGACAAAGAACAGTCAGATGCAGATTCTTTACCACTTGCCCTGCCTCATCAACCTATTTCTGGACATGAGAATCGAGCACAGGGTGCCCCTGATTCGAGAAAAGAAGAAGTTGTTGAGTTGTACAAGCGTATCTCTCAGTTAGAATCTGAGAATGTTAGTCTCAGAAATTCTCTGAACTTAGAGCAGTTGAAGTTTCAGAAGCTGAAAGAATGTACTGTTTCAAGATAGGAAGTAGATCTGTTTAAGACTGATATGCTGCATGCTGTTGATCAGTTAAAATCAGAGATGGTAAAGAAAGATGATTTGTCTGAGATGAAGATTTACATGGAGAATAAATTTGAATCTGTTGCAAACAGTGTTGTGAGTGGATCAGGCTCTTCACCTGATTTGATTCGGAGATTTCAAGCAATTACTGCAGCAATGAGTAATATGAGTGACAGATTACACGATATTCAGTGTAATAGTGCCCCTTTGTCAGTTTTGCTAGATAATCAGAAATTTTTAGTGGATCAGTTGACATCTGGAGAGCAACCGATTAGGATTCTTTTGAATCAGTTATCAGAGAAACTGGCTCTTTTTGTTGAAAAAGAAGAAAGAATGCATGAGTTTTTCAGAGTTAATTTGATTGAAGATATTCATATGACTCAAGAGAACAGAGATCTTATCATCAAGTTAGGAGATGGGATGATGAAGAGGCTCAGAGAACAGTTTACAGAGATCAAGACCGCGATTCAAAGGAGATAGACACCCTTTTTTCCCTGTCTTATCTATGAACCTTGATTCCTCTGTATATCACAATCGTTTATATATAACAGCTTGTGAATGAAAATTATTATTATTTTTTTGTTGTTTATTGATTTATGATTATGTTAGCCAGTATAACAAATTCACTTATTCATACACAGTTAATTATAGCATTTACTTATAGTTCAGTGCAATATTGAATGTGTTCAAATCCGTAATTTTTCATTCTTTTTGATATCACAAAAAGGGGAAGAATTTGGATAAACACAACATTTAAATTCATGTGTTTCCTATGAAGAAATTTGGATATATGGGAGAAGACATTTATCTTTTATCTATTTTTTAGCTGAAAATTTATTTTTATGGGGGAGAAATTTTATTATAGTTATATATTGTTTTCATCCTTTAAGAATTCTAAAATTTTATAAAACTAATTTTTCAATAAAGATTGCAATTAAATTAGTTCTATTATTTTATGGGTTTTGTGATCATCAAAAAGGGGGAGATTGTTGAGCAATGTATTGTTTTCAAACAATTCAAAATAATGTTTTTTAAAGGGGGAGATTATTTCAAATAATACTCTGTCTCTTTATGATGATTTTGATGCTCACAAATACCCTTAATTATTTACTAATTATTTCATTGAGTATTTTGCAGGAATTTATTTTATTTATTTATTTCATACAACGAGATTTCATACTTCATTTATTCCGAGATCAATTTTAGCGCGTTCTGGAATCACTGTAGCGCGAGATCAGTTTTAGCGCGTACTGGAATCACTGTTCATACCCTACGTTGATGAACGTAACGTATGGATGAAAAGTTTACTTTTTATGTTAAAAGAAACGTATGGTTAAGGAACCTTACGTTATTTTGAAACGTATGGTTAATGAATCTTACGTTGTTGAAAAGTATGGAATAAGAATATTACGTTTGGAAGGAACCTTACGTTTTTGTTGTTGGACAAGTATGGAAGAGAAACCGTACGTTAGTTTTCAGTGTTGAGTTTGTTTCTCAAAAGTATGGATCATCAACCTTACTTTTATAATCAACCGTACGTTCTTTGGAGAGTTGAAGTGAGACAAAGTATGGATGATCAACCCTACGTTTGAATGCTGAAGAGAAAGTATGTATGTTCAACCTTACGTTCTGAACCTTACGTTTGTGAACCTTACGTTTGTGAACCCTACGTTTGGGGCCACGTCATCAACCCTACGTTTGGCGTCAGGATATTTTTGACAGACGATATTTCCGTTTGCATTGGTCAAACAAGAGGATTATTAAGCGGATTTCGAGCCGATTCTTAAGTACGACTTTGACTGAATCAAAGATGATTTTCAACGGATTATTGATTGATTTAAACGGAGCTTTTTTATGCCGATTCTTCAGGGGAGTTACAACGGCTCTGTTATTTCATTTAATATCGTGAATCTAAAGGAGATTTTCATGGATCTATTTATGCGGAAGATTTTCTCATATTTGAATATATATGTTCTATCTTGGAAACTTCGGATATATATATATATACACAGGAAAGTGTGTGAAATATATAGATTGATCTTTTAACGAGCAAGAAACAAAGACTGTGTAAAGGCGTTCTTTTCTGGTGATCGAGAAGAAGTGTAAAACCTTTATTACCGAAGGAAGATCTTGATAGCAGATTCACGTGTTCTACATCGTCTATCTGTTGTGAATCTATTGCTGCTGAAGTTGTGAAGTTTCTGGTAATATCTATTGCAACTGGATCGACTCAGAACTGTTTTGATTACAGATCTTTATTTTCTGAAGACAACAATCTATCTACTATCAATTGCATTCTGTTGCAATTGTGAAGAACAACTGGAGAAGTGTTTTCTTTATCGAAACCCTTTTTATTTTTGAGTGATCAGCTTCTCGTTCTAAGCTGTGTGGGTTCGTGTTTGAACCAGGAAGGCTGTGTTTGCCTGAATCTTGTAAAGGTGTCAACTGCCTGTACTCAGTTGTGAACAGGTCTGTGGAAACAAGGACCAGATAGTGAAAATCGCCAAGCTCGTGGATTTGAGCGTTGGTGGAGTGGACTAGGGGCCTTCTGTTCCCCGAACCACTATACATCCGTGTGTTCATGCTTTTACTTTTTCTGCTGCATATTTAATCATGCAAAAGCATAGTGGACAGAATTTGTCTAAATTGAAGAGATTGTAATAATTTTGAAAAGACACAATTCACCCCCCTCTTGTGTGTAATCCGTAGATTCAGATCCAACACTTAAAATATCATTTGATGTGTTTTGAGGGTTTAGATAGATGATGGGGACACACTGGTCCCATTATGATCTTTTATTACTATAGATGCATCAAAAAGATTTTATTATGATCATTGAATAGTTTTTCTATGTACGTTATATTATAGATTTCTTCTAGAGAAGAGTCATGTTCTATGACGTGGATTATGAATGTGTGATTTTTTTTTGTGAGTGGGGTCATCAGTTGGGAACATATATTTGTGAAACCCATTCCTTCTATGATGGAGGATTTTTTTGGATTCATTGAAAAACTTTGTTGAGGATGATCCTAGAGATTTAAGGAGTTCCCATTTTTTCTATGATGAGGTTTTGGCACAACCCCCTAAATGTCATTATGAGTTTAGGATATAATTACACCTAGTACTACTATGATTTTGATGGTTCCCTACAAGATGGAAACCCATGAGTTTGAAGAGGTATGGATTTAGATAGATGATTGGATGTAAATATTTATTCTCCATTCTAGTGTTTCACCCTAGGTTGCACCCATGTTAGTTTCCAAGAAAGGTGATGGTAGATTTAGGTTTTGTATAGACTTCCAAATAATGAATCTAGTGATGGTCATGAATAATTATTCTTGTCTAAGAAAAAATAATCTTTTTTACTAATAATGGTGATCAAGGTTGTTCTCCAATATCAATCTATGGCCTGGATATCACAAGTTGAAGGTGAATGAGGGAGATTTCCCCAAGACTTCCTTCATATGAAGGTATTTGAAATTCAAGTTTGTGGTCATTATGATTGGTGTCACTGATGAACCAACAATGTTCATAGGTCTCATTAACTCTATGTTTTGTGAAATTAAAATCTAGTTGTAGTTGTGTTCATCATTGACATATTGATCTACTTGGGGAAAGCAGAAGGTAATTTTGATCAAATTAGAGCCATCTTACATGTTCTTTGATGGAACTCGATATATGGAATGTTATCTAAGTGTATGTTTTCTACATAATTTTTTTATTTCCTCGGTAATTTGGTGTCCCAGTAGGGTGTGGTCATGGACCCATTAAAGGTTGCGGTATTTGTTTCATGGGAATACTAAGAATGTGGCATAACAATGTAGATTTATTTCCATAATGGGCTATTTACAAAATTTTGTATATAAATCTTCATTGTTTTTAGCCCTATTGGTATATTTGATAATAAATACCAATATTTTATCTAGAATTGTCAATTTTATGAAGAATTTGATTACCTGAATGGGTAATTGATCAATTCTATAGTGTACATGTTTCCATAGGAAGGGGTGATGTTTGAGGTGTCTTGTGGTGCTTCCTGTTTGGGATTAGGATGTGACATGATACAAAAGAAGGTGGTAATCAATTATGGTTCTAGGAATTAAAATCCCACTAGTGTAATGATGCCACCCATGATATGGAGTTATATGAAATAATGTTTTTGTTGATGTTGTGGTGGCATTTTCTCATTGGAGAGCTCCTTATGGTCTTCACAGGCCACATGAGTTTGAGGTACATATTTCCTTAGGGTAAATTAAATCAATAGTGGTATAGGTGGGTTGAAATTATATAGTATAATGATTCTGATATCCCATACACCATATTAATTTGGAATTGTGTGGCTGATTCTTTGAGAAGGAAGTCTCAATAGAATGTGGTTAGAGAGACTCCATATGCTTGGAGAGTGATAATGGATTTGGCATCCATACACATGGATACGAGGGTGGTTTATGGGGGAGGATTCATATTTTAGATGATAGTGAATTATTCTTTGATGTATCAAGTGGTGGTGTCTTAGTGTGAATACTTGGATGTAGAGGTGATGTGGTGTCATGCTGGCAATGGGTATGCTCAGAAGGGATGGTCAGAATCAAATGTTGTTTTAGGGAATGATGTTTGTTCTAGTAGTGATGCCTGATGGATTCCTATTTGAGTTTCATGGATCACCTTTTATATTACACCGAGGAGTTTATAATATGTACTGTGGATTGAGTAATCCACTTTTGTTTCTTGGGATGAAACAGGCAGTGGTATATTTTTTGGCATAGTGTCTAGTTTTTTTATAGGAAAAGGATGAGAATTGTGATACTGGGGAGTTGTCACATCCTTCTAATGTTCTTAATTTGAAATGAGATGATATATTGATGTATTGTTTCATATTATTACACCAATATCTAGGATTTTATGATCATATATATGTAATTATGGATCAGTTCAAGAAATCAACTCCCTTCCTAGCGATCAAGGAGTCGACCATAGTGGATGGTTTAACAAAGATGTATGCGAGTGAGGTGATTCAGATTCATTGAGTTATAACTTCTATTTTCTCAATTTTGGAGGCATTTTTTTACTTCTCATGTATCATGGGGATTAAATTAATCTTCGAGAATTCATTTATGTCTCAACACTACTTTCCACCCGCAGATATATAGGGAAAAAGAGCAGAATATCTAGACACTTGAGAACATGTTTCAGGCTTGTTTCTTGGACATTACAGAATTATTGGAACAAAAAAAATTAGTTGAGGTTCCTTATAACAAAATCTATCTCTTATCCATTGGTATGGATCTGTTGGAAGATTTATATAGGCATACCTGTTGCTATTTATTGTGCTATGAATAAATTGGGGTGTCAATAGTATATGTACACTCGTCTCTTCAGGTCACCGGGTTAATAATTTAGTGGTTGAAATAAGAAAAAACCCACTCAAGATGATCATTTTATGTTTTGAACCACCAACAATCAATTTTTCATCTTCTGGGATGCTCTGCCATCTCGGCTAGAAAAAGTTCCCTCTTGGTTGGGGCTCTCTCTAGAGTGATCTCTTCCTAGGGAGGGGGTTCCCTTTTGTGGAGGGTTTGAAAAGGACACCCTTGGGAATTCCCATTTCTAAATAATGAATCAAAAGTTAAGAATAAAATATAGGTTAATAACAAGATGAGTCCCCTAGAGTATGAGGTTGGACCCCACATGTTCTTGAAGGTTTTACCTTGATGTGGGTAGTGGAGGTTCATCAAAAGGAGTAATCTCTCACCATTATTTCCTAGGACCTTTGAGGTTTTTGGGAATTTTGGAGAGGTGGCATACTAGTTGGAACTTCCTCCATAACTAAAATGGATCTTTTATGTATTTCATGTATCTTGTATTGTTTGGTATCTGCATGAGGGCTCCCATTACATTTATTGGTGAGAGTTGAATATCAAGGATGATGCAACATTCATGGAGTGGCCGATGGTGTTCCAAGATAATCAAGACAAGGTGTTTTTATAGTGGACCATTAATTGTGTTTATGTGATGTGGAGATATGTTGGACTAGAGGAGGTTACTTTGGAGTGTGATATGTTGACGTGTTCCCAGTACCCAGAGTAGTTTTGAGTCATTGTTTATTTTTTATTTCTTTATTGGGGGTTGAGGTGAAGTTTTAACCATGATGTTTTATATAATATGTTATTATTTGTTATATATATGACATGTTATAAAATATTAAATACATAGAAATAATTGAAAACATGATCCCTAATTTATAAATGTTTTACCATGATGTGCTAGAAATCATGTGGGTGATTCAGTGTTTTCCAGAGCAGATATAATCTTATCATTGGAAATGTAATCCCATGATTTTTATACTTTGGTATCTATTGTTTGATAGGTGTAGTTGTTTTTTTCTTGAGGATATATGGGTGTTGAAATGGTTAGGAAATTTTTTATATGGAAGAGAGGATACTATATTTGGAGTCTTAGGTTCGTGGTGGTTTTTTATATGTAAAAAAGATCCTTGAGAGGTATCTCTAGGGATTTTTATTCATATATTTTTAATATTTCTTTTGAGTTTTTTTAATTATCAAGGATTTTGATAGTTTGATAGGTATTTGATATAATGTAATTGACCTTATGACCCATTACTTTAATGTAAATTTGTTTATTGGGGTGTTTGGGGAAGTAATATAGGTGTTTTATGGAGGAATAGATGAATTTTGAGGAGTTTTAGAGAAAATTTGGGGATTTGGATGTAGAAGCTAGCATCTAATAGTATCACATGACCATATCAAACTGTAAGTATCACCTTATCATAAAATATTAGAGGTAGCATCGGATGTTATAACATTACTGGTATCACCTGACGGTAGCACATTGGTAATAGAAACTAATGGTAGCATTCTACCGATTGCACCAAATTGTACCACCATGGTGGTAGCACCATAGTTGTGACAACCTAGATTTTATAAATGATATTTGTTTATTTAAATTAATATTTAATATAAAATATTATAAGATATTTAACACATACAACAACTATTATAACCATCCACACATTATTTCATTATTTAAAATCATTACATTAGTTTATGAATTAACCCATTAAAATGGTAAGTATTTCATGGTGATAGAAAATAACTAAATAGAAACACTATAATGTAAAAATATGGATCACCCCAATCTTCTAGAATAATCCCTCCCATGAAAAAAACTATAGAAAAAAAATATTAGAAAACAAATAAACATTATATAAAATGGAAATATATAGAATTTAATGGAATTGAGTTGAATATTTAGTAAAATAATTAAGTCGTATAGTAATGTGATCATCGGAATAATAATAGGATTATTGGGAATGGTAATCTAACTATTGGGGATAGTAACCTGACCATTAGAATAGTAATTTAACTTGAAAATATATTTTTTTGAAATAAATAATATTCATCCTGATTAATTTAAGTAAATATAGATATTATAATACAAAAAAATAAGTACCAACTAGAAACCCAAAAAAAATATTGGAACATTTTTAGTAATCTATACATTAAATTATTTTGTAAAAAAATATTTTTTATGTTAAAAATAAAAATTATGTATTTTAATTATTTATTATGATAAAATTAATATTATTTCAGAAATAATAACATTTATTTTTATAATGGGTTATTATTTTTAAATTTTAAAAAATACATCAATTTTTATTTGAATAATAAAAATATGGTTTTTCATGTAACTAGTGTATTTAAAATTACACCATTCAAGAAGTAATAATCACCATATAGTGTATAGAAATCTATTTTTGCCTAAAATATATTTATTTTCATAAATGATCAATTAAAATAAAATTATCTTAATTTTCAACCCTAAAAATTATTTTCCAAAACCAAAATTTAGAAGTTATTCTTTAAAATAACAATTTTTATTTCATTTCCACTTTCATTCTTAGTAAATTAATTAATTAGACTAATAATATTTAATAAACAAATTAAAACCATTATGTTAAATTTATATACTATTTATATTATCAGTAATTCACTAGTACATGTTTTTACCATTGATATAATATTTTATTAAATATTTTATTCTAAAACTTTTCCACTCATAAAATATAATTAACCCCTCTCCACCCCCTTGGAATCATACACCTCCAAAACAATAAAATTCCTATGTTATTTGGATAAAATCCCACTAAATCCCCTTATAATATGTAGTTAATTTTTTATGTTAACATACTATAAATTTTAATGGATTTTTAGTGTTGTATAAGAGATACTGCACTGAGGAAAGAGTAATTTTCTATCAACTCTTTTCTTTTTTTTCTTATTATCATTCTCTTTTTTTCGAAATTAATTTCGAAAAATATTATAAAATTAATTATGTACTATTTTAAAATTATATTAATTATTTAACCATCTTAAATTATCATAATTATGACATATACAAATTTCAAATATCACTTTCCTGCTCTTTTGAAAACTTCTAGTATAGTCGGTCAATCGACAATGTGGACATTGTCAATAATTTTCATACCAACAAACCAATGGAAGGTTATAATAAGTTATTTATGATATATTAATGTATAAATATATTTATTTTAGGCTTCTGGAGTAAATTTACCAAATTTTTAAACGAACTTAAACAAAATTGGAATCATGGAAACATAATAAGAAAATTTAATGAAAACATGAGATCACGACAATTCATGTCTAACCACATCAATTATAAAATAAAATAAAATATTTATAAATGATAAATAGTGGAATAAATGAAATTAAAATATTTATTGAACTAAGTTTTAATTATCATATGTTTATTATTTACGAGGTGGAAAAGAAAAGAAATAACATGGGATTTTAAGTCAGGGGATTCTTGAATCCAAATACTTTTCTTTGGGTTATCCCTCTTTTATAGAATATTCTGTATCCGTATTCCACTAATATTAATTAATAATTATTAGATTATTATTCCATTTTATTTTTGATTATATACTTGTTTCCACCTTTATTTTTTATACAAATAGAATAATTTTCAGAAATTCCTTTTCCAAAAAAAACATTGACTCCACATCTGTTGATTCATGTAAAAATTATTTTTTATTCCAGAGTATGATATTAAATTGTCTCTTAGGAACCAAAATTTTTATCCAAGACTATATGATTTATTAAATCCTTAATAAATCCATTCCTTTTTATCAGTTATTTCATTATTATGATTGTTATATATTTTATGTGGCTTTCATTATTATGTAAATATTATGGTGTGACGGGTGGTCCGGAAATTATATAAACCTCTGATTCATAGGGTAATATGATGTATCCCATGATATTATGTGTATTATACATGAACATGATTCCATATTTTTTCACAATTTTTATGTAATAATTTATAAAAATTTATTATTTTTGTCTATTATTCTATATTTGTTCACAACTATGTGTGTCATTTGACCACTATAACAAGATGTTTCATTGTTATGCGTCACCAAATTATATGACTTGTTAATATGTTTCCCTCATGATGATTATTATTATTTTATTCTTATTATATGATAATTATTTTTGTTATTATTCTAACCAAGGTTATATTGATTCGTGTCCCTTATTCATCCTTTTATTGAGATTTTAGCTCACCCCTTTGTCTTATATATATCCTCAGGTGAGTCCATGTACTAAGGTGAATTTTAGCTTTTAAATGTTTAATGATTAGATATGTACATAAATTTTTATATTTTTATTATGTACATGTAATTTGTGACCCAAATTTTCACATGATACCAAACCATTCCATCCTTTAATATATAACTATTGTGTTGTTTATCTTTAAAATGGTATAATAGTTATGTATGAAAATTTAGGGTTTCTATAGTTGGTATCCAAGGTACAATATTGTAAATTTGGGAATTTGGTTTATAATAAATTAGTGAACCACCTTAGGATAAGACTAAGTTTATATAATAATCTAAGAAACATTTTTTTATGAAATAGATAAACATAGTGATACCATTAGACAATCCTTTGAGTTTATTTCAAAATTTAATAAATTATTTATTCTTTATTTGTTAATAAAGGTCCTATTAAAAAAAATTTATATTTTAGAAAATGTAATTAACTGGGATAAAATAGGCCAATAATACAGGTTATGGAGAATGAAATTATTTTTTGAATGACATACCCAATTCCATGGGAGGTGGAGTTCAAAAATTTAAAAAAACTCATACCCATCTATCTTAGGTAATGATCAATAATAAAAACCACATTGATTTTATACCTTCACATAAAAAGTAAATAATAGAAATTGATTCATTTATGTGTAAAAAACCACGGATGTTTAGTGGATCATCTGATCCACTTATCTTAAAACAATAGGTTTACTCAAGGTATAAGATCTTTTATGTGCTCTAGTGTTCTGATAAGGAGAAGTTGACCTTATTAATCTATCATTTAAATGGAGAATTTGATTAGTGGTGGGTTTTATTAAATATAACCAACCAAAATTATGAAATTGAAGAGATATAGTGGTAATAATTATAAAAAAAATATGTTTTAATATGTATTTCCCTCCAAATATTCAAACAAAGACGGAGAGAGAATTCGTCGAGATGAAGAAAAAGGATGGTGAATCTATCATAGTTTAAAAGAAAAACATTACAATGATTTAAATATATGCCTGAAGTTTTTTTTATCAAAAGTATATAAAAATATATATATTCTTTATTATCATAGGACAACACTTTAAAAATTATCTAACTAATCAAGACATTGGTAGTTATGATGAATTAGTTTTATGTGCTCTCAAAGTAGATATGAACATTAGATATTAGACCTTCAGACAAGGAGATAAAAATAATAGAATAGAGTTTCAAGCTATTGGGTCAAATTAAAAGTATAAAATAGGATAGAACCAACCATTTATAAAAAATGTTAGAAGACACATCATGGTAATTTCCTTGAAGGAGTAGTAAAATACTTTAATTGAGGGAGTGAAAGCCACAAAGATCGTGAATTTTGAAGAGAAAAGAATAATATAACAAAAATTATAGGTTAAATAATGTAACCACATAATTAACTAACCTTGGTTTATTTATTATAAAATAGATAGAAATGGAACTATACAATCTAGTGTACTAAACCATGGGTCCTTGAGGGTAATCCAAGTTAGTATCCACCAATTCCAAAGGATTAAGGGAAATATTATTCCACCACTAATACTAATGTGAAGCATGAACATAAATTCATACAATGTATACTTATTTTTCATTGAATATTGGAAATTTTTATTTTATTCTACTCTTATGTATTCCTTTATATCTTCAAAGTCTTTTAGAATAATTTAATTGAAGCCTCGTTACAATGAAGTAGAGATATCTGTAAAAACTCATAGTGTTTTGATCATTAAAACCCATGTGTTGGAATCTTCTCTTATTAGAATATATTGGAAGATTCTTCTATTAAACATCATAATCCTTAACTTGGTGGTATTCAATTATATACTCAAAATATATCTTCTCTCATTATATAGAGAACACATCAACTAATCGGAAAAGGAAATCACTTTTCATATTTTTATCATCCCATGCTCCCATAAAAATTTCATGAAGATCATTAATCTCCTTTATAAAATACCCCAATGGTGTGGGTTTTGATAACCAATGAAGATACATAATGTTCCCAAATGGTTGATTCAATGTAATGTATGAACCTTGAGGAAATGACTATTGTTAGGGAATACACTGATGTATTTACTAAAGTGTTTCTTTTACTTTGCTAAGATATTGAGGTAGAGTTCAATTGAAATTATAATTAGAGCCACATATATGCCTAAATTCCCATACCATAGGGTACTGATCAAACTTTAAATAAGTAGATGCAATACGATTTCGACAAAAGGTTCATACACTCTTGTGCATCACCTTGGGGTGAATCAGTTCTCATTTCAATGAAGAAATTTGGGTAAATGTTGTTGTGTATTAATTATTGTGATCTTATAAAGGTTACTATAAAGAAAAAGTTTCCCCTGTCATGGATTCATGACTTGTGCGATCAGTTATGAGGATATCAGTACTTCTCAAAGGTGGATCATTGTGCTGTATATCATCAACTAAATGTGATGAAGGAAAGTATTTAGAAGACTACATTATGTATAATGTTTGGACACTATGAATTTCTTTTTATTCCCATAGGTCTTACTAATTTCCCTAAAATATTCATGAAAAAAAATAATGTATACTTTAGATACTACCTCAACAAATTGTTTTAGAGTTTATCTATGGTATTCTAATTTAATAAAGGTGAAAAGAGGAACATGAAGAGCATCAACGGATTTTTTTGGAAACATTGAGGATGGAGAAAATGTATACTAATTTCATTAAGTGTGACTTTTGGAGGGAAAATTTAAATTTCATGGGGTACATCAACACAAGTGAAGGAATTTCGATTGACACACCAATGAAATGGTAAATCTAGGAATAGACTAGACCCACTAGTGTAACATAAATCCATATTTTTCATGTCTTATCTGGGTACAACCAACATTTCTTGTGAAATTTGTCATGATTTTATAGCCCAATAAAAAATATAACATGTTATTGGGTGACATATGTATGGATATAAGAATGTGAGGAAAGTTATGAGGAGCTCATGAAGAGGCTAATCAGTATACTTATGCTCATAGTACCAATATGTGGGGAATGTTTTATGATATATAGTGATGGTTTAAAGAAAGAATTGGGTTATGTAATCATTCAAAATGACCAAGTGATTGCCTATGCCTTGTAACAGTGTAAAATCCATGATAAAAACTACATGACACATAATCTATAATTAGAATTTGTGATCATCTCATTGAATATTTTGTGGCACGGTCTCTAAGGTGAGAACTGTGACATATATATCAATCATAAATGTCTAACATATATATTCACACAAAAGAAACTACGGATGTTTCAATTAATATGTTTAGAGATAATTAAGAAATAATATTTCTATATTCACTACCATCTGGGAAAGTAAAACAATGTGTCTAATGCTATTAAAAAAATGAACCTACTACTTTATTCATAATGCTGATTAAGAAAGACCCTATCTTCAGGGATATTCAAAGGATGGATCTGGAAGTCATAACTACAGGGAATAAATCTTACATTTAACAAATTATTTCTTAATATTATATCTAATAGAAGATAAAGGAGGCACAAACGGGTGATCTAGATCTTCAAAATAAGGAGATAGAAGAAAATATTGGAAGATACATGTGTACCACATTGATGATGATGGGTTGATTTAGTTTGGAAATAGGAGTTTGTTATGCCTTAATTACATAATATAAGGATGTATATATTGGATATTTTTCATAGAAAATTTTCTCTATCAATAATAGAATATCCAATATGTAATGTGATATTTGAGTGGACTCCTGGTGGAATAACATGAAGAAAGAGATTGCAGAGTATATGTCAAGGTGATTGGTATGTAAACAAGTTAAATAAGAGTGATAGAAGTCTAAATGGATGATGAAACCATTTCCTATACCCATGTGAAAATTTGATAATTTCACTATGAAAATTGTCACTGGTCTCCCGAATACAACCAATGAAAATAATATGATATGGTTTATGGTGTATAAACACACAAAGACATACCAATTCATTGAAATTCGTGAAGATTTTTGGTTAGTACAACTTTCCAATATATACATCCAGAAATTTGTAATATTTTCTGGGGTTCCACTTTCCATCATCTCTGATCATGATCCAAGGATCACATCTAAATTTTTGAAAGTACTTATTATTTGAATACTGAATTGAATTTTAACATGGACTATCACACGCAAAATGATGGTCAATCTGAAAGGAATATTAAGAGGCTTGATAACATTCTAAGAGCCTTATTAATATTATTTAAATGTGGATGAAATTATTCTCTCCCATTGGTTGAATTATCATATAACAACAACATACAATAGAGTATTTAAATAAATCTATATAAAGATTTGTTTCGTAAGTGATGTATAACTCTATATTTTTGGGATGATGTTGGGAAAAGAAAGATACATGGACTTGATATTTTTCAAGAGATGATAAGGAAGTTTCAAGCCATCTAGGATCATATAAAAGCAGGTCAAATTCAAAAAAAATAGCTATTCCAAAAACTGTTAAAGGTACTTGTAGTTTGAGGTTAGATATAAATTTTTACATTGAATATCAACATGGATTAGAGTCATGAAGTTTTGAAAGAAAGGGAATATTTCCACTAGGAATATTTCCCCCTTTGAGATCATGGATCTCATAGGAGTAGTGGAATATTGACATTCACTTATACAAAATAAGGATTAAATTCATTTTATATTCCTTGGATCTATCCTAATATAGTACATACCTAGTCTCTAATGTGTACAAAATCCATAACTAGTACAACTAGAGAATGACCTATCTTATAATGTGAACCAAGTGAAGATCAAGTAACATAGAGAAAAATTTCAATGAAACAAGACAACACATCTTGTTAAAGTGTTGTGGAGGAAACATAAGTCTTAATATGTGATATGGGAACCTAAGGAAACAATGAAACATATGTGATCTCAACTATTATCAACTAAAAATATGAGTTTAAATTTTGAGGTTGAAATTTATAGACTAGAGAACAACGTAATAACCAAGTGTTTATAAATGATATTTGTTTATTGAAATTATAATTTATTATATTATAATATATAGTATTTTATGCATAAATCACATAGAGAAACTAACAACACATTATTTCATTAATTAATATTGTATTACTATTCAATGATTAAACCCTTTATATTTCCAATTAATTCAATGGGATAATAAAATATAAACTAGAAAAACTATAACTGGAAAATATGAATTTCCAAAATATCTTATAATAATAAATCACCTGAACAACACTATATAATATAAAAACCACTAGTAAACAAATAAAAACTATAGAAAATGGAATCATAGAACCTTTATAGTAATTATATTGAATATTGAGTGAAATAATGAAGTGGTATACTAATGTGACCATTGGAATAGTAATGTGACCAAAGAGAATAGCGACTTGACTGTTGGAAATGGTAATCTGGCCATTGTAATCATATTATAACCTTAAAATAATAAATTGTGATATTAATTAATTTTATCATTATTAATTTAAGTAAATATAAATATTATAATTACAAAAATTAAATATCATTATTTATGAACTCAAGAAAAATATGCACATTGTTAATAAACAATATTTTAAAGTATTTTTTAAAAGTCATAATTTTTATATTAAAATTTAAAATTAACTATCTCAGAAATTTGTTTCGATTATATTAATATCATTTTTAAAATTAACACATCAAAATTTTCTAATCATTAATTTTTGTTCATTTTTTTAAATACATCAATTTTTATGTGAATAGTACAAATATAATTTTTCATATAATTAGGGTACCATAAATTACCTCATTTGTCATGTAATAATGCCCTAATAATTTATTAAACTTATAGTTAATCCAAAATATATTTTATTTCATAAATTATTCAATAAAATTCTTTAAACATATTTTTCAAAAAAAAACATATTCTGAAATCTAATGTCAAAATTAATTCCAAAAAATTACAATTTTTATTTCTTTTCCACATTTATTTTTAATAAACAATGTAATAGGAATTATAAAGCTATATAAGGTATTATATCATATCTATTATATTTATATATGGTTTATATTATAAAATATCCCTATTACAAGTTTTACATTTGATATAATAATTTTTTCAAAATACTTTTCTAAAAATACAACTCTCCTTAAGTATAATAACCCCTCTCCCTACCCTTAAAAAACTACTCCTACGAACCATTCTATAGAACAAATTATGACAATTGTATCCCTCTCAATACCATTATAATACATAGGGTTATTCATGAGTAAACCGAATCCATAAATCAATTGAGTTTTAGTGTCGTACAATAGATGTTACACCAAGGAATGAGTTTGTTTCAATCAACACTTCCCCGATTTTCTTCTTCTATTTATTTTTTTTTCTAGTACTTTTCAAAACCAAATCTAATAAAAATAATTATGAATTATTTTTAAATTATATAAATTATTTTATAATTCTGTAGGTATCATAACTATGATATATATAAATTTTAACCTACACTTGCCTATTCTTTCAACAAAGTCCTACCAACAAACGATTAATCGCCGATGAGAACATTACGAGTCCTTTTATTACCACAAAACCTATGGATGGATACAATATGATATTTATGATATATTAATGTATAAATGTATTTATTTTAATTTCCTGGAGCTTATTTCAATAAAAAATAAATAACTAATAATAAAAATATTAAAATTAAAATGAAATAGAAAATTTTAATGAAAATGTGATTTCAAAAGCAATTCACACTTTAAAAATAGTGTTATAAAATAGAATCCAAACGTTTTATTGTTTAAATTTTAAAGACCCGTAAATTTCAAGGAATTTTTATTTTATTTTCTTTGGAATTTTACAAGAATGCAGTTTCTGATGGCACCTGATTTCGAGGCCCAGTGTGCCCGGAATCATTTTCCGAAGTTTGGCTCGGGTACGTTCAGTGAACGAACGAGCAGGTCTTTCTAACTATTGAACCGGTGATTGGAATCAAATTTCGAGGGCACTAATTGAATCGTAGCACCGATATTTTCTTAGAAACGCCTCTTCTGGAGTTTCGTTTTCTCGAGTATGGTTTTTAAATTTTTGGGGTTAAGTTAAGAAATAAAATAAAGTGGTGCGACAACTTTATTTTTATTTCACATAAAGCCACTTAAAAGCCACTTAAAGTTGTTTAAGCTGAGTTAAAGCGGATAGGGTGCAATTCAAAATATCCTACCCTCATGGTAGGATATTTGTGATCTGCGGCCCCCATGAGCCCCACCGTTTCTTTTCCACTAAGTAACGCACCCGCGAAAACCCTTTTAATGAAAGTCAAATAACACATTTTCTAACCTCTTAAACGCTACTATTAATGGGTGGTTTATTTGTTGAAATTAATTCTATGAATTAATGGGTTATTATTTAGTTTGTTTTTCTTTTTTTGGCATTTTAATAAAATAAGACCAATGCTTGTCTTCTTGAGGATTGTTCGTTGAGAGGATTTGGCAGAAACCATAAGTCCTTCATCCCCCTTCATGAAGAACTCGAAGAACGCGAAGAACGTGAAGAATGAGAAGAACGCCGGCCTCCGACGAAGGGCGACGAAGAACGTCAGGCCCCCAGAGATCGACGACGTGACGCCGACGATTCTCCCTCCGTGACGCTTCTTCCACGAAGATCCATCCTCGCGACAATCTTCGATCGACATCTTGAGGTAGGGGATTGCGGTCCTTTTTAATTATTTGTGGATTATAATATCAACATGGATTTAATTGTTATAATTAAATTTGTATGTTCTTGATCCTCGGAGTTTGTCTACGCAACGTCGAGTACCGCACGAAAGCGATGCCCTTCCGCGACGCGACGTTCCTTTTCTTCCGCGACGGTCAATTCCGCGATGAACTCGCGCCCGACTACGACGAGGTAGGGGTCGTTTTGAAAATTATTATACCCATGTTTATTTTCCTCCAAGGTAATAATGCGGACCAACCAATTAACAATTTGGTCTGCAGATTATTATTGCGGGTCGAGGTTTATCAATTGCTGGGATTTATGGTGTTGTTTCAAACCGCTAACACGGTGGGTGCGGACCAACGAACAAGTCCGAACCCACCGCCCTTTGTTTCCTGGTGTGCGGAACGGAGGACGAGGACAAAACGTGCCGCAGAGACGATTTTTGGATTTTTCAGTGAATAACGGGACCCAGGATGAGCTACGGCGCAGACGGAAGTGAAGTAGGACCACCAGAGCAACTCTGGTGGCCCACGGACTCCACCGGCGGCGCCCCGGCGCACCACCGGATGGACCCGTCATGGCTGAAGTCGTGGCAGCAGCAGCGAGGTACCGCGACCACGCGGGACCAGAGGAGCGGGACGCGGCGGCCCGGCCACGTCTGCTGGCGAGGGCGGGCCTATGCGGGGCTGCGGCTTCTCTTCACGAGGGGGAAGCACGCCCCCCGCGGTTTCCCTTGCTCGGCCGCTCGGCCGAGCCGAGCCAAGACGACCCGCCGGTCGGGTCGCGCCCAGGCCGGGACGGGCCTCCCCGGTCGGGCCGGGTCACGCCCAACCGGGTCGACCCGAGGGGGGGGGGTGTCGGGCCGCGTCGGTCCGGGCCCAGACCCCCCGTTTCCGGACCTTTTCGATCTCTTGCTCATAACATGAGATAAATGCCTCCAAACGATGCGCCATCAGTGGCGATGCGATCCTGGGATTGATATGGTCGTTTTGGTATATTACACCCAAGGTTTCAGGATACTTTGGGATTCGGTCGGGTTGGTTCGTACACGAAACCAACCGGGCCCTAGGAGTGGAAACCCTCATATCTTGAGCTTCGGACGTCCGTTTGACGTGTCGTAGACTTTGTTGAATTCCTCTAAGTGAGACGGATATTTTGGCTTACTTTTCCTGAGGTTTGGATGCTGGTGGAGTACGGTCAGGTTGGTTTTTTCCTTAAAAACCAATGGGGCCCCTGGGACGAAAAAGCCAATAACTCTCAGACCGGGCGTCCGATTGACGCGCCGTCTACGACGTTGAGTTCCTATTGGCGATAGGGAACTTTTGGATACATCAACTCTGGACTATGTTTCAGTTGATGTATCAGCCTCTCGGCTCGTGGAGCGGAACCTCCCGAATGAGCTTGCTGTGTGTGGGAAACCTAGAGGTGGTTGCGACTGCTACTGTGACGACGACGACTGTGCGGAGATCCTCAGTGGATTAGATGGTGACGACTACAACACTCAGTGATCCTTTGTGGGTCATTGCTACCGATCTTGTGTGTGTCTGATCCTATGTGGGTCAGCGCTCAACGGTCCTGTGTGGGCCAGCACCTATAGATCCTCTGTGGGCCCGATCCTGTGTGGGTCTTTGCGGGGGTTAGTTACCTATCGATCCTGTGTGGGTTAGATCCTTTTTGGGTCGTTGCGGGGGTTAGATACCTATCGATCCTGTGTGGGTCAGATCCTTTGTGGGTCATTACGGGGGTTAGTTACCTATCGATCCTTTGTGGGTCAGATCTTTTTTGGGTCATTGCGGGGGTTAGTACCTATCGATCCTTTGTGGGTCCGACAGCTTAGATGAATCAGTGGCAATATCTGGTCATCTTTATCATCTTTCAAAGAAGTATTCCTGTGTGAGCTGAATCATGTTTTTCTTTCCTTTGTGGATTGTGTTGTGCTGTCCTGTGTGGATTTACGTTATCTTTCTTGTGTGGACTGGGTTGTACTTGAGCTCGGATGTTGGAGCCAAGCAAGAACTGATGACTTAGGTATATGTATGAGCATATACCTAAGCAGTGTCAGATGTTACTTCGTGATTGTATCTTTCATTTGTGGATTATCCTTTGTGGATTCTTGGAGACATTAGGGGGTCTCAGGGTCCCTAATGAGTAGCATATACTCACCCCTGCATGGGCTATGCCCGCACTACATTGTGTTGTTTGCAGATGACGGACAGCGCTGATCGTGGTGGAGGCTTGCGGAGTAGGACGGTACCTGGAGGTGGACCACTGGGTGGGACGTACTCGGAGCGGTTGGCTAGACCCGAGGAGCAGCGGAGGCTATCTGTGTCAACCCTTCAAGTGGGACTTCCAGTGTATGGCTGGACGTTGTGGCTTTACTTTTCAGTTGATGTTTTCCCTTTCGAGTTTCACTTTACTTTCAGTTTGGGTTTGTATTCTGGCCCACTTACTTTCGCACTTACTGTTTTACCAGTTTTTACTTAGTGTTTACTTCTGTCTGCTTGCTCTGTGGTGTTTGTTGTTTACTTTACAAAGGCAATTCCTTCCCTTTTTCCCGGATTTACGCCTTGGTGCTAGTCGCCAGCCCCTGGCCTATGGAAGGAGGGCTTGGGGTAGTCACGACAAGGGCCCCGAGGACGGGTCGTGACAAATTGGTATTAGAGGAGTTCGGTTCTTCCGCAGACTCTGATCTTTTTTTATGTTAAGAAATAGTGTTTAGTGTATTGGGGGTAGTTATCAATCCAGGGAGTCCAGTGTTGGTGCGGTAGCTGATGTATCTGAACACCAGGACCCTGACTTCTGATTTCCGACTTAATGCACGAAAACATTGATTGCATGTGTGTTTCAAGTTTTCTTTGTGATTACTTTATATCAGCTCACTAGGTATACTTTTCTAACCATGGCACACCTGTTTCATTTTCAGGATGGACCCATGATAGCAGCCATCTAGGGTTCCGATAGTTGAGCGTGACGACAGCCCGCCGAGCGATGAGGCCTCGGTGCAGGGCCCTTTGACACCTGAGGCACCGGCGGTACCTTTACCCGCCGAGCCACCGATGCTTCCAGCACCAGCCGCTGACGATTCACGTCGCCTCAGTGCACTGCATGAGTTCCAGTGCCAGCGACCACCCAGGTTCCATGGGGAGACGGACCCCCAGGAAGCCGAGGACTGGCTGGAGGCAGTGGTGCAAGTTTTTAGGCTAGTGAGGACACTAACAGACCTCATGGTGATCCTCACAGCGAGCCTACTGCACGCAGAAGCGGGCCAATGGTGGAGCTTGATACTCGAGGTGCACGATGGGGCATCTCTTCTCTGGATGGACTTTGAGAGCCTCTTCCGCTCGGAGTTATTCCCAGCCACCCTTCGTGCAGTGTGCATCCAGGAGCTTCTTCAGCTGCGGTAGGGCAGCTTGACGGTCGCCCAGTACTCGGAGAGATTTACCGATCTCTCGCGCTACTCGACAGACATGGTACGGGACCCATTCTTCTGGGCCTGGACCATTGAGCGGGGATTGAGACATGAGATCAGGGCATCACTGATCTCCCTCAGCATTTCGACTTAGGAAGGAGTACTAGAGAGAGCCCTTTTGATCTAGAGCATCCTTGCTAAGTCTTCATCAACAGCGAGACCTACCGCGGGGCGGCACGTAGCAGAGTCTTCTGCGGAAGGCAATCGACGGATGACTCAGGGGTCCAGGCAAACCAGACCCTCACGCAGACGACCTTAGGACACTGACTCAGTAGTGTGGGGCACACAGTGCAGAGCCAGTCTTTCGAGAGGCAGGCAGTGCTACACATGCGGCGGGCAGGGTCACATGGCTCGTGACTGCCCGACCCACCGTGCCGAGGAGCAGCAGACGGTTGAGGGGCCACCCAGGAAGAGGCAGAGGGTCGACCGTGGCGGTCCGAAGGTAGGAGGCGGACGAGGCAGAGGAGATGGCCGAGCAGTAGGTGGTGGGCGACGCTTTGAGGCTCTACCACCACCACCACCGGGAGGTCCACCCCGGCCACAGGGAGCTGGCGAGTAGAGATAGGCATAACTCCTGGCAGTGGAGGCCTACAACCACGGCACGCCCGAGATGATTCGAGGTACGATATGTGTCTATTCCAACCATGCTGCAGTTCTTATAGACATAGGATCGAGTCACTCTATCATAGCTGCTGCCCTTGTTCGGAGCTCGGAGATTCCGACAGAGCCGTTGGATCGATCCTTACGGCTAGAGAATCCTACGGGAGCATACTCGATGATTATGCACTGGTTTTGGCAATGTGAGCTTACTCTAGGAGGCAAGACCATCGGTTGGGATCTTCTTGTAGTGGCGTTGAGGCCTTAAGACGTCATCCTAGGCATGGATTGGTTATCTACAGTCCATGCACAGATTGACTGTATTAGGCACAAGGTGTGATGTGTACGCACCGACGGGAGCAGGTTCACCTTCGCCGGCGAGAAGGGGGCCTTTGCAGCATAGGATGGACTTCTGCAGAGGAGAGGAAAGCCCATCACTCATCAGTCAGCTAGACTCATCCTAGGAGCAGTTGACGTGCGGAGTCCTAGTTTTCCTATAGTGGTGGATCAGTATGCGGACGACATTCCCGACGACGTTCCAGGGCTACCTCCTTGCAGAGAGGTAGAGTTTCATATTGACATGTACCCCGGGACAGCCCTGATATCGACTCCAGTATATCGGATGGCCCCCGATGAGCTTCAAGAGCTACGGTTATAGTTAGAGGACATTCAGGGTAAGGGGTTCATCCGACCCAGTGTTTCACCCTGGGCTTCCCCGATTTTGTTCTCCAAGAAGGCAGACGGGAGCTTGCGACTTTGTGTCGACTATCGTCGCCTAAACCAGGTGACGATGAGGAACAAGTATCCACTACCGAGTGTTAATGACCTCTTCGATCAGCTCAAGGGAGAACAATGGTTCTCGAAGATAGACCTCAGGTGAGGCTATCATCAGCTCAGAGTTCGGGACGAGGACGTACAGAAGACGGCCTTCAGATATCGGTATAGCCACTATGAGTTCTTGGTTATGCCATTCGGTGTAACCAATGCTCCAGAAGTGTTCATGGGCCTCATGAATAGGATATTTCAGCCATACCTCGATCGATTTGTAGTAGTCTTCACCGACGACATTTTGATATACTCGACGACTGAGGAGGAGCACGCCTACCACTTGCGTGTTGTACTGGACACACTCAGAGAGCACCATCTTTATGGAAAGCTCTCGAATTGTTAGTTTTGGTTACGCGAGGTCCACTTCTTGGGCCACGTCATATCTACGGTGGGAGTTACAATGGTTCCTGCGAAAATCGAGGCAGTGCTAGCTTGGGAGCCACCCCGGGGGGTGACAGAGGTGCAGAGTTTCTTGGGACTAGCCGGGTACTATTGGAGATTTGTGCCAGACTTCTCCAGAGTTGTGGCACCACTCTTAGCTTTGAAAAAGAAGGGGAAACCCTTTGTGTGGTCAGAAAGATGTCAGCAGAGCTTCCAGAAGCTGAGACAGAGATTGACCAGCGCCCCTATCTTGAGGTTGCCTGAGGAGGGAGTAGGGCACGTAGTCTACTGCGATGCATCAGGGACCGAACTCGGATGTGTCCTGATGCAAGAGCGGGCAGTGATCACCTATGGGTTACGTCAGTTGAGGCCGCATTAGCATAACTACGATACCCATGACCTGGATTTAGCAGTAGTGGTCTTCGCTCTGAAGACATGGCGACACTATCTGATGGGTGAGCGCTGTAAAGTATTTTCTGACCATCGGAGTCTCAGGTACATCTTCTCTCAGAAGGACCTGAACCTGAGACAGCGGCGATGGCTCAACTTCCTTCAGGACTATGACTTTGAGATAGTTTATACTCCTAGTATGGGGAACTTGGTAGCCGATGCTCTCAGTAGGAGGACGGGCATTCAGCAACTCGAGGAGGCGACAGAGCAGCTAGCTGCATTGCGGATATACTTCATGTATAGGGATGGAGCAGCCTTCCTTCAATTACTCACAGTCACTCCTCCACTACTGTAGTGGGTCAGAGAGGCACATCGTGGGGACACTGACTATGAGACGCGGCGTGCACAGATATCCTCAGGACTAGCACCTGATGGATTCTCCTTTGGGGCAGAGCACGACATCCTTTTCAGAGGATGTACCTTGGTACCAGTTTCATTATGGGAGGAGGTGCTGAGAGAGTTTCACACTTCTCCTTTAGAGGTACATCCTGGAGTAGTGAAGATGTACCAGGATCTCAGACGACAGCACTGGTGGCCGGGCATGATGAAGATTGTGGCAGAGTTCGTTTCTCGATGCCTCACCTGCCAGTTGGTGAAAGCAGAGCATCATGTACCAGCAGGCTTGGTACATCCCTTGGAGGTCCCAGAGTGGAAATGGGACGGGATATCTATGGACTTCGTGACTGGACTTCCACGCACTTCCAGAGGTCACGACTCTATTTGGTTGATTGTCAACCGACTCACCAAGTCGGCTCACTTCTTACCCATTAGAGAGCAGGGCTCAGTGGAGTGCTTGAGACGTCTCTATGTTCAGGAGATTGTACGGCTTCATGGTGTTCCATCATCTATCATCTCCGATCGAGATGATCGCTTTACTTCCCATCTTTGGAAGGGGTTGCAGGAGGCGTTCGGGATGCAGTTACATCTGAGCACCGCCTTTCACCCTCAGACGGATGGTCAGACGGAGAAAACCATTCAGACTCTCGAGGACATGCTCCGTGCATGTGTCCTCGACTTTGGTCGAAGCTGGGAGGACAAACTACCCTTGGTGGAGTTTTTGTACAACAACAGCTACCACTCCACCACCGGGATGACACCATACGAGGCATTGTACGGCAGACCTTGAAGGTCTCCTTTGTGCTGGACAGACCCTGGGGAGTCAGCACTTGTGGGACCAGAGATGGTCCGGGCCACGACAGAGAAGGTCCAGGTCATCCAGGAGCAGATGAGGACAGCTCAGAGCCGGCAGAAGTCTTATGCTGACAGGAGGCGGAGGCTACTAGAGTTCGAGGATGGAAACCACGTCTTCTTGCATGTATCACCTCGACATGGATTACGGAGATTTGGCTGAGGCGACAAGTTGTCTCCACGCTTCATCGGACCATTCTAGGTCCTCAACAGGATTGGCGAGGTGGCTTATCGCCTGGCTCTACCACCTCAGTTGCACCGGGTGCACGACGTCTTCCACGTATCTCAGCTGAGGAGATACGTGCACGAACTGAAACACATCATTGACCATGGGTAGCTAGACGTTGATGATGGGGCAACTTTTGTGGAGGTTCCGGTAGAGATCGAGGACTGACATGAGCGGGTCCTATGTGGATGATCGATTCCTCTAGTGCGCATCCGATGGCAACACGGGAACCTCTAGGAGAGAACTTGGGAGCGGGAGGCTCAGATATGTGCTCAATACCCACATTTGTTTCCCTAGATTATGATGTATCTTTATGGGGGCGTAAATCCCTGAGGTGGGAGTGATGTAATGTCCCGTAAATTTCAAGGAATTTTTTTTAATTTTCTTTTGAATTTTAAAAGAACGCAGTTTCTGACGGTACCTCATTCCAAGGCCCGGGGTGCCCGGAATCATTTTCTTAAGTTTGGCTCGGGTACGTGTAGTGAACGAATGAGCGGGTTTTTCTAACTTTTGAACCGGTGCTCGGAATCAAATTCTGAGGGCACCGATGGAATCGCAGCGCCGATATTTGCTTACAAACACCTCTTCCGGAGTTGCGTTTTCTCGAGTATGGTTTTTAAATTTTTGGTGTTAAGTTAAGAAATAAAACAAAGTGGTGTGATAACTTTATTTTTATTTCACTTAATGCCACTTAAAAGCCACTTAAAGCTGCTTAAGATGAGTTAAAGCGGATAGGGTGCAATTCAAAATATCATACCCTCTTGGTAGGATATTTGTGAGGAGGGGCCCGCACAAGCCCCACCATTTCTTTTCCACTAAGTAACGCACCCGTGAAAACCCTTTTAATAAAAGTCAACTGACGCGATTTCTATCCTCTTAAACGCTCCTATTAATTGGGTGGCTTATTCGTTGAAATTAATTTTATGAATTAATGGGTCGTTATTTAGTTTGTTTTTCTTTTGTTGGCATGTTAATAAAATAAGACCAACGCTTGTCTTCTTGAGGATTGTTCGTTGAGAGGATTTGGCAGAAACCTTAAGTCCTTCATCCTCCTTCGCGAAGAACACAAAGAAAGCAAAGAACGCGAAGAACGCCGGCCTCCGATGAAGGTAGACGAAGCATGACAGGCCCCTGGAGATCTATGACATGACACCGACGATTCTCCCTCCGCGACGCTTCTTCCACGACGATCCATCCCCGCCACAATCTTCGATCGGCATCTTGATGTAGGGGATTGCGGTACTTTTTAATTCTTTCTGGATTATAACATCAACATGGATTTAATTGTTATAATTAAATCTGTATGTTCTTGATCCTTGGAGTTTTTCTACGCAACGCCGAGTACCGCACGACAGCGACGCCCTTCTGCGACGCGACTATCCTTTTCATCCGCGAAGGTCAATTCTATGACGAACTCGCACCAGACTACGACGAGGTAGGGGTCGTTTTGAAAATGATTATACCCATGTTTGTTTTACACCAAGGCAAGAACGCGGACCAACCAATTAACAAGTTGGTCCGTGGATTATTATTGCGGGTCGAGGTTTATCAATTGCTGGGAATTATGGTGTTGTTTCAAACCGCTAACGCAGTGGGTGCGGACCAACGAACAAGTCCGAAGCCACCGCCCATTGTTTCTTGGTGTGCGGAACGGAAGACGATGATAAAACGTACCGCATAGACGATTTTTTGATTTCACAGTGAAGAACGGGACCCGAGATGAGTTACAGTGCAGATGGAAGTGAAATCAGACCACCAGAGCAACTCTGGTGGCCCGCAGACTCCACCTGTGGTGCGGGTTGCCGGCACGACGGTGCCGGTGGCCGGAGGCGGCGGCACCCCGGTGCGCCGCCGGACGGACCCACCACGGCGGCAACAGTGTTTTCCAGTGACCGCGCGGGACCGGAGGAGTGGGACGCAGCGTCCTGGCCACGTCTGCTGGCGAGGGTGGCCCCACGCGGGGCCGTAACTTCTCTTCACGTGGGGGCAGCACGCCCCCCACGGTTTCCCTTGCTCGGCCGCTCGGCCGAGCCGAGCCTAGCCGACCCGCCGGTCGGGTCCTGCCCAGGCCGGGCCGGGCTGCCCCGGTGGGGCTGGGTCGCGCCCAACAGGGTCGGACCCAGACCCAGGGGGGTTGGGCTAGGTCGGTCCGGGCCCATACCCACCGTTTCCGGACCTTTTCGGTCTTTTCCTCAAAACACGAGCTACGGGCCTCCGAATGACGTGCCGTCAGTGGAGATGTAATCCTGGGATCAGGATGGTCGTTTCGGTATATTACACCCAAGGTTTCGGGATACATTGGGATTTGGCCGGGTTGTTTCGTACACGAAACCAACCGGGCCCTCGGAGCGGAAACGCTCATATCTTGAGCTTCGGACGTCCGTTTGACATGCCGTCGACTTTGTTGAATTCCTCTTAGTAAGAAGGATCTTTTGGATTACTCCGCCCGAGGTTTGGATGTAGGTGGAGTACGGTCGGGTTGGTTTTTCCTTAAAACCAACTGGGCCCCTGGGACGAAAAAGCCAATAACTCTTAGACCGGGCGTCCGATTGACGCACCGTCTGCGACATTGAGTTCCTATTGGCGATACTGAACTTTTGGATAAATCAACTTTAGACTATGTGTCAGTTGATGTATCAGCCTCTTGGATCGTGGAGCGGACCCTCCCGAACGAGCTTGATGTGTGCGGGAACCCTAGAGCTAGTTGCGACTGCTACTGTGACGACGACGACTGTGCAGAGATCCTCAGTGGATTCGACGGCGGCGACTACAGCACTCAGTGATATTTTGTGGGTCAGTGCTATGGATCCTGTGTGGGTCTGATCATGTGTGGGTCAGTGCTCAGCGGTCCTGTGTGGGCTAGCGCCTACAGATCCTATGTGGGTCTGATCCTGTGTGGTTCTTTGCGGGGGTTAGTTACGTATCGATTCTGTGTTGGTCAAATCCTTTGTGGGTCATTGCGGGGGTTAGTTACCAATCAATCCTGTGTGGGTCAGATCCTTTGTGGGTCATTGCAGGGTTTAATTACCTATCGATCCTTTTTGGGTCAGATCCTTTGTGGGTCATTGCGGGGGTTAGTACATATCGATCATTTGTGGGTCCGATGGCTTAGATGAGTCAGTGGCAATATCTGGTCATCTTTATCGTCATTCAAAGAAGTATTCCTGTGTGACCTGAATCCTGTTATTCTTTCCGTTGTGGATTGTGTTGTGCTATCCTATGTGGATTTACATTTTCTTTCCTGTGTGGAATGGGTTGTACTTGAGCTCGGATGTTAGAGCCGAGCGAGAATTGATGACTTAGGTATATGTATGGGCATATACGTAAGCAGTGTCGGATGTTACTTCGTGATTGTATATTTCCTTTTTGTATTATCCTTTTTGGATTCTGGGAGACCTTTGGGGGTCTCGGGGTCCCTACTGAGTATCTTATACTCACCCCTACACGGGCTATGCCCACACTACATTGTGTTGGTTGCAGACGACGGACAGCGCTGATCGTGGTGGAGGCTTGGGGAGCAGGACGGTATATGAAGGTGGACCACTGGGTGGGACGTACTGGGAGAGGTCGGATGGACCCGAGGAGCAGTGGAGGATATCTGTGCCCACCCTTCAGGTGGGACTTCCAGTGGACGGCTCGACGTTGTGGCTTTACTTTTCAGTTGTTGTTTTCCCTTTTGAGTTGTACTTTACTTTCAGTTTGGGTTTGTATTCTGGCCCACTTACTTCTGCACTTACTGTTGTACTAGTTTTTACATAGTGTTTACTTATGTTTGCTTGCTATGTGGTGTTTTTTGTTTACTTTACAATGGCAATGCCTTCCCTTTTTCCAGGATTTATGCCTTGGTGCTAGTCGCCAGCCCCTGGCCTATGGAAGGCAGGCTTGGGGTAGTCACGGCACGGGCCCCGAGGATGGGTCGTGACATAAATAGTGTATAAAATGAACTTAATTACCTTATTAATATATATTCTAATAATCCTATGTTTATTATCTAGGAGTGGTAAAAGTGACAAAATGAAGCGCGATTTTAGGTAAGGTGATTCTCAAACCCAAAGTTTTTCATTGGGTTATCCCTCGTTCATGAAATTATCATTATGGATATTCCTATAACATTACAAAAAAATTATTTCAACATTATTACATTTTCATTTCATGGATATACATGGTTCCACAATCAATTTTAATCCAAATACAAATATTTTACAAAAAAACATTTCCTTCCAAAACAAACCTTCGACTCATGTGTTATTTCTTATCCAAAGAAAATGATATTTTATTCAAAAGTATGATATTACATTTTAATTTGGGAACCAAAAAATTTATCCATAAATGTATGATTTTATTAAATCCTTATAAAACCCATTTCATTACACGGGTTATTTCATGACTACCATTGATCTATATGTTCCATGGGGCATGCATGATTATGTAAATATTATAATGTGACAAGTGGGACTATAATTATATATCCCTCCAATAAATTGTCTAATATGATGTATCTAACGAGATAATGTGTATTATTATTGAACATGATTCTATCATTGTTCAAAATGATGATGTTATGACTTATTAACATATTTATTATGTGGAAATAATTTTAGGTTTATTCAAAACTATGTGTGTTATTTGACCACTATAATATGATGTTTCATTATTATATGTCACCATATTCCATGATTTTATCAAATGTTTTTTTGTTTTTTTTCTGATGATATTATGATTATGAAATCAAAATTATGATTTTTTTCATCCATGTTATATTTATTCATGACCCTTACACGTCCTCTTACTAGGAGTTTAGCTCATCAGTTTCTTTGATGTATAACCCCATGTGACTACATGAATGATGTAGAATATGAGATTTTAAATGGATAAAGAATAAGTATTAAAATACATATATATTTTTTTATAATTGATTTATGATCCTAATTTTCCAAATATAATAATAATTTTTTATCCTTGAACTTATATCTATTATATCATTAATCGTTAAAATGATGTAACAGTCATATAAGAAAAATTAGGGTTACAATAATGGTGGTAGAAACTAATGGTAACAAACCCTTTTTATGACCTAATATTAGTGGAATAATGGTATCACATGACAATATCACCTGATGGTAGCATCTAATGCTATCACTAACTAGTATCATGTCCCAGATTTTCCATAATTTACTATTTTCCCTTTTAAACATTTTGATGAAAATTTGATTTAATTCCTTAATTAATGGAATTAAAATCCATTTTTGGGGAGGATATTTATATATTATATTCATTAAAAAAATTATATATTTAAATGTTTATACTGTTTGAATTTTATGAGATGTTCCTTTAATGATAAATTATAACCATATCACATTATGATGGTTTCAGATCTATTCTTTTAAAATGAAATATTGTTAATTTATTTTTTAGGTATTGATTTATCTTGAGGTTTGAGGTTCTAGAGCCATTTCCATTGGATTTAGGTACCTTTATAACTACATTTGGTTTAAGTTCCTGGTTGGTGGTTTCCTCATATGTGTTCAGCCCCAATTTTTTGTACAACAAATTCTGTAAATATTATTTTCTATCGGTGAGGGTTTCCTTTATTATCACCTGGTGTGTCATGATGGATGAGTTTATTATTACTATATCTTGAGAAGATAGTAATATCTTCCATAACTAAGATAAACGAATCATTTAAATATAAATTGAAATAGTAATGGGGATAAAATCGTAAGATTGTTTACATTTTTATTGTTATTTCTATTATGAACTACATAGGTAATTCCCCACTAAAAATAATGGATTTTGGGATACATTATTTGAATTTTAGTTATGGTTTTAGGGATATCCTAATTTTATGATTTTTTAATGTCACCATATATGGAATTGGTTAATCCCTTATACTTAGGTAAAAAATGGTTCCACCTATAATTTTCATTATTTTATGTTACCCTTAAATTTAAGGTGGAATATGATAAACCCCCTTGAATTAATATAACAATTGGTATGTTTTTTTGTGGAATTTTTATGAATGTTTATGTGTGGTGTTCTTTTTTTGTGTATTTAATGACGGTGGAATATTAGTGGTAGATATTATGGGGTGATGTGAGGATTTTTTCTTGTTGTGATTGAATGTGGAATGTGGTAGAAAGTAGTGGAATGTGGTTATTATGTTGTAAATTGGTTGTGGTACTGAAATTGTGGTGTTGTATATAATTATTTTAATGAGGTTGTAGATAATGGTGTTAATAGTATTTTTGTTTATTCTTGTTGTTGTGTTTTGTGATTGTTTCACATGTATTATTGGAATTAACATGTTTTGGTAAATGGGTTGGAAATAGTAAAACAAATTTCTAAAAGGAAGAATAAACTATAACATGCTATTTGGATTAAATGGTGGTCTATTAAATTTAAATTAATGGGATGTAAATGAGCAATGTATTTTTATTAAATTTAAGTAGGTTGGTAATGGACATTTGGAAAATTTATTAGCTCATAATTATAATATAAAAAGTATCATGTAGTTTATGGATTGTGGTGTTGTGTGGTCTATGTATAAGTGGTAGTGAAAGTAATGTTATTGTAAATTGGTTGTAATATTTTTAGTGAAATCATAGTTTGGGATGTGTGTGGATTTGAAATATATATACATATATTGTATAATTTTTGGGATTTCATTATTTTCCCCACCCATTTCGAGTACATAGTACCAATAACTAAATGTTTTAGTGGTGTTTTTACAACGTCCTGGCGGTAAGGGTGGTTGGTTGACCATGACCTTCTATTCTCCACTCCCTATGCTTGGATATGACTCCATACATTAGTTATGATATTTCTTGAAGTCAAAAGTGCCACTTTAGAAATGTGTTTTTATGTGGTGTGATGGCCCATGTGTGTTTGGGTAGAATATAGTGAGGTGGGATGAAATGACTTATCATGGGCATCGTTCATAGTAGGAGTAGGGCATTAGGTTTATATAATTATTATTCATGATTCCCTACTGACCTATTTATATGATGATATTTTTTATGATTTCCCATCTTTCTGTAGGTAGGATGTGGCGTGATATGATGTGATGTGATTTTATGTTATATGGATGTGGTGGGAGAACCATTCCATTTTTATTTTGGTTGTTATAGTTGTTAATTAGTTGGAAATTAATGAAGGGTACCTTTCATTGATATGATACATATTATGTTATTATACATCCATGCATTAATTGGTGAGTGATCCTTAGTGAGGTTGGGTTTGATTGGATGAAGTGTTTATGTGCTTCTAGTTCTACGGTTTGTTCAAGGGTGTATTTTTATGCTCTTTTAGCATATTCAGGAGAGAATTATATTTTCCTACTAAGTATACATGTATGATCACCCCATTTATATATAAAATATTTTCAATTTTTCAGTAGTATTACATGAATTGTGCTATACATTTCCATTTCAGACCCTTGAAGTTTTTCTTGCCACACCTTTATCTTTACTTTTGGGTATTTACATTGGATCTATTGTCTATACATATTTAATTTATATATGAATTATAGGATGGTTTAGGTTTATTTTATATTAATTCATGGATTTTTTATGGTTTATTCCTCCTAAATCTTGACATTGCTTAATTATAGAGAACAATCCCCCCCATAAAATGAGATTTTAATACCCTTAGAGCCAGTAGTTAGCATGCGGATTACTGGAGATGGGACACGAGGGGGTTATTATATCTCTTCCATCATTATGGTATCTTTACAGGGAGGGTTATTGAAAATTCCTTGAGTATTGTGAATCATATGGGTCACCATGTTTGAGTGTCATAGGTGTATGCGACACCTTTCCCATGATTCACATTTATATTGGGCATCATTCCCAGATATGACAATTAAATGGGATTACATTCCCAATCATCCCATGAATATGGGATACCATTCATTAGTATGACATGTATATGGGACTCTATATCCCATTAATATTAGATTCCATGCCTTAATATCACATGTATATTAGACTCCATTCCTGAGTATCACATTTTAATGTGACTCTTTTCTCAAATATAACAGATCATATGGGTTTTCATGCATGTTTATTATGAATCATATGGGTCTTCATGACCTAGTATCACCTGTTTATGGGAATCCATTATCAAGGTATCATTACTATATTTTTTTAAATTCTTTAATATAATCCTATAGATTATTTTAAAATTCTTTTGAAAATTCATTTAACTAATGGAATATCATTTTTCATATTAATTTCATGTGAACTGGTCATACCACAATCTTTCCTTTTAATTACTACCCTCCATTCAATTTGGAGGTGAAACAACACAAAATAAAATGGGGGTTTTCCACATTAATATTCTATACCTCAAAGGAATTTTCTAAACACACCCAAATGGGTGGAACTAATCGGTGTGGGCAGCCTCTAATAATAATTAAGGGTCTACAGTAGTGAATCTAGCATGACTCAAAATTTATATTAAGAGAATTTATTATTTTAAGGAAATTATTTTAATTTAAAATGTGTGTAACAATAGTGAATGATATATAAAACTTGTATTTAAGGAAACAATTGCAGGACCTCCTACCTTAGCTTAGTAGTACTCTCCAAATCCATTATCATCCTTTAATACAAAAAGAAATGGGAGAAAATTATGTAATAGATAAATATCTTGAAGATAGGGAATATTAGATCACCTAGAAAGATCATTCTTGAGGGGGAGATAAATAATATAAATAAGTAAGAGGAATTAATGGATTTTCAGTAGCTATCCAATGCAACCAATAGAATAAGAAACGGAGTCTGGATAATGATCCTAGATCAAAACTTAGGTGATGGAGGAGTAGTACATCAATCCCCTAGGGGTAATACACATGAAAGAGGAGGTAAAATTTGTAATATGTATTATATAAGTTAGGGGAAATTTAGATTTCATACCCTTTTAAAAGGAATAGGGTTTGGCAACATGATTTTTTCAAACTGAGTGGCACCACTAGTTATGTGGCACTACATTAGTAGTAGGACACATAATTTAGATTAACATTACACTACCCTTGTATATTTTCTATATTATTCTAAATATTCCTCACACGTCCATGTGACCCCCAATGTTGTTTTAATAAAACCATGCATCACCCTTAAGGGCATGCATAATTGATTTTTAATGCCACCACTAGTCGTGATTTAACCATATAACTCAGTGTTCCCTTAAAAAAATACAATGATCTTGGATACAAATGATCCATGGGTGCTCCTAAATAATTCCTTATCCTCTTATGAAAATTTCATTTATAAAATAATAGGTTTGAATAAAAATTTCATGTATCAATAAATATCATAAAAGTAACAAAATTACACGTGACATTCTAGTATCAAAAATAGAGGAATAGTTTGAAGTCAATAAAATATTTGATTTTATTATAATTCATGTTATCTAAGTATTTAGAATGAATTGGATGTCCCATATGGTTTATAATATATAGAGAGTCTCGAGACCAGTAGTTTTGTTCACCATTGAAGGTTGTTGATGTTCTTAAATTTTTTGTACATCAACAGACTAGTGGATTTGGTCTTTTTATTGATATAGATCTATCCAGAAGTGGCAAAAAATAATCCATGAGAATATAAAGATCTTTCTAAAAGCATATCAAATTTAAAGAGACAGCCTCTGGCTGAGGTATATATCCATTTGCTTGAGGTTTGTGTTTGAGTTTCCCAACTAGCCATTGGAGGATTTAAACTTCTGTTTCTCATCAATTATTGACATATTATAACATGTATGTCTATCCAATTGTTACAACATATGTTTATAGTGGATTATACATGTTAGGTTGTCTCATAAACATGGAAAAGAGTAGTATTTATCCCTAATATTTCCAATATTTTGTTTTTTGTTATCTTTTTCATCTAGTTTACAAGACTTATGTCTATAAGATATCTTTTGGGGGATCAAAAACATTAATTAGATTGAGAATATGATTGAAATAAAATACTTCATAAAAAATTATATCATTTTTCACCGCCACCTAGTGGTAAATATGGCTTAGGTAACTAAAGATATGGTTATTCACAACATTGGTTTGAGCATCCTAGGTAATTATCACACCCCTATTACGCCCCCAGATATATGAATGGATTTTATGATTCATGAATTAGGTAGTGTAAATGTCCTAGTAGCTAAAGATTCATGAGCTAGTGTAGCATGGTGGGGGTTAAAATCGGACCAAGTAGGGACTTGGGCCAGTTTTCTAGTTGTCTCATGTTTTTATTTATTTTTGGACCTTTTTTTATCAAACATGATTTCTATTATATGAATCACATAACATTATAGTATCCATATTGATATATAATATTAGTTATTTTTTATGGATGGAATACAGATATAATGTCAATATGATGCTTTTATTTTGATATTACCATTTAACAAAGGTCACCATTCATCTTGTCTTAAATAATATAGAAATCTTGAGTTACTTTTAATCATTTCATATTGTTTAAATAATGAAATGAGAGTGTTTTACAACACTATTATCTTGTATGTATCTGGGAAGTTTATACATTGGTTTGGGATTTGTATATAGGCTATGCATGTGAGGACCTCCTACCCATATTTAGAGTGTATTAGATGTTATTCCAACCCTAACATGAATTGGATATTTTAAATTGTTTAAGCTATTTGTTATTCCATTATATGAATCTATATATATTATGGGATGACAGGCCCATTTTTATTGATTAATCCTATGGCGTTGGATTGCATTCCAATTATTGTTTGTATTCTGTATGTGATGAAATGGCCATTTTCCCTTTGTTAGGATGATGATGGTTGTCGTGTCCATTGTTACCCTTAAGAAGAGGGACATGATTACCATTTTGTGAAAATTCCATGGAAATTTAAGAGATGATACTATTTAGATAGATATTTATAATATGGAATTTGATTACCCCCACATGTATTATGGCTAATAGATGGGGAATGTTTTTCCATTTTAACTATCTTCATGGATTGGGTTGATATACCCATTATTATGTTGTTACTATGATACTATTCGTATATGTGTGTTGTTTTGTTGGGATGTTATGTGCACATATTAATTTTGATCATTGGGATGTTGTGTCCATTAATTTGGCTAAACTATCTGGATGAACATCTAATGTTTTTCTTATGATACTAAAATGGGATAATATTCTTACCATTTGTAAATTAGGATGGGATTCGGTGTTGTTATGTTATTATGTGACCAAGTGGATGTTTTTATGAACTATTTATATTACTTATGATATGTTTTGACACACCCAACAAGGATAAAGAAAGTATGGTTACTTTTTGGGTTCTCGAAATGGAATCCATGGCTGTGAAGTCGATTGTTGGCATTGTTTTCTATTATTTACTTATGATAATTCAACACTACACATTCACATATATTTACTTGATATGATAAGCGACATTTTTTAGTTTATTATAGAGTTATACTCACACCCTACCCATATACTCCAATACCTATGAAAAATTCATGATTTGTAAACTATGTAGGGGGAAGGGCCCTACGGGTAGAGATGGATGAGATAGAGTAGCATGAGTATGAAGGAAACGCCGAGAAGGGACCTAAGATAACATTTGAAAATTTATTTAGTTATTATTTATTTATTGAAATATTTTTATACAATCGGACCATTGTTAATCCTTCTATCTCCTATAATATATTTCAGTTTATATTTTGTCATATCAAACTCATTGTTATTTATTTATGGTTGGCATGTATTTGTAATATCTATATAATCTATTTATATTTATGAGATATTCTATTATTACTACATCCAATTATATTTATGACTACTTATACCAAAGCGTAGAGTCTCCCAACAATGTTCATAGACCCTCTTCATTTGTTAGTGGCCTCTGAAATATAGTTAGGCTCTCTTCAGGTATATAAGATCCAATTATATAAAGAGTTGTGAATTAATTTAGACAGTATTTCCATGCCCTCAGTGTTTTTTGTGGCAGTCAAAGGCCAACCTAGTTTTTAGGATGGGTTTTGAGGGTATGAGCTAATTTTTATGAATAATTAATTAATCAGATATTTTTTTACAGATGAAATTATAGGTTATTATTATTGTCATCGATTGGTTGTATTCTATGTATGATATCATTGATTTCTATCAGATCTTGGTGAAACATTCTGAATTAGATAGTAAACAAGTAAGATTTCTTAAAAAATATGATTATTACATGGGTCATTAAGAATTATAGTTTTTTCATAGCTATGAGGATTGATATTGAGTTTCATAGATGTTAAATTGAAGGAACTCTTAACATATGAGGAGGAGTTCCCAACTATCATTCCTAAAGTGATCATATCACTACCCCCTTGATGTGAGATCGTGTATGGGAATTATTTGGAACTTTTTGTCCCTATAATTTTTATTTCTCCTTATAGGATATTTTTTTTGAATTATAGGAGTTGTAGATTTAGATTTATGATCTCTTGTAGAAGGGATTCATCCAAACCAGTGCTTATTTTCTAGGATCCTTACTGTTAATTTCTTATTAAGGTGGATAGTAGTTTAGGATTGCCATCGAGTATGGGTTCTTGAACCAAGTGATGGTAACGAACTATTATCCCCTCTTAAGGATTGATGAGCTATCCATGTAGTCATAGGATGGTTTATGGATCATTAATATTGATCTATAGAGGGGTATCACCAGATGATGTTAAACAATGAATATGTTTTAGGTGTTTCTATAGACACTTTTAATTCACATTGAATCCATTTAAAGTAATAAATACACTAAAAGTTTTCATGGGATTGATATAATCAATTTTTTCATGGGTATCTCATATCTTAGTATGGTGTAGATTTTAATCCTATAAGGATTTATGTAGTTTTTTCTTATGTAACACCCATGAATTTTATGGAGGTTTAAAGTTTTTTGTGTCTTATTGGATATTTATAAAGGTTCAGCCATGATTTTTCTCATACTATTACACCTTTGAAAAATTTAAATATAAATAATCAAGGAATTGTGTTTGTTGATTAATATATGGTGGTCTTTAAGTAATTGAGTTAAAATTTAATCAATGATCCTATAATTTTTTTTCTTGAGTAGGGAGTTATGTTCGAAGTGCATTGAATCACTTATCATCATGGTTGGGGTTAAATGTTGATATAAGAGTGTGAAGTGATCTCTTATAAGTCTCTTTGGTTATATCATGTATATGTAATTATGTGACTAACACTATAAAAAGATCATTGATCTATTAAGGAATGAGATGTTTGGAACTAATGGAATATAGAATAAAGTTTAGTGTTAGAGGACTACTAGTTTTCATTTAGAGAAATTTGAGAAATTAATAATTTTAGGAAAATCATAACCCCTCAATTCATGAAATACCATAAATTAAAAAATAATAAAGGAGGAAACTAGAATCTTGATTCCCCTAAGCCAAAATTTTTATAGCTACTAGTCTCTCAAGTTGAAAATATATCGAGAATTTCTAAACATGATATTTATTAATTGAAATTACATTGAAGAAAACATATTTTAGAAGATACTATCTGAGTGTAACTATAGAAAATAATGAATGAAGTATTTCACACAAATCACCATATCGAGTTTTAATTCACTCAATCCTATATACTCTAAACAAATGAAAATATTTAATTTAATAAAATAAATGAACTAATGTAAAAGGTCACAATGGTTTCACATGGTTCATACATTTTCCTATATCCATGGGGGGAAGAATCACAAATTTTATTTTGTGAAAAGCAGTAAAGTTACAATCACTATGATTTGTAATCCACATAGATCAATAACTTAAGAAGTCACATAATAACATGTTTTATAATCCCCCCCTTTATAAATGATCTAACCTGGTCAATCAGTTTCATTGACCTTATACAATTCTGATCATCCATCTATTTCACTATAAAACATTTGACATTCAATTGGGTTCTTTATCACAATTATCAATCACCAGTGAATAAATAATTATTATTCACCACAAGTTTTTATGAAAAAATATATTTCAAGAGTGAATAAGAAATAGAAATTTCCTTCCATTCAATGATCAAAATATCTCACAGACATTCAATGTCGTTACCACTATGTTGTGTATCCATCAAAAATCCATATATTTTGACCAAAAAAATAAAATCAACCGAATACCTACTATCAATAATAAAAAAAATTCAAATGGATTTTTTTGAGTTTCATATTCTAGTGAACTTTTTATAGATATTAAAGAGTCTTCACAATACCAATAATATCTTACTGGAAGATAACATCAAGGGATTCCAAAACATCAAATAACCCTTTTACTATCTTAAAACATTAAAATTTATTTACATAAAATACTCCACCATTTCCTTCTCATTCACCCAATTACAATAGAGGTACATTGTTGCCTCAGACATTCCTAGAAAAATTGTTTTTAAAATATTAATTTTATTCTTGTTATCCAGCTATCTTCTCTTCTCCAAAATTCAATACTTAAGAGTCTTCCATATAAAACGGTACTTTAGATCGTTGGGATTCGAACTCATATGGAACACCATATTGTATAAAAATGTATTTCAATATAAATATCACAGTAAAGTAATGAACTTTATTGGATTTATATAATATCATCAATCATATGCCTTAAATATACTATATTTGTACATTCTTCAATTGCTTCTACATACTCCAAGTCTATTTAGGTGAGAGAAATCACCAGTTACAACCTCAATATACAACTTAACACTATTACACAATAAAGTAAAAATCATATCAAATTAGTCACCACTATGAATATGAGACTCACCTAAAGTCTACATAAAAAATACATAATTAAATAATGATCCTCTATAAGTAAAATAGAAATATTTTTTATTATATTAGGATTTAATAGAATACACTCCATAGCTTCACAATGTTCTTTCCCTATATTTTTTATGAACCAACTGAAAGCTCCCACTACATAAGCAATTTCTAGTTGAGTTCACATAATTGTTTACATGATACTTCCTATAACTGATGCATATGGTATTCTCCTAATATTATTTGACACTTACATATTCATGATCCCTTTTGATGATATTTAATTTTTCAACAAGAAGAGTTGAAATAATTTTCTATCTTGTTATAGGAATTCTCTCAATGATCATACAAATATACTATTTATGTGATCGAACCAATCTTTAAATATTTCAATAATGTTCTCTACTAATTCCATATATATTCATTACATTTAAAAGATATTTCATTTCATTCATCTTCATCAATTCCAAATTTAGATTATAAAAAATGGATTTTATATACCAACAAATATCCTACCATCCATATACAAAAATAAAATGATATATTACCATCACTATACTCCTTATGGTAGAAACAATGGTTGGTGTTTCTCTAAAAGAAACCATTTACCTCCATGAATGATTCTAACCTCTAGTTAAACTATCTTGGAACATATTTTAGAACCTATATACTTCTCTTGAGGTTTCACACAAATTTATGAATCCATTTACCCATGAAACCAATAGGTTACTTCAAAATGATGTGTTCTTTTATACCCTTAAGATGCAAATTTATCTTCAAATAATTGTTTTCAATATGTAAACCTCTAGAAAATACCAATTAGAATATTGTTTAAATGATATCATGATTTTATGATAAAGGAAAAAATTAATAGAATTTAAGGCTGTAAAGACCCTAATTTTTTCATGTAATTTTTTTTAATTATATGGAAATATTATGAGTTTGGGATTTTGATGACGTGTGATTCCAAGGCCCAGTGTGCCTGGAATTAATTTTTAAATTTCTTTTGGGCACGTTTAGTAAACGCGTGAGTGGCATTTTGTAACTATTGAACTGCTACTCGGAATTGAAATTTCAGGACATCGTTGAAATCACAGCGCCAATATTTGCTTAAGGAGACCTTCACCTTGACAATAGTAGGTTGAGGGTATAAGTTAGTTTTTTTAGTTCTTCATGGGTGAAGAAAAATAAAATAAATAACATTTTTTTATTTTTGAAACCTCCTTTTTATATTGTGAAGGTAGGGACCCCACGAGGGTGGTCCAACATTTATGTATGGGAATTAAATGCCCAGTAACACAAAATATATAACTCCAACTCTATTTAATTAATAGGGTTCATTAAAACTAAATTAATGAAACAACTTGTTAATTATTAGTTATTTTATTAACTCTTCTTGAGAGAATTGGGAGTTGTTTTTCAGTTGGCGAAAGGAAGAGGAGACCTTTTCTAAAGAATCCTCCAACAAAGAACGTCCTCCAACAAAGAACTTTATCTGGATTAAGAACAAGGACAATTCCCAAGCCCAGATCTGAAATGTGTAGTGGGAGTGACGAATAATGGAATCTTTTTCATCAACTTCATCCTCTTCCTCCTGACACCTCCAACGAGAAAACGATTTTGGGATGTGACTATGTTGTTATTCGTGATTTTATGTTGAAACATTCTTCTCGAAGCTGCATGCCATCGATCTAACACAAAGGGTGTAGAAAAAACAAACATGGCATGATCCCTTTGCATCTTTAATGATGATATTTTCTTCACGGGTCATGATGACGGTGGTAGTGCAACCGCACCGTCGGTTGCGAAGGATGCTCCTGCCCGTCGGCCACGGTGGTGGTAGGACAGTAGATGGAATGTCGGTCGGCCATGTGGAGGTTGGGTGGAATGCATCTACACCGCCGGTTGGGTGGGAGGTCGTGTCCCGTCGGCTAGGGCGTAGCAGGGTGCGGTCAGCACACTGACTGGTCGTGTGCCGAAGCGGCGTCGCGCATCTGAGCTGCCAGAGCTGGAGACTATGGCTTCTTGTCTGCAGCGGAGATCGGAGGGTGGCCAACATCTAGTTGGCCATGGTGGAGGAGCGGCGCACATCCGTACAGTAAGAAGGAGGTCCGGCCAATTCGGTCAGTCGTGTCATGCCGAACGGGGCTTCTTTGGTGGGTCCCGCATTCCAATCCGGCACCACACATAGAAAAGCGGTCCATTGGACCGCTCGTGTGACCTGGGGGAGCCTCCCCTCCTTGGTGGCGGCTAGGGAGGTCCCCACCACAAGTCCCCCGCCATCATGGGACGGGATGGACCGCGACCCAATGATCATGGCCCGCTATGGCCCCACCCATCCGAGCCAAACCCGAGTCGGGCTAGGTCTACCTGAACCTGGTCGGGTCGGCCAAGGCTGGGTCGGCCTGACTGGGTCAGAGTGGACTGGGGCCCATCTGGACCATGATACCCCTTTTTAGACTCATATTGAAAACTAGACATCCATTTGATGAACAATCTGCGGCACCAGAATCCTGGGATCGAGATGGTTCTTTTGGTATACTTCACTTGAGTTTTGAAAAAAATTGGAGTATGGTCAGGTTGGATCAAACCTGAATCCAACTGGGACCTTGGAACTAAAACGTTAATAATATACAAATCGGGCATCTGATTAGTGATCCATCAATTGTGTTGGGTCCCTAATGATGTGACAGACCTTTGGGATTCTTCTTCATGATACTTTGTGATAGTTGAATTATCAACCGATGGATTGAGGATGGGAACATCTCGAAATCAAGCATTATTAGTGCGGGAACCCTGTGGGTGGCTTTACTTGAGGATTCTTCAGATCCTCTGTGGGTTAGCACTCGCCAATCTTGTGTGGGTCAGCATATACCGATCTGTTTTGGGTTATCTCCAGATCCTATGTGGGTCATCTGCAGTTCTTGTGTGGGTCATCTCTAGAGCCTGTGTGGGTCATCTTCGATCCTGTGTGGGTCGTCTTCAGATCATGTGTGGGTCATCTTTGATCATATTTGGGTCCTCTTCAGATCTTGTGTCGGTCATCTTTGATCCTGTGTGGGTCAACAGTGTAGCTTCTTGATTAAGTAAAATTATTTATCCATACAACTAATCATATATACTTATGTACTTAAGTTATACCTTGTGTGAGATGAGTCTTTACCTTTGTGGTACACTTATGTGTGGTGAAGCCTGTGTGGTATTATTTTGTGTGGAGTTACCTTTATGGTACATACCATTATGGTGATACTAGTGTGGTATTCTTCTGTGAGGCATTAACCTTGTGGTACTTACCTTTGTGGTGTTAACTTCATCGTATTCTTTCCTTCATGGAACTGTTGAGCTTTTGGATAAGGTTTTGGGCATTGTGTTTCCTCTCGAATGAGATGGGTATATTTGATAACTTAGGTATATGTATGGGAATATATCTATGTAGGGTTGACTATTGTTTTCATGCCTTGTAGTTTATCCTTTGTGGATTTAGTGAGACCTTCAAGGGTCTTGGGGTCCCTATTGAGTATTTTTATACTCACCACTGCACGGCCTATGCCCGCACCTTGTTGTGTCTTATGCAGAAGATGGAAAACGTTGACTGAGGATGAGGGTACCAGGACTGGAGGCTACTCAGGGGTGGACCTTAGACGAGGCATACCACGTAAATGACCATTCAAGAGCTCTACCTACCCTCAGGTAGGATCCTTGGTGGGTGTTCACAGGATTTGTTCTTCAATTTTTCATGTACTTTCCAGTTGGTCTTGTATTCCGACACCTTTAGATACTATACTCAATCTATTTACTATATAGATTAACTTGTATTTGTATCTCTTTTTGTGCTTGGTTGTCTGAGTTAGTAGGTTATAAAAGCAATGTCATCCAGATTTTAGGGATAATCCTTTCTAGTGCTATTCGCCAGCCCCTGGCCTATGGAAGGTGGACTTGTGGTAGTCATGGCATGGGCCCTGAGGGACGGGTTGTGAAAAAATTTTATCAGAGGAGTTCAGTTCTAATGAAGAACTAGAACTCTAGTATTTTCCATGTGGAAATTGTTTTATGTGTGATGATTGCGGCTTTCAGTTCGGGGAGTCTAGTGTTGGTGCGACAACTGACGTATCCATACACTAGGACCCTGACATCTGATTTCTGACTCAGTACATGAAAACACTGATTGAGTTTCTGTTTTTGAAAAGTTTTCTTCGTGGTATCTTTGAGTAAGCTCACCAGTTATAACATATTGACAATGGTGCACCTGTTTCTTTCAAGATGCTTCCACGCAGACAGCCAGCCATGGTTTCAGGTAGAGTATGTGATGATAGACCACCAAGTTCTACGGATCCGGTGTAGGGCCCCCTTACGACAGTTGTACCATCGTATGGTGTACCATAAAAAAAACTACCTATTGGGAAACTGATGCCACCAGCCCTAAAAGTATAGGGTGCACTCCGCGTGAGTGCTTTGCACAAGTTTCAACGCCAGAGGCCACTGAGGTTCCAGATAGAGACCGATCCACAGGCGGCTGAGGACTGGCTGGAGGCCATGGATAGAGTTTTTCGACTGATAGGGACACCAACTGATCTCATAGTGATTATTATCGCCAGTCATCTTGAGGCAGCAGCAGGCAGATGGTGGATCTTGATACTCCAGGTTCACAATGAAGTCAGTCTCATCTAGAAGGACTTTGAGAGCCTTTTCAGGGAAGAGATCACCCCAACGGACTTACGCTCAGTGCTTATAGAGGATCTTCTTCACTTGCAGCTGGGTAGCATGACAGTGGCTCAGTATTCAGTGAGGTTCACTGACCTCTCATGCTTCTCCACTGACATGGTGCGAGAACCTTTCTTTAGGTCCCGAACCTTCGAGTAGGAGCTCAGACGGGAGATTTAAGATTCTATGCTTTCTCTTAGCATCATGACGCAGGTGGGGGTGTTAGAGAGAGCACAAATAGTGGAGAGATTCCTTGCTGAGCAGTCACCGGCAGCATGACCCACCACTGGACGTCATGTAGCAGAGTCATTTACTGTTGGAAGTAGTTATATGATGCAGAGGTCCAAGCGGACCAGACAACAATTGGATGACCATAGGATACATGGTCGGTTGTGCGAGGCTCTTGAGACCAAGTAGGACAAGTGAGGAGTTGGTAGTGTTACTTGTGTGGTTCTCAGGGTTACATGGCTTTCCACTGCCCGACCTGTCATACGGACAACCAAGAGATGGTCGAGGGACCGCCTCGGTAGAGAAAAATCTCCGATCGAGGAGGTCCACAGGCAGGGGGAGAACAAGGAAGAGGAGATGTCCGTGCAACAGGCGGTGGGTGGATATTCTAGGTTCTACTACTATCACCACTAGGTGGTCCACCCCGACCACAGGGAGCAGTTGGATAGGGATGAGCTCAGCTTCTGGCAGCTGAGGCATACGCCGACGGTGCTCCAGAGATGATATGAGGTACGATCTATTTCTACTCCACCCTAGCTACAGTACTTATAGACATAGGTTCTAGTCACTCATTCATTTCCATGACCGTCTTTTAGAACTCAGAGATTCCAGTGGAGCCATTATCTCGATCCTTATGGCAAGATACTCCTATGGGAGAGGATTTGATGATTACACACTGGTTCCAGTAGTGTGAGCTTACTCTAGGAGGCGAGAGGTTTGGTTGGGATCTTCTAGTAGTACCATCGAGGAATTACGACATCATCTTGTGTATGGATTGTTTATCTACATTCCATGCTCAAATCAACTGTATTAGTGCAACGTGTGGTGTATCTGCAAGGATGGGACCAGGTTTTCCTTCACCAGCAAGAAGGGAACCTTTTCATCAAAGGATGGACGTACCTGGAAGAGGGTGCAGACAATCACATATCAGTTGTCTAGCCATACCCTCAGAGAAATTGATGTTGAGAGTCCATGCTATCTTGTAGTGTTGGACCAGTATTCTAATGGTTTCTCTAATGATGTTATAGGTCTACCTCCTCGCATAGAGGTGGAATTTTATTTTGAATTTTACCCTGGGAAATCACTGATATCTACACAAGCATATTGGATAGCTCTCTAGGAACTACAAGAGATGTGAGTACAGTTGGAGGACTTACAGAGCAAGGGGTTCATTAGGTCCATTGTTTTTCCTTGGTCAGCACTGATTTTTTTTCCACAAAGCCGGATCGGAGTTTGAGATTTTTTTTGGACAATCGGCTCCTGAACTAGGTGATCGTGGAGAATAGGAACCCACTTCCGAGAATTGATGATCAATTTGATTATATGAAGGGACAATGGCGGTTTTTAAAGATATACCTCAGGTCGGGCTATCCCAAGCTTAGGGTACTAGATGACGATTTGAAGAAGACAAAATTTATATGTCCATATAGACATTATGATTTCATGGTTAAGCCTTTCGACGTGACCAATTCCCCAGTAGTGTTCATGGAACTCATGAACAGGATCTTCCACCCATACATAAATTTTGTTTTAGTATTCTTCATCAACGAAATCCTAATACACTCAGCTACAGATGAGGAGAATTCCTATCATCTATAGATAGTTCTGGAATCACTCCGAGTGCACCAGCTTTATGGTAAACTCTCGAAGTTCCAGTTTTGGATACGAGATGTCCACATTCTGGGAAACATAATCTTAGAGGTTGTAGTTACAGTGGATCCAACGAATATTGGGGTTGTGCTTGATTGGGATCCTCCCAGGAGTGTGACAGAGTAGTGGAGTTTCCAGGGTTTGGCCGGTTACAACCGGAGGTTTGTGCCTAACTTTTCAAGAGTTGTTTCACCTTTATTAGCATTGATGATGAAGGGTAAACCCTTCATCTGGTTGGAGATATTCCAGCAGATTTTCCAAGAGATGAGGCAGAGACTGACAAGTGCATTCATCATGAGGCTACCAGAGAAGGGTGTTGGGTATGTAGTCTACTGCGACACATCAGGGATCGAGCTTGGATGTGTCCTGATGTAGGATAAAGAAGTGATCACATTTGGTTCTCGACAACTAAGACAACATGATTAGAACTATTCTACCCATGACCTAGAGCTTGGAGTAGTGGTCTTTGACATGAATATGTGGCAACATTACGTAATGGGAGAATGTTTTATAGTCTACTATGATCATAAGAGTCTCAAGTATATCTTCTCTCAGAAGGACCTGAACCAGAGACATCGATGATGGATTGAGTTCCTCTAGGACTATGAATTTTAGATAGTCTATACTCTTGGGATGGGTAACTTAGTAGTAGATTCACTTAGCAAGAGATCTGGTATACAGTTGTTGAGTGAGGCGATGGAGTAGTTAGCCACTTTTTGGATTTCCAATGTGGATCGAGATAGAGAATCTTATCTTCAGTCTCTGACTGTCAATTCCCAACTCCTTCAGTCAGTTAGAAAGACATAGCTTGGGGGAACTAATTGCAAGGCTTGAAATGCTCAAATATCCACAAGACTGGCACCTAATGGATTTTAAAAAGGTGGGGGGAATGTCATCTTCTTCAGATGAAATACTATGGTACCAGTGGCACTATGGGAGGAAATGTTGAGGTAGTTCCATACATCCCCTCTAGAGGCACATCCAAGAGTGGAAAAGTTATAATAGGACCTTCAGTGTTAGAACTGGTGGCCGGTAATAAGGAAAGAAGTAGCAGAGTTTATCTCTCGGTGCCTCACTTGTCAGAAAGTGAAGGCAGAGCATCAGGTTACAGTAGGCTTAGTTCAGCTACTAGAGGTTCTAGAGTAGAAGTGGGATGGAATTTCGATGGACTTCATTATAGGACTTCCATGCACATCCAAGGGACATGATTCTATTTGGGTGATCGTTGACTGACTCAACAAGTCATCTCACTTCCTACCTATTAGAGAGCAGGGATCATTAGAGATCTTGGGACACATCTACGTACAGTAAATTGTTTGTATTCATGGGGATATGTCTACAATTTTTTCTGATCATGATGCACATTTTACTTCCAGGCTATGGAAGGGGTTGTAGGATGCGTTCGGGACTCATCTTTGATTGAGCACCACCTTCCACCATCAGATGGATAGTCAGACAAAGAAGAACATTCAAAACCTTCAGTACATACTTCATGCTTGCGTCCTTGTTTTTAGCCACAGCTGGGAGGACTATATGACTTTGGTGGAGTTTTCATACAACCATAGTTATCACTAAACTATTGGTATGAACCATTAAAGGCATTGTATGGATGACATTGAAGATCATTTTTGTGTTGTACTGACCCAGGGGATTCAGTACTCATGGGACTAGAGATGGTACAGACTACCATGGAGAAAGTGCAGAACATCTAGGAGTGAATTAAGACTGCACAGTGCAGACAGAAGTCTTAAGCTGATAGGAGATGGAGACCTTTGGAGTTTGAGTATAGTGACCATGTCTTCATACGAGTCTCACCTCAATGAGGTTTGTGGAGATTTACCATGGGTGGAAAGTTATCTCTGAGGTTTATCAAACCCCTTCAAGTCCTCAAAAAAGTTAGTGAGGTGGCGTACCTCTTAGCTCTTCCCCCTCAGTTGCACGGGGTACACGAAGTTTTCCATGTATCTCAGCTGAGAAGGTACGTGTATGATTTTTATCACATCATAGACTTGGGAAAGTAAGACATTGATGATGGGGTGGCATTTTTGGAGGTTCTAGTAGAGATTGAGGATCGACAGACGAGAGTCCTTCATGGGAGATCGATACCTCTGGTGTGCGTGTGTTGGCAGCGTGGGAACCTCCAGTAGACAACATGGAGCGGGAGGCTCAGATTCACGCCTAGTACCCCCACTTGTTTCCCTAGTTTTTGTTGTGGATTTTGGGGATGAAAATCCCTAGGGTGGGGAGAATTTAATGACCTGGATTTTTCCATGTAATTTTTTTAATTATATGGTAATATTTTGAGTTTGCGAAAATTGACAGTGCATGATTCCGAGGCCCGCTGCCCCTGGAATGAACTTATGAACTTTTATTAGGTACGTTCAATAAACACACGAGAAGAATTTTGTATCTTTTGAACCAATGTTTGGAATTGAAATATGAGGACATCGTTGAACTCGCAACGCTGATATTCGCTTATGGAGACCTTCACCTCGACCACAGTAGGTCATGTGTAGAAGTTAGTTTTTCAGTTTTTTGTGGGAGAAGAAAAATAAAATAAATAACATTTTACTTTTATTTTTGAAACCTCCTTTTCAAATTTTGGAGGTGGGGACCACATGAGGGTGGTTGGGCATTTAAGGCTGGGCATTAAATTCTCAGTTACACAAAATATGTAACCAAAACACTCTTTAATTAATAAGGATCATTAAAACTAAATTAATTAAATAACTCGTTAATTAAGAGTTATTTTATTAACTCTTCTTAAAGGAATTGAGAGTTGTTTTTCTATTGGAAAAAGGAAGAGGAGGCCTTTTCTAGAGAATCCTTAATTGAAGAACATCCTCCAACAAAGAACTTTCTCCCGATCCAGAACGAGGATGACGCCCGAACCCAGATTGGAAACAAGTTGTGGGTGCAACGAACGTCGACATCCCCTTCATCGACTTCATCCTCTTCCTCACACCACCTCCAAAAAAGAAAATGAGGTAGGGGTGTGTTTATAGCGATCTTCATGGTTTTATATTGAAACATTCATCTCAAAGCTACATGTTATCGATCTAACACAAGGGTTGAGGACTAAACAAACATGGCCTGATCCCTCCACATATTTGATGCTGATGTGTTATTCACAGGCCGTGATGACTGCAGCGATGCAACCGTGCCACTGTTAGTGAAGGAGGTTGTGGACCATCAGCCGCGGTGGTGGGAGGACAGTGGTCGGCATGCCGGCCAGCCACATGGAGGTAGGGCGGCATGTGTCCGATCCGCTGGTAGAGCAAGAGGACACAACACGTCGGCCACGATGGGGAAGGGTGGTGCCCGTCACACCGGTCGGCCGCGTGTTGATGCGGGGGCACATGCTCGCACCACTGGAGCTAGAGACCGTGGTCGCTTGGCCGCAGCGGAAGACTGAGGGCGTCTGACATCCGGCTAGCTGTGGAGGAGGAGAGGCGTGCGTCTGCGCCGTTGGAAGGAGGGCCAGTCATTTCGTCTGGCTGCGTCACATTGAGCGGGACTGATTCAGTGGGTACCATGTTCCAAACCAGAACCACAGCCAGTCGAATGGTCCATTGGACCATTCGGGTGACCTTGGGGGCACCTCTCCACCCGGGTTGCGGCTAGGGAGGACCCCACCACAAGGGGCCACCCAAGCAGCGGTCTGCACTACGGGCCGCACCCAGAGTGACATGCCCAGTGTGAGCTGAGGCACGCTCTAGTAGGTTGGACCCAGGTCAGATCTGGTTGACCCAAACTGGGTCGGGTCTCCTTAGGCCGTGTCGGCCTGAACGGGTCGGACCGGACCTGGGCCCAACTGGACCCAAATACGCAATTTGTTGCCACATCTTGAGAACCGCGCCTCTGTTTTATGAACTGTCTGCGACATCAAAATCCTTGGATCAAGAAGGTACTTTTAGTATATAACCCACATGAGGTTTGGATAAACTTGTAGTATGGCCGGGTTTGATTGAACCCGAATATAACCATGACCACGTAACTAAACTGTTAATAACATACAGAACAAGCACCCGATTGGCGCACCGTTAGTTGTGTAGGGTCCCTTATGACGTGATAGACCTTTGGGATACATATTTATGGGACTTCATGATAGTGTAAGTATATACTTATTTCTTGAGGAGTGGAAACTCCTGAAATCTAGTGTGATTAGTGCAGGAACCCTGTGGCTGGCTCTACTTGAGGAGTCTTCAGATCCTGTGTGGGTCAGTGCTCAGTGATCCTGTGTGGTTCAGCGCATACCGATACTATGTGGGTCATCTCTAGATCATGTGTGGGTCATATCTAGATCTCGTGTGGGTCATCTTCAGATCCTTTGTGGGTCATCTTCGGTCCTTTGTGGGTCATCTCCAGATCCGGTGTCGGTCATCTTCGATCATGTGTGGGTCATCTTCAGATACAGTGTGGGTCATCTATGATCCTGTTTGGGTCAACAACCAAACTTCTAGAGGAATTAAGATGATCTAGAAATACAGATACTCTTCTATACTTCCATACATAAGTTACACATGGTGTGAGTTGAGTCATTACCTTTATGGTACACTTCTATGTGATGAATCATTTGTGGAATTCTTCTGTGTGGAGTTACCCATGTGGTACTTACCTTTGTGGGGATACCTATGTTATATTCTACTATGAGGCATTACCTTTTTGGTACTTACCTTTGTGGTGTTACATTAATGGTATTCTTTCCTTCGAGGAACAGTTGAGCTTTTGGAGAAAGTTTTGTCCCATGTGTTTCCTCAGGAATGAGATGGGTATACATGATAACTTAGGTATATGTATGAGCATATAACTATGTAGGGTTGACTGTTTTTTTCATTCCTTATTCTTTATACTTTGGGGATTTATAGAGACATTCGGGGGTCTCGGGGTCCCTACTGAGTATTGTTATACTCACCCCTGCATGGGCTACGCATGCACCTTGTTGTGTCTTGTGTAGACGATGGACAACACTGATTGAGGATGAGGCTACTGATACTAGAGGCATCTTGGTGGTGGACCTTAAATGAGGCGTACTGCAGAGAAGACCGTTCGAGAGATGAACCTACCCTCAAGTAGGATCCTTGGCGACTGTTCATAGGAGCTATTATTTAGTTTTACTTGTACATTCTACTTGGGCTCATATTCCAGACCCTTTACTTACTGTACTCACTCAGTTCACTATATAGTTTACCTTGTGTTGGTATCTTGTTATTTGATTGGTTGTGTGGGTTTACAGGTTATAAAGGAAATGCCTTCCAGATTTTAGGCATAAGCCTTTCTGTTGCTGGTTGCCATCCCCTGACCTATGGAAGGCGGGCTTGGGGTAGTCACGACATGGACCCCAGGGGATAGTTCGTGACAAAGTCCTTCCTTTATATAAATATATTGACATCTAGACTTACCATATATATTTCATTCCATTAGCCTCTTTTTTTAACCAAAAAAATCTACTTATTCTCAATTTCATTCTATCATAATTGTCAGATTAGTATATCGTATATGTCACTTTCTTGAATAAATTAAAACTCCTCCTTCATAGACAACTCCCACTTACCAGAATCATCAATGCAAGATACTTGTTTTAGGTTGTCTAGTTCTCCCTCAAAAATTAAAAATAAAAAATTTATGTCAACTCTATACCATTGTACAATTTATATGACTCTTGAAAACCTTCACAATATACCCTAATATTTTGATCACTCTATAACTATAACCTATGTATTTTCATCATCAAGAAGTGTATACTTATCCTCACCAATTCTTTAATATTTTGGTATATCTATCACTTGTCTTAATATCAAACCTTTAGTTCTACATTTTTTATTTTCACTTTGTACATTTTGAAAATACAAAAGACTCAGATCTATATGAAATCTCAAATATTTTTCAACTTATAGTACCACCATTAATAGTTAAATTTATAAATATTTATTCCTTGTCTTATACTTTATTTTCCTTATATTTTCAATCCTTCCATAAGCCCTACCCATTAAAGATTTTTTTTAATTTTAATAACTCCCCTCCTATTATAATCAAGAAGTTGAAATATAAGATCATCAACTCAATATACCATAATTATTAATGTGTAATACATCATTTTTTGGTCATATCTTTGTTTGGAATCCATGTGTATATGGTCTAAAAAATTTTAAATCTTAAGGTGATATTAATATCACACCTTTTTTTCACAATTCTTCTTATAATTGATGCCCCATAAGTGTTGTTTGAATTGATACCAGGAATAATATACATGTATATGACAACATTGTAGATGAAAATATAGTACATAAAGAAAATACATGAATAATGACTCTAATTGTTTTATATCTTTGGAAACATGTAAACAAAATATTCTATCCTCATGAAAGATCTTAGACATTTCCTATAATTATCTCCACCTTTATTACGTCAACCAAAAACCTTTATTCATAACATGGGCAAAGGAAACATAAGAAATGGGTGAGCTTAAGTACTAATTAAGGGTAAATAGAGGAAATATATAAGAATAACAACAATAAATGCTAATGGATCTTGAGAATACAATTTGAAGATCATACCCTTCTTATCAAAGAAAATATTAATGCTTTCTAAAACATTAGACATGAATCATAAATAAATAATGAATATAATCCACAACATAATAATATAGGGTGAAAATATGGAATTATGGAAAACACATAAGAATATAGAAATACTTTGTTAAGGTGGCCTACCATGGCCATGGTTACATGATTGGCTTGGGTTGATCACTCGTTTACCTACATCGATCTTGGGATACCCTCCCAAGTACCCACCTGTTTCAGGCTTGGGATGTCCTCCCATGTACCCTCTTGTTTTGGCTTGGGATTTCTTCTTGTATTCCCTCTTGTTTTGGGATTGGATGTCCTTCCATATACCATCTTGTTTCGGGCTTGGGATTCCCTCCCATATACCATTTCATCTCAAAAAACATTTATCATTACCCAATGCATTAGAGGGAGATATATGTACCACCCGTCATATACTGAAATCATATGTTCTTGTGCAAAAAATAATTCACCATATCATGACTGATGAAAAGAGAAGAGTTTTATAATTATCAAATCCTAACCCATGAAATTAATTGGGTATCATTAAAATTTTCTCACATCATAACCTATGGAAAATAGGTAGGTTTCATAATCATTTCATTAAATAATAAGCCGTGAAGAGAAGTGGGTTTCAAAAGAATATAACATGTGGAAGCGAAAATTATGTCATAAGAATTATTCCATAAATACATAAACTATTCAATAAAGTATATGAATTGAACCTTGGAATCATTACCTATAAGTGAATGGGTTACATCAATGGGTTTCATCGTAGAATGAAAATAATTTCAAAATATCATTCAAAAATATTTCGTGAGGAAAATATCCTTTATTCTGTGAAAACATATTTCTGATACTAAAAAAATTTAAATTATTTTTCTAAGAAAATACCTTGAACACATATAAAGAAGACATGAAATCATTGTGAAAATATTTTTCCTTCAAAACTTATATAATAATATCCAAGACATTTTAAAAATATTTTTTCTTTTAAAATACTTTGAAAACATTAAGAGAATTAATGAATTATTTCGGAAAACCATCACATTGAACATACCTTTTAAAAACTATAAAGGAAGAATTAAATTTTTTGAAAACAGTCTTATTAAAAATAATTTCTAAACCATATATAGAAATATTTAGAATATTTTTGCAATCCTTTTTACTTGAAAACTTATTAGAGATTCTTGAGAAAAGTGTAAACAAAATTTCCGTGAAGACTACTTTTAAAATAAATTTTTAAAATTAACCTTTTAATCATGGAAATGAATATTTAGATAAATTAAAACTTGTAAATCCATATATGTATTAAAAAGTAACAATAATATTCCTTTCACACGGTAAAAAGTAATAAAAAATTTCTTGCTCAGAAAGCGATAAAAAAATCCTTTGAATTTTTTTATAAAAGATAAAAATTGTAAAAATATATATTAAATATTATAGAATAATAGTATAATATTCTTGGAAACCCACTATTCAATACATGGTTTTGAAGGAACACATATTTCCAACAGAATAGAGATGTAAATTCAAACATTCTTAAAAACGCTTTCCTAAACTATCTTATGTACCAAAGATTAGAAAATGGTACCAATATATAATTTTATCATGAATAACATGAAGGGTTTAAAATTAAAAAATTTTCTTGGGATATATATCATAATATTCATTAATTAAAGCATAAACATTAAAAATATCCAGATGAAATTATATTGTTTCAATAAACTCTTACCACTTGGTAACTTATAACAGTACTCCCTGTGTCAGAAGTTGAAATTACATGAGCATAAAATATCATGAAAGGAAGGATATTTAAGATATAACATTTCAATGTAATAATGTATTCTGAGTATGAAAATATATGTTAATAACAATTTATGTTTCTCAAATAAGGTAAACTCATAAAAAACTATCTTACTAATTTGGTTACTTTTGAAACATAAACCCCATGAAAAGAATATCATATAATGGATATGTAACTACACATAAATTTAATAATAATCATTATATAAAACATTAATGGGTAGTATATATACCACTCAAAAGCAATTGGTGGTGAATAAAACATATATCTCATATAAATAAAAAGTGACAGGAAATCCCCTTGCCTTTTTTTCTTGACTCTCATCATACTCGTTCAAACATCCTCTTAATTACGAAACTCCTTGTGGTTTATGCCAAAATGCATCCTTGTATTTATTTTTGAAAAAATAGAGTTTTATAGGATTAAGGGAGGGATGTTTAAAATTTTATTGGATGTATATTTTCAGAAAATAATAGGCTTTAATGGTTTGAAGAAGAGGGATAATAAGTGGCCTTTTAAAGGGAAGGAAAATGACTCACTTGGAATTTTTAAAAACAATTTCGGTGTACACATCGTATTACCTAATAAAAGTCATACCAAACTAACCCAAATAAATAATGGAAGGTTTATTTCTAAAAAATGGATAGAAAATGGGTGTTGTAAAATTGGATAGGTCATTTGGACCTCTATGATTAAGGTTTAGTCCATAATGAATCTTAATTTGACCTTAATCGCTAGGATTAATTTTAATCACTTTACTAATATTTTTTTTAAAATATTAACATGATATAACTTGATAAAAAAGTATTATACTTACTAAAATCGTTTATTTCCATTTTTATGAATTCAATTAACACAAGTGGAAAAAAATATGATTAATCGTAATCACACACACGAAACAAAATAACAGGTTTCTAAAGTAGAAAAATGTTCAAAAGCTTGTTAATTTTTTATATTCAATTTCAAATTGAAATTGATTATAAGGACCTCAATTAAATTAATAGTTGTATTATTGATCTCATGGGATAATAAAACAAATTTAATGTATAATTTAACATTAATAATTATTTAAAATATCAGGCACTTATAAACTAAAAAGCATTATTTTTCACTATTCATCAAAAAATGATGTTTCTCAAATGAATCCCCAAAATTCACCCTAAGATAATTTCAGAATTCTAAATTCTAAAATTTATGTTTATTTTGTAAAATTAAATTTCTCAATGTTTCTAAAATTTATTTTTTTGTTCTTCATAGAAGGACATGAAAATCAGTTCATTCGGAATAATAGTATTTTAAAACATATAAAGGCATTATAAAACAATTATTTTTCATTATCAATATGTTTTATTTATATAAAACCATTATAAAAATATTTTAAAATTAGTTATTACTATTCATATTACAAAATTTTAATGACTAGGTTATAATTGAATTATTTAAATATTTTTAATAATAAAATGACGTTTCATAGAAACTCGGTATTGCATGTAACATACGCCAAGTCGTTATTGCCTGTAGTGCATGCCAAGTCAGTGTTGTGTGTAGCGCAAGCAATGTATGTTTTTCATGTAGAACAATCCAAGATGGTTTCATGTGAAATGAATTATTGACATAGTATTTAAATATATATATATATAACTATTTGTAGTGTCACGTGAAAAGAAAATTATAAAAATATAAAATAATTAGAAAAAAAATATTTCAGAAAATCATAGGGTGTTACAACTAGGTTCTAATTTATTAAATAGACTACAATACTCAATTATTTAACCCAAAATTCCTTAGGTATTCAAAAATGAGACTTTATAATTTTTTTCCCTTCAATTAATGTTTTATTCATCATTTTAGCAACACAAATATTCTTAGTAATCCTAGTTACAGTTTTTTCAAGACTAATTAATCTATTACTATAGAAGTTCATGAAATTTATTTTAATGCACTCACATTCATTATCTGATCGAAATAATTTAAACTTGTGTCATATTATTCTTATATCCAAAGATATCAATGAAAAAAATACACCAAATTATTTTCATTTATATTTGAGGAATTATACCCATACATTCTTCATAGATTCATCATTGGATGTGATAATGTATTATTATTATCCATGATATTTAATTTGGGAAGGTCCCCATACATCAATATAGAAAAGATTGAGATTATATAATTTTATAGGTATTTTGCTCATGTAAAAACTAACATTTCATTAAATAACGAGTCTAAAACTATCAATAACATTGTAGTATTGGTGATATTACCTATATATGATAATTTTTCTAAAAAATCAATACCTTTATCCTTGAGGGTCAAAAGACAATGATGCCACAAATTTTAGCTTCCAAAAGTTGATTTTTCTAGAAGTATATATCCCACTACCCTTAATTTAAAATAATGTGTGTTTTCCTTTACATATACAGTTATAACTAAAGAACCATTAATTAATTTTTACACTCCATCAATAATAGCAATTCCATACCTAGCTTCATCTAACTATCCTACTGGAATAAAGTTCTTCCAAATTCTAAGAATATTAAAAACATCCTTAAAGGTAAGAAATATTTTATTATTTAACATAATATAAATATCTTCACCATAGTGTAGTTCTACACTCTAATAGACTCTATAAAAAAATTAATCATTTTTCAACTTTCACCCGTGGAATGTGATGTTGTTCCAGAATCTATTATCCCATATTCCACCTGAGTGTTGACACAGAAAATTAGATTTTGTCTACACTATTAGGTTGGAACAATGGGACATAAACCTCAAAAAGGTGATATTCTAGATTTTCTTTTATGATCAAGGTAATATTTCTTAGGATCACCACTTTTGCCATATTATTGGGATAGTGAGTTGATTTTGAGTTATGCACCTTTAATTATATCTCTTTACTTATTATCCAATCATCTTTAACATATTCCATGAGTTGAGTTCCCACTTCCCTATGCACTGAATTTATTTTTATATGGTTCTTGAATGTACATCCTATGGATCTCATCATTTATAATAAAGTGTCCAAAATCATCAAATATCAAGTTATTACTTCTATGTGAGATAATTTTTATTGTTACCATTTCATACCATGATTATCGAAATTATGAAAATATTATTATGGACACAACTTCATCTGTGAATTCCGCCTTCATATACTCAGTTTGAATTCAAATGAAGTATAAATAATTCACATTATCTATTATAAATATTCCTCCACATAGCCTCATGTTGAACATTCATCTCATCAAGAAAACATTATTTACTGTTTTTGGTTTCTCATATAACTCTTAAGAAGATGAAATTAAATTTATTGTAGTATTCTTCCCCTAGATGTTTAGAGCCACATTTTGTGATAATTATTTCATAACCAAACTCAAATCCTTTAAAAAATATCTAATTGTCCTTTATACATCAACTCTAATTTAACCCCTTTTAACAAAAAAGCTGGATTTTTAAGATGATATAATCCTTTATCTCTATCCTCCAAAAAAGGTTATTCTAATAATAGTTTCAATCTTGAACTTGATATCTTTTGATGTAATAACCATTTGAAACAATCAATATAACTGAATGAAAACAAATCTTTATAACAAAATAATTTTAACTAAGATATCACTAAGAAAACTAAAAATCCTATGAGAACCTCCTATAAATTGATAAAAAAATTTAAAAATCCACCAAAAATTTTCACATAGAATGTTTAGTAACTTCAATGAAATTGGATTGAGTAGTTGTTGGAAGCGATTCTTTGAATTTTAATGTACCATATCTTAGGAAAATTTCTTTTCCAAAATCACCACGTGGAGTTTAACTTCACACAATCCTATTTATTATGAACTCACAAAAATATTTTATTCAAGAACATAAATGAAATAATGTAAATGTATGTAATAGTTTTTAATGGTCTATAAATTCATCCTATGTCCACTCTAAGTACCATCATAAATTTTCTTTTATCAAAAGAGAAAAAGTAACAATCATGATGGTTTAGTAGCCACATAGATCACAAACTTAATTAATCACAAAATAAAAATAGTAACTGGTCTTTCCCAACTTTTAATGAGGGTCCAACCCATTCAAACAATTTTAAGGGTTTTCTATAATCTCATGAATCCATATTTTTTACTATGAGACTGACGAAACCATATAGGATTCCTTAGTTGGACCATTATGTGCTGATAGATGAATAATGCCCTGACGCATTAATCTTTTCATCGAACTCTATGCTGGGAGTGATTCAAACATATAAATATATATTATTTAAATGACCATAATATCTTATAAACTTTTTATGTGTTAACTATCATAATATAAATCCATCAAAATTTCATATTATGGAATCCTGCCATTTTATTAAAAAAATTCATTACATTTTACATACAGAGGATCATTAAAGTCTAGAGTCTTGGAAATCTGGAACATAATACATGAAAAAAATATAAAATATTATTCTAAAACACAAATAAGTATTCATAATAGGTTCAACCTATATAAAATTACTTCATCTCCTATCCTAGAGACATACATCAAAGTAAAGGGTGAGAAGAATGCTTAGTAAAAAACAAATGAAACAGTTTACATGTGATCTTGAGAAATATTAATAAGAACATGATAAATGTCATAAAGGCATGAGAAATAGAAGAACAGAAATATCATAATAAAAATAACTTGAATCATAAATTGAATATTTGGCAAAAACATTTTATTAGGACATTAATGAACATATCACCAAAGTTTACCCTCGAGGTGTCACAAAACATTCCAAGGTTATTCACCTAGGTATCGTGAATATCTCATATCCAGAGATTAAATTATTTACCCAATGAATTGGAGTTATATTAGATATAACCCTTAATATTTATTTATTTACATGTGATACACAAATATAATAATAAAACATTTCATAAATAACTCGTAGAGAACAAAAGAAATGGGTTTCATTTCACAATTGTGACGTTTTAAAAGATAAAAAAGACCATTTTGTCATTTATAACCCATTGAAAGGGAGTGAGGGTTATAAGTATGTAAATTCCAGAATAACATATATCTCTTTGGTATATTAATGAACACCCATAAAAACAAAATAGGTATGTGTATTCACATAAATAAAACAAGATAGAAAGAGAAAGAAATTTCGAGGCGAAATTTCTATAGCATAACACCTATATATCATGGTTTTAGAAAATAATAAAAAGAGAGGGTAAAAGGGAATACAATCCATAAATGAAATATTTTTAAGTGGAGGGACATAATAAAAATAAATAATATCATTTTGTGGATATTTGAATGACACACCACATGAAAATAATACTCTAATGGAAAGAGAAAGCATGATTTCTTTTACCAAAATTTCGCAGCCTAACGGCCTCACAAAAAAAATTCATAAAATCAATTGATTAGAGTGGAAAGGGTCCATCAACATTTAGAAATGAAATGGATAGTAGGAAAGATATAGAAGAACAAACTCCCTCATAATAAAATGGAACAATAAGACATAACATAAAGGTAGTCCTGACTTAAAAGAGGAACGTGAAAGGTTCCTTTACCTTGAAAAGTTATTTTAAAAGCATGAAGGTTGGGACATTAGGAGGCTTGATGGACCCTTGGGAGGTAAAGAGGATTTTGGAATGATATTAATTAGGAAAATGGCTTGGTATTTATATGAAAAGTTAGGGGAAAATTATTAATTTTCATGGGACACCTCATCAGTGGTACTTGAAAAACCTTGGGGTTTCCCATGGTATTTGCCCATGGTATTCGCCACTTAGAACAACTCATAGGATATATAACTATTCGTAAGTTTACCATAAATCATAAATCATTATTACAACATTAATGATGTCATTAAACACCTGAAACTCAAAACGTTATTTTTTACTATTCACCGAAAATCCAACTATTTTAGAAAAATACAAAAAATTCACCCTAACCTAATATAGATGCTCTAAATTAAAAAATGAATTCCATTTTAGGAAAATAATTTTCTAATTTTTTTAAATTTAATTCTCAAATGAAATCATTATTTATTCCAAAAATGCATCTTTAAAACTATAACTAATTTTGTAACACCATAAAAAAGTAATCATGATCCCATAAAATTATCATATAACCCTAATATAATAAATTAACAATTTGTGATTACATTTAATGGAAATATATATCCATTTTAAATTATTAAATTAATTATAAAATTATTAAATAAAATATTTATGACATACAAAAATATCAAAACTTATACAATGATTATTTTTTCACTTTTAGGATGTTTAAATATTATTTATATATTCATGGGTGAAGTTTCTATTTTTTGTCCAATTTATTATTAATTACTATTCACATGGGTATGTTGCTATTCATACCATTCTATTCACTAAAAACAAGTTGATCTTATTAGACTCTAAATTTCTCACTGAACTCAACTGTAGAAGAAATTTTTTTGAAAATAATTTCACATTATTAATTATTTAAAGAATACAAAGAAATTTTAAAATACCCCTTTTTTCCAAAATTCATCAATAAAAAACATCTTATATTTATCCGAATATTTGAAATTCACAAACTTTTCCATAATAAGCAATAACAATTTTATTTATATAAAAGGATTACACAAATAAACTAAGGTATCATTAAATAACCCCTTATAACACCTGTATAGGACCTAAGTGTAAGGTGCGCTATAGTGATAGAATTTTGGGGTGGCTCAGACAACATTTCCCAAGTGGTGATTTCTATGAGCTTGAACTTATCCCTTTGGGGATTCCATTCAAGCTTAATATATTGATGTTTGGCTTGGTCTTGGTCCAAAGAAAATCCCCATGATGTTACCTCCTTCCAAATATCTGACAGATGGGCTTCAAATGGACCGAGTCTACTAGATGATGTCATTGACTGTTCTTTCTATATTAATTATCCAAGATCATTTTAATTTATAAACAATAATTGTAACGTAAATAATTTAGTTTACAACGGTAATATTGACCAATGGACATATAACAGTCCAAACCCAACAATCTCACTTAATTATACTCACTTCATTAATTAAAGGATATAGTTTTGTTGATTATAAAATAAAATAACACAAAAATTTTGGAAATAAATATTATTAAAAAAATTAGATCATTACACTCCCCCCCCCTTAAGAAATTTTACCAATGGTATTTTAACTCATACCCTAAGAATCGAAAAGGAGTGGGTACTTAAGCCTCATATACTTCTCTGGTTCCCACACAGCTTCCTCAAATTTGTGGTTCCTCCAAAACACCTTAACAAGGTGAGTTGTCTTGTTGCATAGAACCTTGTCTCTATGATCCAAGATCTCCACCGGCTGATCCTCATAAGAGAGGACATGTTCTAGTTGTACCACCTCTCTATTTAGTACATGTAAAGGGCCAGGTCTGTAGTTCCTCAAGAGGGATACGTGGAAGACATCATGAACTTGTGCTAGATTTGGAGGAAGTGCAAGCCGATAGGCCAATGATCCCACATGATCAATGATATCATAAGGGCCAAGGTACCTAGGGCTAAGCTTCCCTTTTTTACCAAACCTCATGACTCTCTTACATGGTAAAATTTGAAGAAATACTTTGTCACCAACATCATACTCCAAGTCCCTTTGACAGTTATCGACATAGCTCTTTTGCCGACTCTAAGTAGCCTTCATGTGTTGCTGGATGATGTGAACCGTTTCTATCATCTCTTGCACAAGATTAGGACCAATAAGTATTCTCTCACCAGGTTCATCCCAACAAGTTGGAGTTATACATCGCTTCCCATATAGAGATTCATATGGTACCATTTGAATGCTCGGGTGGAAGCTGTTGTTGTAAGAGAACTCAACCAGAGGGAGATGTTGATCCCATCCACCATTAAATTACATTGAGCATGTTCTCAGCATGTCCTCAAGTGTTTGAATAGTCTTTTCGGATTGGCTATCATTTTGGGGTTGATTGGCTGTACTAAAATTCAATTCAGTGCTTAGAGCTTGTTGAAGACTTATCCAGAATTTTGATGTGAACCTTGGTTCATGATCCGATATGATATAAAGTGGAACTCCAAGAATCCTTACCACATCCTTCACAAAAATCCTCACAAGTTGATCAATAGAGAAATCTTCCTGAATGGTGATAAAATGGGCAGTCATGGTGAGACAGTCCACAATAACCCATATCAAATTGTTTCCTTTAGAAATTCTCGAGAGACCAGTGACAAAGTCCATAGTGATATTGTCCCACTTCCATGCAGGTATGGCTATTGGTTGCAATACCTCTTTAAGAAGTTGTCACTCCGCCTTCACTTGCTGACATACGAGGCACCATGATGTGAAGTCAAAAATATCCCTTTTCTTATTATCCCACCAATAATGATCATGAAGGTCCCTATACATTTTTGTGCTTCCATGATGTATAGAGAAAGTAGAGCTATGATCTTCATCCATCAGCTCCTTCTTTATTTCCGGAGTAGATTGAACACATAGTCTTGTATAGAATTTCAATACACCTTCTTGATCAGTTTTGAACTCAATAAATATTCACATCCTTCACAGCCACAATCTTCTTTCTGTAACAAAGGATCTTTTTTCTGATCATTCTTTATCTTCTCTAGTAATGAAAGTTCAGAAATAATTTGGGTTAGGGTTGATGATGTCCCTACATTTATAATTCCCATTTCCATTTCTACTTGGTCATTGATCAAAGGATCTCTTTGAATCCTCATAAGGGAGAGAACAACTGTGTATTTCCTGCTTAATGCATCAGCGACTTTGTTTTCTCTTCTAAGATGATAATTAATTGAATAATCATAGTCTTTAAGATGTTCCAACTATCTCCTTTGTCTCATGTTAAATTCCTTTTGTGTGAACATATACTTAAAACTTTTATGTTCTATATATATATATCACATTTCTCCCCATAAAGATAGTGCCTCCATATCTTCAGAACAAAAATGACCGCATCCAGATTCAGATCATGTGTAGGTTAGTTCTGACTATGAGTCTTCAACTATCGAGATGCATAGGCAACAACCTTGTAATTTTTCATGAGGACGCACCCAATTCCTTACAGATATGCATAACTAAAAATAACGAATCCTTCTTCACTTGAGGGAAAATTTAACACATATGCAGTAACCAATCTCTTCTTTATCTCTTGGAAACTTTCCTCACACTCCTTTGTTCAAATGAACATGACCCCTTATCGTGTTAACTTGGTCAATGGATTAGAATTTCATGAAATGTTTTTCACAAACCTCCTCTAATATCCCACCAATCCAAGGAAACTACAAATATAAGTTATTTTTATAGGATGAGGCCACTCCTCTACAAATTTTGTATTCGTAGGGTCAAATTTGATTCCTTAATTGGTTGCAATGTTCCCCAAGAAAGCAACTTTTTGAACCAGAATTCACATTTACTGAACATTCCAAAAAGCCTCTCCTTCCGTATAGTATAAAAAATAACCCTTAGATTATCCTCATGCTCCTCATGACATTTTGAATATATCATTATATCATCAATAAAAGCTACCACAACGTTATCAAGGTATTCCTTAAAGACTCTATTCATCAAATCCATAAAAATAGCAGGTGCATTAGTCAGTCCAAAAGGAATAACAACAAACTCATAATGACCATATCTTGATCAGAAGGCCGTTTTTGGAATATCTATTTTCTTCACCCTCTATTGATGATAACTAGATCGAATATCAACATTAGAGAAGAATTGATCCCAACGAAGTTGGTCAAATAACTCATCAATTATTGGAAGAGGGTATTTGTTCTTTACTGTGATCTCATTCAATTCTCTATAATCAATGCATAGCCACATCGATCCATCCTTCTTCTTCTTCAAAAAGAGAATAGTTTCACCCTAAGGAGACACACTCAGTCGGATAAACCCCTTCTCCAAAAGATCTTAGAGTTGTTTCTTTAATTCCTCCTGCTCCACATTTTCCATACTATACGGGGTCTTTGAAATAGGATGAGATCTAGGAACGTGTTCAATAGAGAACTCTAACTCTCTTTCTGGGGGAGATCCGGAGAACTTATAAGGAAAAACGTTAATGTATTCCTGAACGATGGTGACATTTTCTATCCTCAAACTCTCATTTAGTTCTTCTTATTCATCGATCAATTCCATAAAGAAAGATATATGAGGTTCTTTTAGACAAAGATCCGCTTGAGATATCTCTCCATGGAAGATAACTGTAGGTTTTACATTCCAGACTACTGATATTTCCTTACTTTTGTATTTGATATTAGAATTATACTTTGAGAGCCAGTCCATCCCTACTATAATGTCGAATTCCAGCATGGGAATGACTAATATATTTCTAATAATATTGTGTTCACCAAAGTAAATAATAGAGTTTCTAAACACTAATGATGCTTGGATAATCCCACCAGATGTCTTCACTAATAACTATACTTTTAGCAAGTCGGGGGTTGATTAAAAATTCTTTGCAAACATGGAGGAAATAAAGAAATGTGTAGAACTAGAATCAAACAATGTAATTTCTAGAATTGAGAGAACAACAAGAGTACCGACTACCACATCATTTGGAGCGTCAACTTCAACTGTCGTGATTGCAAAAGAAAAAACTTTCTCCCTTGACCTTTGTTGAGGCTGAGGGTGTTTCCCCTACACTACCCTCGAATTTGGATAGTGATTGTAAAAGTTCACAAGTTTTCTACACATAATGCACTATACATTAAGTAGGTACTGAACCATCTTCCCTTTGTCGTTAGTGTTTGGAGTTGAGGTTTTACCTCACTATGACAATTCCTCGCAATATGGTCATATCTTCCATAATTGTATCATTTGTTGCTCCTAAGCAGGCAGTTCAATGAATGCTTCTTCCCACATTTATTACATGTGGGACGTCACACTTGCTTTCCTCCTCTTCCTTGATAAAAGCTCCTCCATAAGCTTGGCTCCATCGATCTCTTCTTATCCTTGGATTTTTTACACCACTGCATCTCACCAAACTCCAGTTTGACATTCATCGCACTTCGCACGATCTCCACATAGCTATCATAATATCGGTTGGCAAGATTCTTCCATAGATGAGGTCTCAGTCCATTGAAGAATCTATCAACCCTACCATTTGGATCCATGAAAAAGCTAAAGGTGTAATGTGAAAGCCTTTTGAATTTCATCTTGTAGCTTCCCAAAGATTCATTCTCCTTCTGCTTCAGCTCCAGAAACTCCTTCTATATTATTGTTCTCATGGAATAAGTGAAATAATTTCTAAATAAGATCCTTATTAATATTTCTCACTCCATATCTTTATCCTCCTCTCTTTGCCTCATGTTTTTAATCAGTCCCCACCAATGATTAGGTTCTCCCTCTAAGCGATTGATATCTAGGGTTTCTTTCTCTTTCTCTAAACAACAGGTCACAAAAAAGATTTTCTCTATAGAGCTGATCCACTGTTCAACATTCAATGGGTTGGTTGATCCACTGAATTTTTTTGGTCATTGACGCATAAAGAACTCAACATAATGTTGTTCCCTTTGCATTGAGATCAGTATCTCATCTTGATTTAAGTTATTTCTCATAACTTGAGTCAGTTGGTTCATCATTCGTATTAATGTTTCCATTCCGACTTCCATCAGATGGCCATCAGCGCATGGTCCATTGCGATCACCATTTTCATGGTTCCTCCTATTTCCCACAATTTTTCCAAAGGAATTAAACCGTAGTGAGAAACTTATTTTATTTACAAATCTTTTAACAATAATGGATTTTATGTCTTAAAAGTACTTTAAACAATTACATTTCTATATAAATCCTTCATAATGATTCATAAAAAGACTATGATTAACCAAACATCTCCCTCGAGAGTATCATTACCATGAGTGTTGTAAGTCTCATTTTCATGTACCAGGATACCCCGAGTCAAGCCCAAAACTCCTTTTCCTAGTTTTCCATCCAAGGTACCTCTGTTCCAAAGTCGCCTATACCTGCTCGTATCCAGACAGGGATGTGTTTTATTGATAAAAAACTTACTCAAAACTCACCAAAATACCAGGAAGTTTTCCTATTTCTAAACTTTTCTATAAGATTCTTCCTAATGTTTTCATAGCCTAATTTTCATAAATAAATAAACTATCCTTTGATACCTACTATTGAATCCTGCCTTCTTATTACATAACTTTTCATTACATTTTACATACAGAGGATCTTTAAAGTCTAGTGTCTTTGAAATCAGAAACATAATACATGAAAAAAAACATAAAAATTTCTTATAAATCACTATTAAGGCTTCATCAAAGTTTAATCTTATGTACAATTACTAAATCTTATATCCTGGAGACATATATCAATGGAAAGGGTGAGTAGAAGGATCAGTAAGGAAAACAAGTGAAACTGTTTGCATGTGATCCTGAGTAATATTAATAAAAAAAAATAAAAGTCATAAAGGCATGATAAATGGAAGAATATTAATATCATAATAAAAATAAATTTAATCATAACTTGAATATGCGGCTACAAAATTTAATTGAGATATTCATGAATATATCACCAAGGTTTATCCCCGAGGTGTCATAAAAATTACCAAGGTTATTCACCAAGGTATTGTGAAACTTATCATCTCTAGAGATTAAATTCTTTACCCAATGAATTGGAGAACTATAAAGGTAAAACCTTAATATTTATTTATTTACATGTGAACCACATATATCATAATAAAACATTTCATAAATAACCCATATAGAACAAAATAAATGGGTTTCATTTCACAATTGTAATGTTTTAAAAGTTAAAAAAATATCATTATGTCATTTGTAACCCATTGAAATGGAGTGAGGGTTATATGTGTGTCAATTACAGAATAAAATATATCTCTCTTTTTATATTAATGAACACCCATAGAAATAAAATATGTCTGGGTATTCCCATAAATAAAACAATAATGAAAGAGAGAGAAATTTAGAGGCGAAATTTCTGCAGCGTAATAGCTATATATCATTGTTTTAGAAAATAATAAAAAGAGAAGGGACAAAGGTATCCCATCCATAATTGAACCATTTTGAAGTATAAGGACATAATAAAAATAAATAAGATCATGGTGAAGAAATTTTAATGACATACCACATGAAAAGGAAACATGAAAGGAAATAGAAATCACGATTTCTTTTACCAAAATTTGGCAGCATAACAACGTCACACAAAAATTCAAAAAAAATCAATTTATAAGAGAGGAAAGGGTATATACTAATTTAGAAATCAAATTTAAAGTATTAAATATATATAAGAAAAAGATACTTCATAAATAAATGTAACTATAAAATATAACATAAAGGAAGTCATGACTTAAAAGAGGAGGGTGAAAGGTTCCCTTAACTAGATGAGTAACTTCGAAAGCTTGAAGGTCGGGACCTTTGGAGGCTTGAGGGAACCTTGTGAGGAAAAATTGAGAGGTAAGGAGACCAGAACATAGTTGAGCAGGATTTTAGAATGAAATGAATGAAGAAAATGGCTTGGTATTTATAGGAAACACGAGGGAATAAATTATTAATTTCCAAGGCACACCTCATTAGTGGTATTTGCAGAACCATGAGCTTGAATATGGTACTTTCTCATGGTATTGGCCACTTGGGACACCTCATAGAATATATCACTATTCATAAGTCGACCAGAAACCTTCAATCATTATTACATCATTAATGATGTCATTAAACACCCGAAACTCAAAACTGTATTTTTATTATTCACTGAAAATCTAACTATTTCAGAAAAATCCCAAAAATTCTCCCTAAACTAATATCAATTCTACGAATTAGAAAATGAAATCCATTTTAAGTAAATAATTTTATAAATGTTTTTAATTTAATTCTCAAATAAAATTATTATTTATTCCAAAAATACAACATTAAAACTATAACTAAATTTGTAGCACCTTAAAAAAGTAATCAAGGTCCCATAAAATTATCATATAACCATAATATAATAAAGTAAAAAAAATTTATTACACTTTCTGAAAATATATATCCATTTTAAATTATTAAATTATTTATAAAATTTTAAATAAAATATTTATGACATACAAAAAAACCAAAACTTATACTACGATTGTTTTTTCACTTTTAAGATGTTTAAATTGTATTTATACATTCATGGGTAAAGTTTTTATTTTTTCCCCAATTTACAATTCATTACTATTCATATGGGTGTGTTACTATTCATACCATACTATTCACTAAAAAACAAGTTGATCTTATTAGACACTAAATTTCTCACTAAACACAACTGTAGAAGACTAATTTTGAAAATCATTTCACATTATTAATGATTTAAATAATACAAAAATATTTTAAAATACCCCTTTTCCCTGAATTCATCAATAATACACATCCTATATTTATCCGGATATTTTAAATTCACAAACTCTTCCATAATAAGAAATAAAAAATTTATTTATATAAAACAATTACATAAATAAACTAAGGTCTCATTACATAGCCCCTTATAACACCAGCAAAGGACCCAAATGTAAGGCATGCTATGGTGATAGAATCTTGGGGTGGCACTGACAACATTTCCCGAGTGGTGATTTCTATCAGCTTGAACTTCTCCCTTTGGCGATTCCGTTCAAACTTCATATGTTGAAGTTCATCTTGGGCTTGGTCCAGAGCAAAGCCCATGGATGTTACCTCATTCCCAAGCTCTGAGAGATGGGATTCATATGGACTGAGTCTACTGAATGATTCCATTGACTCTTCTTTATTTATTAATTAACCAATATAATTTTCATTTATAAACAATAATTGTAACATTAAGAATTTAGTTTCGAACGGTCATATTGACCAATGGCCACATAATAGTCAAAACCCAACAATCACATTTAATGATACTCACTTCATTAAGTAAAGGATATAGTTTTTTTGAGTATAAAATAAAATAACACACAAATTTAAGAAATAAATATTATTAATATGTTTGGGTCATTACACATATCTTCTAAACATCAGAATTTCATCTACTAAAGACCTATTACTACTCCTTTGATAGAGCTAAATGGATATTTGGGGTTTCTACTTTATATGAGCTTCCTCTATAATTTTAAGATAATTCACAATCCCAACATCTTAGTGGGGATAATAATCAAAAAATGGATTTATATGTACCAACGGTGTTCGACTTCCATTCCATTAGACTTTTGAGAGTATAAAAAACAAAAAATAATATTATCTAACCCAAAAGGATCCTTATGTAACCCATCAGGGTTTCAACGGTATGTTTTTTGGTCTATTGATGTCAAAAAACCATTCAAACCCAAAATTCCTTCTCTCAGTCATCTATAACCTCAAGTAAATTTAAATTAGACTAAATGAAATTATAAAATATAGAAAATAAATTTGAAGTTTCATCGAAGGTCTTTATAAAATCCACACCATAGTGTTTCTCATCCTTGATAAGTATTATTTATCATATCTAGTGGAAAAAACAAGGTCTCTAAAATATTATCTCTACTTTGTGATCCTATTACTATTTTTTGAAATAGTTATTCTACCATAACATTCTGACTAGAGGTATAGTTTTTTCCATCTGTATCTTATAATTACCAAATATGGTCCTTGTTGGTCCTTCTATGAATGAAGTAACTGCCTCTATGTCCACCTAATTGTAATTAATAAAATTGGAAGTATCTAGATCATACTTTTATAATTGAGATACATAAAACATGTAGTTGTTTTCACTAAATTGAGTATTTGAGGATAATTTATACACTAAACACCCAACATTTTCTAAAATTTCAAAGGTCCCAATAAATAATGGTGTTGATTTCCCTTGATTCCTGAATCTATGGTGTAGTAATAAATATGATAGTCTGAAAAATACCCAATAACTTATACTAAAATACAATGATTAGTGTATTCAAAATGTATAACATCACTAGATTATCTATTTCTTTACCCTTCATTTCATTATTAACTAAATATTTTCTCTTAAATCGTAAAAAAGGATTGTCATAATTCCCCCACATTCATCTAACTCAGAGATAACTAAATTTATCTATCCTATAATTTATTAAACGATTCCATTTGAATATATTTCATGCAAATATTACTAAAGGGAAACTATACCATGAAAAACATTTCCTTGAAAAACCTATTTAAATGAAGAATATATTCTCATATTATACTATCAAATATCATTATGTAATAAAAAAGTTTCCCACTAATTCAAGGATGATAAGATTTATTTAATTTTACCTGTATATATAATGTATATAAAAGTCCCTTCCATAATTAATCAAAAAAACTAAATTATCTATTAGAAATAATGCTTATTGGCACCCAGTGTTACATAACCCACTCTCTCACTTTTAACATTCTAATTTCATCTAATGTATATATATCATGGATTTATAAGAAATGTTTCACATTAAAATATCTATCTATAATTGTATATATCATAACCCTTTCCATAAGTGGTCTTATAATAACAATAAAAAAATTCATCACAAACTCATCTCATTTCCAATAGAATATATTTTGGTTACAATACACTTGTATCTCTTTGATGACCTACATTTTCCTACTCATGATTAAATAACCATGATACACGCCTTATAATACCCCCTTCATCCTTGACTATAAAAATAGTAATTGAATTTATTTGTTCATATTAGTTAACCATGGGTGTCTTGATCATTATAAAGTAGGAGAATCATTCATTACCACCTTTAATATGTGTTTTGGAACCACTAGTCAGCAATGACCACGAAATTTAGAAGTTGAGTAAATTTTATTACTAAATGTTTACTCCCTACTATGAAATCTTTCATAAAGAGCATTGTATTAAAGATCAAAGTCTTGAATTCCTTATACCTTCTCCACCATTGAATATGTAGTACTTAAGGGTTTAAATACCAACTAATATTTCTCTGTCTTCACATCCATGTGTAATTTTTTGAAGTGGAACATAATATGTCTCACTTTCTTTGATTAATTCTATATCTATGGTTATGACTAAAAAATAAGTATATCACCATAAAATCCATTTCCTTGGAGCACACACAATATTAAAGTCAAAATACTTAACATAATCCAATCACTACATAAGATTAATATATTATCAAGATAATATGTAATTCAAAAATATTACTATATAAATATAGTATTCACTATGAATGTTGTGTAATCAATATATATATATGCACATGCACTAAAACTTCCAACTCAATATCAATTGCTAGACACTTCTTCTTATAGCGACTAGGCTCCTTCGAACCATAAGATATATCTTGATCTTACTACACAAATATAAATATTATTCCCATTCCTAAAACATAAATATATAAAATAATACATCTTATCAGACACATGTATGTAATTAATCGTTGATGATTTATACCTTTTAGTGAACTTCTAAAATATTGCCTCACATTAACAATGCCATACTAACATTATTCATGTCATTTTCTTATCAATAAAAATGTTATTATCTAACAAAATTATTGAATGAATTATATTTAATATATCACAATACTAAGGAAACATAATATCATATACACAATTTTGGCCATTCCCCAAGACATAACCATCACAACATTTATATAATCCACTAAACACCAATTGATGATACCAAATAGATTATAAATCTCACGTCATTGATTGAAAAGTAACACTTTTTTATCTTAGAATAAATTATATTCTTTCACAATATTTATAGTACAATCACAAATACACTTTTTGTTTCTCATGTGATTGAAATTACACTGAAATGTCATCAATGAATAACACAAAAAAAGAATCAAGATTCAAATGGAAAAATATATTCATCGAGAACCTAAAAAATTCAATATAATTAATTAATCTGACAAAAATCATTAAAAATGCTTATAGATCATGGTGAATATTAAATATTTTTTATAAACTTTCTCCAACCCTCACTATGAGTAAATGATAGTCAAATCATATATTAATATTAAAGAACCACAAATAACTCATTAACAGATTTAAATTATTGTTAATCTAAGATAGTGAATACCAATTAACACTTATCATATAATTCATCTTTTGATATTACACACAACGCCTTAATATTATATATTATATTTTATCAAATATCACTAATGTGACTTAATGTAAAATTCTCTATTTGATAAATCTCTTTACATATGAGTTGTTTATACACATCATTAATTCATAATTCTCATTAGGATTCATATGATATAGAAAAGATGGTATTCACCCTTTAGTATATACCAAGTAAAAAAAGTTAACTCAACCAATCACTCAATAAATAACCCAATAATTCCTCTAGGGCACATATGGGAAATGTTCTACTATTTGAGGAAGTATGGGATTATAATTCCCCTATACAATTCTATTGTTCATTACTAAAATTTTATTAGTGATATATTTGAGTTATCTCCAGTATAGAAATACTTTTCAAGAAAGTGAATCCAATTAAATAATAAAAGTTTATATAATACCAAAACAAGAACAAAATGTTACCTTCCACTATTATCAATCAATGGATACTCAAAATTTAATCGACCAACCCATTATCTTGATCACATAAATGTTCATCACGTCTAATTTAATGAAATACCATAAATTTAAATTGATTCCTGTTATGATAACATGGGTCATAAATCTATTGATCTACTATGATCACATTCCTAGATGAGTATCAAAATTCAATACTAGGGGTAGTCATTATAACTTCCATCCAAGATTGGATACCAAAAATAATTAATAAAAAAAATTATGCACCCATAACAAAATAAAATAGGTAAAATATATATTGGTGGTATACTTTTAATGATTCAATTGTAGTTTTCACCACCACTCAACAATTTATGATGGTTTCAAAAAAAACTTCATTTTAGTAAGCTAGATAATAATTCATGGTAGAATATTTTATTTTTTTGCGGTTATGTAATATTTTTATGAATCAACATTTGTTTTTTTGTTAAACTATAGTGAAACATATCATAATGATTTGTATATTGGTTTTTTTCATTAATTAGTGTCAGTTAGGACCACAACCATTATTTTCATCACTACTTAAATATATGCCTTTAATAGTGCTGTCCATTATCAGTGATAAAATAGGATTTGATAAATGATCCCTTTTACCAGCTCTTATTTCTAGCACTGATAAAAGGTACCCTTTATCAGCGCATTTTTTAGCACTGATAAAGGGTTCCCTTTATCAATTATTTATTGTTAACGATGATAAAGGGTATCCTTTTTCAGGGTGTTATTTTTAGCATTGATAAGGGGTACCCTTTAACAGCTCTTTATTTTTAGCACCCAAAAAAGGAACCATTATAAAGGATTTTTTTGTACTCATAAACATCTGAATAGAATGAAATAATTAAATAACTAAATAATAAAAAATGGGTATATTAGAAGAAAAATTAAAAAATTTATTATTTAAATAATTATTCATAAAATGTATAAATTCATTGTACTATATAAATTTTAAATACTAAAAAATATTATATATTAAATATATAGATATATGTAAAATGAAAATTAAAAAAAATAAAATATATGTAAATTGAGAAAAAATTTAAACATTCTATTAATTAAAAAACTATTGATAATTTTAATAAATATTATATATTAAATATATAGATATATATGTGAATATATATATATATATATGTTTTATATAATAAAAAATATTTATGCTCTACATTAAATAATAATATATATTTAAAATAATAGTGTATAATTGAAAACTAATATGAATTAGAAATACTAACTAACCGCATTGAGTAATGAACATGATTGAATGTCGTTTTATTTTTCAATTTAACTTAGATCAAACACATTATACTAATTTTAGATATACATAATTAATACATTTTAATATACAACACACACACAAAAAATATTTTTTAAAAATTTTAATCAATTTATATTATTTATTATATATATATTTATTTAATTATATACTATGTTTTAATATTTTCAATATGTATTCATATTTACTTTAATATATATCTATTATTTATATATTTTAAATTTAATTAATCAAACATACCTAATTTTTCTATATTGTAAAAGTGTAATCATTTTTAATTATTCAGTTGCACTCAATTTTACCAAGAATTCCCTTAAGATTATGTATTGATTAATAATGTTGAAAATTTATTTGTAAAATAATTTTTTTAAATAATTTTTTTTATAAATGTACATATTTATTATTTTATACACTTATATATTTGTAATTATAAATAAGTAAATATTATTCTTTACAAAGTATTTTTATGATTATAAATAAATTATTATATATATTTAACTAATTTCAAAATTATAAAAAAATTATTTAAATAATGAATATATTTACTGTATTTATATTTATATTTATTTAATATATATATATTTTTATAAACATATAATGATATTAATATTATTTATTAAAAAAATTTATTTATATAATTATAAATAATTAATTATATATTTAAAAAATTATTATATTATAATTAATATATTTAAATAAAGAATACATTTACTATATTTATATATATATGTATTGATAAAAAATATATAATTATATAAATATATAAACAAAAAAAATTATAATTATAATTATAACACATTTATTAGTGCAAGATTAATTAGCACTGGTAAATGGTATATTTATCAGTTATTTTTTAGTACTGATGAAGATAGAGATTTATTAGCACTTCTTTAGCATTGATAAATTCCATCATTATCAGGGCTAAAACATTACCACTGATTAAAGGCATCTTTATCAGTGAGAATTAATCTACCACTGATAAAAATGATCATTATCAATTTATTTTTGGAAGCACTGATAAAAGTATCCCGATCTATTCAAATTAACCATAACCAGTCACGAACTCATTGTGGAATCTTAATCATCCAACAGAATCCACCCTCTATTGATGCTCCTCCTCAGTGAATCGAATATCAAATCAATGATTGAATCAAGTCATGAGCAATTTCAAGGCTCAAATCCAATGATCAAATAATTCATGTGTTGAATTAATCCAACGCTCAAAATTTTTCCAGGTTTTCGAAATTTCTACTTTCATTTGAAAAATTCAAAGATTCAATCAAAGGTATCTTATTTTCACCTCATTCTCCCCACTCATTGATTGATGGTTTGGTTATATCTATTTGTGTTTTTTATCATCATTCTTGTTTTATCGTCGGTATATCCCTATGGTCACAAATGTTTATTGGGGATTTTTTCTTCAAAGGAGATTTGGATATCATTCCTTCCACTCCCCCACTATCTCCCATTGTTGATTCATTTAATCTCACCCACCCCAAAAACACTAAAGGAAGTGACTATTTATTTTTGAGTCTAAAACTTTTATTGGAATAATGGATCATTTCTTATGAGACATCATTCAACTCTATATCCAAGATGGGATGGATAGATTATTATGTATCTCATTTTTTTGAAATTTCATTTAGTTGGTGATAAAGATATTCAGATTATGGGGATGGGTATTGTTACCTATTATATTTATTATGAATTTTATCTAAACATTGAAATAATTAATAAACATACCAAGTTTATGGAGGAACATAATTTCTAATGGTTGGATGGAGAAAGTAGGATTTTCCTCATGGTTTACGAATGAAAATTGAAAAATTACTCAAGGTTCCATGGTTTTGGATAGATGTGTAAAATATAGGATTTTATATATATATATAGACACAAACATGTATTTTTTAAAAATACATATATATATATATATATATATATAATATTAATAAATACTATACAAATACTTTATGAAAATATATATACTATACATATACAAATATATATTAAACTATAAAAATATATATTATATAAATATACCATACAAATATATGATACTAATATATTATGGAAATATACTGTTCAAATATATTATAAAATTATATTAAAAAATATATATTATACAAATATGTTATTAAAATATATTAGACAAATTTATATGTATATAATTAAAAATAAAAATTTGTTATATATTTAGATGTTTTATATTTATATGTTAATAAATATATATAAATTATATATATATATGTATGTATGTATTATACAAAAATTTTATACAGATATATATAATATAAAAACACAAATATATATTATAATACAAAAATTTGTATTATACAAATATATATATATATATATATTATAAAATATATATATTATACAATAAAAAATATATATATTATACAAGTATATATTAATATTATGTACAACTACCAATGGAAACTCACACATGCTATAAAAATACTTTAAAGAAACCAACTGGACCAAGGACTTGACCCCACAAACACACCCCAAACCCCATCCCACCCTCACCACCCCAACTGACCACATGGGTCTTATAAAAATATATATTACACAAGTATATTATAGAAACTTATTATAAAAATATATTATATAAATATAATATACAAATATATTTCAATATAGTTCATTCAACAGTAGAAATTAATCATTCAATTTTACTTATGAATATTTTTCTCGCTTCGAAACTATTTTTGTATGAGTTGGTCATCACCCATTTTAACTAAAACAACTAGATCTTCCATAATTACTATTATTTATTTCATTATGAATAAAATTTTATACCATGTGCCTAAAATAACCATAGAATCCATAATAGTCATTGAAATGAAATTTTCTTATAAATCCTTCTCTTTGTCTGCTTGAAAATAATTCTTGTTTTCAACCAATCTAGACATAATTCTTGATTCAAATTATAAATTTTGAATTTTTATACTTTAAAAACCTTTATCTTTATTAGGTATATTCTTTTCCTAAAATTATATATTCCATTCCTTATTAATTTTTAATTGAAATTATAATTTTTAGATGCTTTAAGATATTTGATATAACATTAATATTAAATTAAATAATTCATTAGGTTATTTCATCAATTTTTCAAAAAAATATAATTGAGGTTATAAAATTCTATATATGTTGGAATAATTATTAGAAATTATTTTTCGGCATTCATTATTTTCATTATACATGTATAGGTTCCACCTTTGGTAATCTATGATCACCATCCATGGTTATAAAATAACTCTTTATTCCCCACAAATATTAGCTTCAATAGGTAATCAGTTAATAACTACTACAAATGTTGTAATTATAAAAAATGGGAGGCATTACACCTTTTGAGAACACAATGTAGTACAAATAACATCCTCATCTCCTTCATTTTTCAAAAAAATATTATTTCATTTTGTTTCCTTGAGACTCATCCTCCATCTCTTTTATGTTTAATGAACTACTCTGAGAGTTAGTCATCCCCTGGATGACTACTGATTAGAGGATTTCAATAAAAATTTGTTCATGTCCACATGAGATGGAGGATGTGTGTCAAACTACAAAATTAAATGATAAATTTTCAAGAGATGAGTTGATGAGAATCACAGTTGTCTATGACTATCATTGGGATATCACAATCAGTTCATGAAAGTCCTAATGTGGAAAATTTCTTATATTCTTTAGGGGACCACAAAGAGGGGATTTAGATTCTATATAGAGGAACAAAATCCCTAAAATCTTTAAAGAAGAAAGAGTGTCCAATAAAAAAGGTAAAAAAAATTTAATCTACAATGTGTTTACCATTAATATTATATGTTCTCTACTATATTAACATAATCTAAATTAAATGTTTTACTACTCATGTAGAAAATTTCGTTTTCACATGATGATGTTACCAATCCCTCAGAATAACAAACTATAACGAAGGAAACCCTTTGGTAAGATGTTAAGGTAACATTACATTATAATTTCTCTATTTTACCAAAAAATTATATAACGAAATGTTGATTTAATTTTCATTATTACTTGTAGAGTTCATTTATTTTAGATGATTTCTATCCATGTTTCATGTCTTTATGTATAAAAACATCAATATAATTCTTCTCCCTAAAAACCTTTTCACCCCTACAGTGTTTTATTTATCACATTCCTTCATGTTCCCCCCACTGCATTTGCCGGATGAGAAATGATTCTCCCTATTCTCAATCACGAAGGTAATCTTGATGTTTTCAAATTTATTTCATTTTAGTATTACTCACATTATAATTTTTTTCTTTTATATGTGGATTATTTTGTTTATGTTTGAGTGGTTTGTTCATCGTTCATGTCTTTATGCATTAAAACTTCCATAAGCTTCTTCTCCCTCAAAACATTTTCACGCCTATAGTGTTGGAATTTATCATTTTCCTTCGATTTCCCTCTATTTCTTAGTCATAGAGGTAACATTTATGTTTTAAAGTAAAATAATTCTTCATATAATTAATGTATTGTTTTCTATTATGTTAAATTAGTTTATTTTAGTATTACTTTCATGAACCAACCCGGGCCGACCCTGAACTGATAACCCGAGCCGGCCCGCGACATGGACCGAGAGGCGTTCCCGATCCTCCCGGCCTAGCGACGAGCGCCAGGGCATCAACAGAGCTTGTGGGAACGATTTATCCCAAAACAAATAAATATATAAATAAAGTAGCTGAAACAAAACAGAGCAGCGCAAAATAAATAAACAGAGCAAAGTAACTAAACAAGAACAAAAGAAAATAAAACTATCCAAAAGAGACAACCACTATCTCCGTGTGACCTCGCGGGTCACTCTCCAACTCACGACCAAACATCACCAAAGGTGAACGAACCCAACCTGTAGCCTGCACACACACTAAAAATAGAGAAGAACTATAGGCGTGAGTATAAAAACTCAGTAGGCAAGCCCGATATCTATTCCCAATACACTACCTAAAAATAAATAAATTTATTAATTCTAGGTTTGAACTAGATATACAAGATATTGGTTTTCACAGACACACACTTTCATTCCTAAAACAAGTAACATCCCATTTCCCTTTTTAATTTAGAACAAGTTTGATGTTGAAAGAAACAGGTGCATTTCATTTTTAAAACATTTTACGAACAATTTAGAAATCCAAACATTAGTTGTTAGTCAAAATGAAAATCACACACAACACCCAACACACACTAAGGGAAATGGAACAAAATGGCACACATGGGTCAGCAACCGAACTCGACCTCTCAATCGTCTACCACATACAAATAAACACTAATAGAAACATGGGTCGAACCTAGGAGATGGTGAACAATCGAGAACGTACTATACATCTGACTCATCCTGAAGGCATGCCCTAACTCGATGACGTCATAACACCCATACTACTACCCGGTATAGCCCTGCATGGCCTAACCAAGGGTCCCAATCCCCATAGTAGCAATAACTCAGTATTCCCCTGCTATGGGGCCACTAGCCAGTGCGTATTCTAAACTAGTGCAGCAATCGTTCTCGGAAAATTCACTCAATATACTAGGTTCCCATGTCAACACATACATTAAAAAGGGGTGTGTCCACAATGTAAATCAATCATTCATGATGCACAAACATCACATACAGCTCACGCAATCAACACACACCAAAGATCACCCCTGAATGGGTTTTCCAAAATAATTTATTTTACTAAAGTGCCAAACGGACCTTCACAAGTAAAATTATTTATCTTTTCAAGAAATCCCAAAACACTTGTTCAGATGAAATCATTTATCTTTAAAACTAAAATTACATTTGAAATTCCATGAATTATGTTTAAAGGCCAACCGGGCATTCTTTCAATATTGGGTGTCCGCTCGTCAAGAAAATGTTTCATGTGTTCGATATAAAATAAACGGCTCTTTTCACACCAAATAATCATTTAAAGTTTTATTATCTAATATTATTTATAATTCATTAAAAATTAATAAAACAACAAGAAATTAATAAATTAAAAATCTAAAGGTAAGTGAAATGGGGGACCTGCCTCAGCTCGCTTTCCAAACACAAAGGCGCGTCACACCTCACACAGACGCACAAACACGCACAAGTCAACGACCACAGTATCGCGAGGTTACCTCGCAAACGCACCGCAACAAGTGCACAAAAAATAGAATTACACAAACACAAACTTAGACCAATACAAATGGGCAACAACACGAAAGAACCACCTTGACACGTTTTCAAAACACAACCCGCACCTTTGACACTATTTACTAAACAACTTAAAAAAATTATTAAATAGATCTAAATAGAAATCATAGCTTTTCACACCCAAAACCATTTTTCAAATTCATTTACCCTTCTTTAATAAATTTATGAAACCCATTTGTAAAAACCCACCATCAATGCATTCGCATCTCAAGTATCTTTGAAAAGACATTTCCCACACATTGCATAATTTCTCAAATTCGCTTTTTATGATAACACTAGAAAAAAATTAAGACCAACCAAGACAATGGCCTAGCCCCTTCATAAAATCATTCACGTTTTTAACCCATTTTCAAAACAAGTTTTTCACCATTCAAACAAATTAAATAGACCATTACACAATTTATAAACAACCCAAAAAAACACTACACGACTTCACACCATGAACATACCCAAAATCCCCTTTTTAGAACCAAACATGCACTAAAAACATTTCCAAACATCATTAGATTCACTTAAATAGTTTAAATAACCAATTGTGCGATTTATAAAGTGACATAAAATAACACAAAATGGGTTACACATAAAAAACACTCAATTCCATCTAAAAAGAAAACGTTAAATTTAAACACATACGAAACCTTTTCAGAAACAAATTTTCCATTACCCATATTAACCGAATAACACATTAAATTAACTAAGAAAGAAAAATAATTCACCAAAAAATATTTATAGTGGGAACTATCTACCTCGGGTGCCGAAAGCATCAAAAATTGGTGTAAAATTCCAATCACACCAAGATCGCTCCATGACGAACCCAAAGAGTACCCTAAATCAAGAATTCGAACTGAAAGGAATCAAAATCGAACAAAACATTAATCCTACCGTCTAGGGTTAGACAAAAGTGAAGAAAACTTCAAAATATAGAATAATGAAAATACTTGAGGGAGTCTTTGTCGCTGCAAGCCGTCGGGGAAGAGGCAATGGAGTTCGGCTGGATGGAAGAATGGCTCGTCGTGTGAGGGTGGTTGCCGAAGGGAGAAGGTGCGCCAGAGGAGGTCGCGCGAGCAAGGAGGGGGTGTCATCGGATGGGGTCAAACCGAAGAGGTGGAGGCCACCAGACCAGAGGGGAGGAAATGGCGGATAGCACCTTGCGCGGCTGGAAGATGGATAGGGGAGGGGCGTCGCACGCCGTGGGGGAGAAGAGGCCGCCTGCAACTCAGCCGCCGGAGAGGGTCGCGCAAGTAGTGCGGGGGTGAAGTCGGGAGCTGGGAAGAGTGCTGGAGGAGGCTTGGCCCAAGAGGACTAGTGTGCGGGAGCTGGCGCATGCCGCAGCGCAGGGTAGAATGAAAAAAGGGGGGTCGAGACCCCTTCCCCTTAGGGTTTCAAAACCCTTTTGTTTTGTTTTTTTACTAATGTTAAACTAATAATAATAAAAATAAAACCAAATAAAAATCATAATAGTAAGAAAAGTAGAAATTATCATATTAATAATAATAATAAACATAATAATAATTATAATTATAATTATAATAAAACAACCAAAAAAATTGTATTATTATTATTAAAACTGTATATTATTATTATTTTATGCTTAAGCATTCTTTTATCAAAATCTATTCTATTAATTTTTTTACTTCATTTCATTTCACTTGACCTTTAAATAATTTTTCTACTCATTTCGAATTTTGGGGAACCACATAGCTCGCGTGACGTCAAGTGCATAGTCGAGCAAGCTGCGCTCTAACTGTGCCACCCAGCACTAACCACCTACAATGTCAAGCTGCGTGTTGGCGCACAATTTTATAAGTTGCGCGCAAGTCACACATCAAACCTGGTCGGGGTGTGACAATTCTCGACACCACAGACACTTTCTTCCCCTAGAATGTCACCAAGCCAAAAGATATCTTAATCTTGAGTTCGTACCCAAACAGAGCTAAAAGGAAAGGCAAGAGCTTCGGGTTGACGATTCACTCCACAAGCCACACCCGACCGGTCACGGAGAAACCATGACATTAAATGAGGGGAGAAAATGAGAGGGTTCTCCCCACCACAATAACTACACCAACAGTGAAACGTTAAAACCCACACACCACAACCTGAGGAGGGGCTAACACGAGAACTCCCACCTGAACATACCGACATCTCCACTGGAGTTGAGCGGAACCACGAAGACTTAGACAGAATGCCACTACAAGGCCACCAAAAAAATCGGGGCACCAAAACAATGAACTCCCTATAACAACACTGCTGGAACTAAGAATTCCCCAAATCGATTTAAAACTCCCAATACATCCAACTCCCTTAGAACGAGTGAGACAACACCTCAACTAAAACCCAAAACACTCGACCCAATACAAAAACCCCCAACATTAACATCTCCAAACGATAAATAATGATGTTAGGACCAACCCACACAAGGCCAAATAACCTTTAAATAAAACAAACAATTCTAGAGGCCACATTCAGAAGAACGCAACTATTATGATCATGAAAGAAAAAGTTCATCACACTATTACAGCAAAAGATGAACTTACAATAGCGGGAAAACAAGTACAAGGAAACCCTGAATGTCTCGATTTCCAAGAAGAAAGATAAAGAACCAACAAAGATCTCACATGCCTCTGACTCCCTGACTGTGCGTGAGATTCACCCCGAGACCTGAGGCTGGGGCTCTGATGGCTGAAGCATCTTATGCCTCACAGTCAGACACGAGCATTCCCACAACCAGGGCTCCTTCTTCGAACGAAACTTTTTTTGTTTGAAACCCTTCCTAGTGACCCAAAAGGTCACACAATAGCAGGACTTTAGAGGGATGAGAAAAGATTCTTGGGATGCTCGAACCAGAAACACCGATGGCACATTAGAAACTAGTCTGACAAACTAGAAGTCAGCACCGACAAAAGGGATTTCTTCAGAGGCAAGTTCCTCTCGTACTCCCTGCTCGCAAAATGTGGAACCCTTATGAGCGATGAGAGGTGCCAGATTTGTCAAGCACTTGTGCTACAGATGTTGAATCCTTAAAGCGGCTGACACAGGCCATCACCAACCACTAGCCTTGTTAACTATGGATGGGCTCTCACCTCTTTTCGCCTTCACCTCCTCAAATATGATCCATTGGATGGTGACAGACTTCAAAACCTCCCACATCATCCCAAATCCAACTATGATGAAAATTCCACCTCCACTAATCCGAGGTTGGACCCTCTACTAAACTCAAGACAATAAGAACTCTAACAAACTCAGAAGTTCCCAACCACCTGTAGAAATGCTCTACTCCCCCCAAACCGCTTCACTGCACCTAACGAACCCCAAATGACTCGAAATACAAGCAACACTTATTAGAAACCAGAATTGGGCATGTCTCATAAACAACTTTTGAGGACATTTCTGTGTGGAATAATAAGAACAACATGAAAACCAAAATCACAACTGGCATCAAGCTAAAAATCAATCAAAAAAAACACCCCGAACCAAGACAACCGTCCTGAAATCCCGAACAAGCTCAAATACAAACAAAAGAAACACCACAGGCCAAAGGTAACAGACTCATAAATCAATCATATATAAACATAGGAAAAACCACTTTTCAAAATACCAACACCAACTTTTCAAGTAAAACCAAGTCCTGAAATCATTGTTTTTTTTTCATTCAAGTCCATTTTAAGAAAGAACAAGCCAAGCCTTAAATTCCAAAACCCCACCCATGGAATCCTATGAACGGCCGCATAAGCCTTCATCCCTTTTCACTCAAATCACCCGTACATATGCGTCAATGTGCACTTCATGTGTCTACCACACATATGCGGATGATTCTAAGGGATACCAAGGGTTTCACATTCCACTCCATTAACAAATCCAAACATAATCCATAATTTTCCCAATCAAAGCACATACTCTTTAAAAACCCACATCACAAATTTCAAAACAACTTGAAAGATAATCCCTTTTTACCAGTTTTAAACCCATTAGATAATGAACCTTTTCAATTCAAAACAACTTTCATTTCAAAAAACACATTAAAACCAAACCAAATCAAGACAAAGTACAACCAACAATTGATAACCAGAATGAGGAACTAGTGCTTATGCCCAACCTGGCGACATGGTAGTGAGTCACGCCCCATGAAAAACAAAACACCAGAAGACCTTCAATCAGGCACCTAGGCTCCACATGGGTCACTACTCCATGTGGGGTCACAGCGTGACACCGAGTCCCCTCTACTATCATCCCTCAATCCAAAACAAAGATAAAATATTCAAAACCTAGACTATCCCTGGTAACTCAGGTCTCGTCACGAGCAGTGGTGATCAGGCACCGACCCACAACCTACCTCCTGAGCCCCGACAGTCCTATCTCCATATATTGGACATCCCAAATAACAAAAGGGCGCACTGAAAAGCGAGGTCCGGTAAAAGCTGACCTCCTCTGATACCATTTTTTCACGAACCAACCCGGGTCGACCCTGAACTGGTCACCCGAGCCGGCCCGCGACATGGCCCGAGAGGCGTTCCCGATCCTCCCGGGCTAGCGACAAGCACCAGGGCATCAACAGAGCCTGTGGGAACGATTTCGCCCAAAAAAAATAAATATATAAATAAAGCAGCTAAAACAAAACAGAGCAGCGCAAAATAAATAAACAGAGCAAAGTAACTAAACAAGAACAAAAGAAAATAAAACTAACTGAAAGAGACAACCACTATCTCTGTGTGACCTCGTGGGTCACTCTACAACTCACGAACAAACATCACCAAAGGCAAAAGAACCCAAGCTGTAGCCTGCACACACACTAAAAACAGAAAAGAACTATAGGCGTGAGTATAAAAACTCAGTAGGCTAGCCCGATATCTATTCCCAATACACTACCTAAAAATAAAGAAATTTATTAATTCCAGGTTTGAACTAGATATAAAAGATATTGGTTTTCACACACACACACATTCATTTCTAAAACAAGTAACATTCCATTTCCCTTTTTAATTTAGAACAAGTTTGATGATGAAAGAAACCGGTGCATTACATTTTTTAAACATTTTACGAACAATTTAGAAATCCAAACTTTAGTTGTTAGTCAAAATGAAAATCACACACAACACACACCAAGGGAAATGGAATAAAATGGTACACATGGGTCAGCAACCGAACTCGACCTCTCAATCGTCCGCCATATACAAATAAACATGAAAAGAAACATGGGTCGAACCTAGGAGATTGTGAACAATTGAGAACATACTATACATCTGACTCATCCTGTAGGCATGCCCTAACTCGATGAAGTCATAACACCCATACTACTACCCGGTATATCCTCCATGGCCTAACCGAGGTGCTCAATCCCCATAGTAGCAATAACTCAGTATTCCCCTACTATGGGGCCACTAGCCAGTGCGTATTCTAAACTAGTGCAGCAATCGTTGCCAGAAAATTCACTCAATATTCCAGGTTCCCATGTCAACACATATAATAAAATGGGGTGCATCCACAATTTAAATCAATCAGTCATGATGCACAAATATCACATACATCTCACGCAATCAATGCACACCAAAGATCACCCCTGAATGGGTTTTCCAAAATAATCTATTTTATTTAAGTGGCAAACGGGCCTTCACAACCTTTTAGGTAAAACCACATTTTTTGAGAAAGCCCAAAACACTTGTTCAGATGAAATCATTTATCTTTAAAACTAAAATTACATTTAAAAATCCATGAATTATGGTTAAAGTCCAACCGTGAATTCTTTCAATACTGGTTGTTTGCTCGTTAAGAAAATTTTTCAAGTGTTCGGTATAAAATAAAAGGCTCTTTTCACACCAAATAATCATTTTAAGTTTTATTATCTAATATTATTTCTAATTCATTAAAAATTAATAAAACAACAAGCAACTAATAAATTCAAAATCTAAAGGTAAGTGCAATGGGGGACCTACCTCAGCTCACTGTCAAAACACAAAGGCGCGTCACGCCTCACATATACGCACAAACACGCACAAGTCAACGACCACAGTATCGCGAGGTTACCTCGCAAACGCACTGCAACAAATGCACAAAAACTAAAATTACACAAACACAAACTTAGAACAGTACAAATGGGCAACAACACGAAAGAACCACCTTGACACGTTTTCAAAACACAACGTGCACCTTTGACACTATTTACTAAACAACTTTAAAAAATTATTAAACAGATCTAAATAGAAATCATAGCTTTTCACACCCAAAACCATTTTTCAAATTCATTTACCCTTCTTTAATCAATTTATGAAACCCCTTTGTAAAAACCCACCATCAATTCATCCACATATCCAGTATCTTTGAAAATACATTTTGCACAGTTTGCATAATTTCTCAAATTCAATTTTTATAATAACACTAGAAAAAAATAAAGACCAACCAAGACAATGGCCTATCCCCTTCACAAAATCATTCATGTTTTTAACACATTTTAAAAACAATTTTTTCACCCTTCAAACAAATTAAATAGACCATTACACAATTTATAAAAAGCCCAAAAAAACACTACATGACCTCACACCAAGAACATACCCAAAATCCCCTTTTTAGAACCAAACACACACTAAAAACATTCCCAAAAATCATTAGAATCACTTACATAATTTAAATAACCAATTGTGCGATTTATAAATTGACATCAAATAACACAAAATGGGTTACACATAAAATAACACTCAATTCCATCTAAAAATAAAACGTTAAATTTAAACACAAACGAAACCTTTTCAGAATCAAATTTTTCATTACCCATATTAACCGAATAACACAATAAATTAACTAAACAAGAAAAATAATTCACCAAACAATATTTACAGCGGGATCTATCTACCTCGGGTGATGAAAGCATCAAAAATTGGTGTAAAATTCTAATCGCACCAAGATCGCTCCATGAGGAAACCAAAGAGTACACTAAATCAAGATTTCGAACTGAAAGGAATCAAAATCGAACAAAACATTAATCCCACCGTCTAGGTTTAGACCAAAGTGAAGACAACTTCAAAATATAGAAAAATGAAAATACTTGAGGGAGTCATTGCCGCTGCAAGCTATCGTGGAAGACACAATGGAGTTCGGATGGATGGAAGAAGGGGTCGTCGTGTGAGGGTGGTTGTCGAAGGGAGAGGGTGCGCCAGAGGAGGTCGCGTGAGCAAGGAGGGGGTGTAGTTGGACGGGGTCACACAGAAGAGGCGGAGGCCGCCGGACCAGAGGGGAGGAAATGGCGGATAACACCTTGCGCAGCTGGAAGACGGATAGGGGAGGGGCGTCGCACGCCGTGGGGGAGAAGAGGCCTCCTGCAACTCAGCCGTCGGAGAGGGTCGCGCAAGCAGTGCGAGGGGTGAGGCCGGGAGCTGGGAAGAGTTCTGGAGGAGGCTTGGCCCGAGCAGACTGGTGTACGGGAGCTGGCGCGCGCCGCAGCATAGGGGAGAATGAAAAAAACATGGGGTTGCGACCCCTTCCCCTTAGGGTTTCAAAACCCTTTTGTTTTGTTTTTTTACTAATGTTATACTAATAATAATAAAAATAAAACCAAATAAAAATCATAATAGTAATAAAAGTCGTAATTATCATATTAATAATAATAATAATAATAATAATAATAAAACAACCAAAACAATGGTATTATTATTATTAAAACTATATATTATTATTATTTTATGCTTAAGAATTCTTTTACCAAAATCTAATCTATTAATTTTTTTACTGCATTTCATTTCACTTGAGCTTTAAATAATTTATCTACTTATTTCGAATGTTAGGAAAACATATAGCTCGTGTGAAGTCAAGTGCGCAGTCGAGTGAGCTGCACTCTAACTGTGCCACCCGGCACTAACCACCTACAATGTCAAGCTGTGTGTTGACGCACAATTTTATAAGTTGCGCGCAAGTCGCACATCAAACCAGGTCGGGGTGTGACAATTACTTATAAAAAAATTGTTTTATTATATATATAGATTCATATGTTTTAGTTGGAGTGGTTTGTTTGAAGATGGTTATTCTCACGAGGGATTGGATTCAAGCCTATTTCTGAGATAATGACAATTGAGAAATACTTTATAAATTCATACAACCATAATAAAAATGTGAATTACTGTCTCTTATTTAATTTATTTTTTCCTCATTTCATCTACTATTTTGAAGTTAATTTCCTTATCATTTTTATATAATACTTATTTAATTTCATTCATATATCTTTTGGGAAGTCATATTTTTCATTCAACTATCTTAAAAAATCCACAAAATAGACAAAAAATTTATTTCCGCCAATGTTACCTCAATTTCCATTTATATTTCCTTTCGTTTTCAAGAAACCGACACTGCATATATTTTTTGATGTTCTTATCCAAAAAAACACTATCATTGTTGAAAGATTGAAGAGTATATAAATATCATGTTATAATTTTGGTGACTTCTCATGATATATTGGACACATGAGCTTCCTCTTCTCTTCTGGGTTTCAACAATGAGAATGGTTTTTCGGGTATGAACATTGAGTCAATATGTATTGATGAAAGTTATGTAAATAAAGAGAATGAAAAGCATGGTAAAATTGATAGTTGTGATTTTTTGAGACATTGGGACGTGTGGGAATCAGTTGAACTTCAATTTGATACATAGTGTGGTTGGTATGACTCCAAGTGCTTTTTTATTTAAAATTTAAAATAATTTTAGTATAAAGGAAAAATGACATACTCAAAACCAATAATATATATTATGATTGTTTTTATACTTTAGAACAATGATCCATCAATCATTTGGGATATGTAGGAATCATCAAATCCGAAATCTGATACACAGCATGATCGGTATGATTTCAAGGGAGTATTTTCCTTAAAAATTAACATCTATTTTTGTGAAAAGGACAATTGAACTACTCAAAACTAAGAAAAATCATTCAGATTATTTTTATAAATTTAAAAATGATCCATAAGTCATTTGTGACATGTATTAATCATCCACACCTAAATATAAAACATGATGTTTCTGGTATGGCTCAATTCATTCGTTATCAGTTTAAAATTGATAAATTAGTTCAAAAAGTGTCACTCACTAAAAATCAAGACACAATTCTCATATTTTCTTTATAATTTATAAAATGAATTCATAAGTCATTTTTAATGGGTAAGAATCAGTCTTACATCAAAAAAGACATAATGTGATCGGTATGAGTTAAAGTGCATGTAACCATTTTAAATTGATATTTTACTAAAAATGTGTAGTGATGTATTCAAAAATAATAAAATGAATTTGTATTGTTCTAATACAATAGCAAAATGATCTATATGCCATTTTTGATGTGTAGTAATTACTCAAACCGAAATTTGATACATGATGTGCCCAGTATGACTCAATGTGTCTGTTAGTTTAAAATCGATAGTTTTGTTTATAAAGTGTCACTAACTAAAATCTAGGAAAACACTCTCTTATTTTTTTGATAATTTGTAAAATTGATTGACAAGACATTTCTAAAGACTATGTATCAATCTTACATCATACTGATATATGATGTGATATGTATGAGTCCAAGTACGTGTTTCTAGTTAAAAATGACATTTTAGTAAAAAAGACAAATAACATTTTCCTAACCAAGAAAACGCATTCATATTTGTTTGATACTATAGAAAAAATATCCCTAGGTCATTTTTCCATGTAGCAACCATCCAAACCTCAATCTGATACACAATTCGGCCGATATGACTCAATGTGTCTATTATCAAATTAAAATCAACCATTTAGTTCGAAAGGTGTCACTAACAAAAAACGAATCAAACACGCTCAAATTTTCTGGATAATATAGGAAATTTATTCATAAATGATTTTTTATCTGTAGTAATTGTTCTTATATCAAACTGACACACAACACTACGACAAAATGTGTATTTAGCGGCAGTTTTTTTTTCATTTTGCAGTGGTTTAAACCGATGCTAAATTGTGCATCGGGAAACTATCCACGGCGGTTTTCAAAACCGTCGTTGAATGTTTCACGTCGGTTTTTTGATTTTTTTTCGATTTTTTATTATTTTTATTATTACTTATTTTATTATTTTATTTTATTATTTATTTTATTATTTATTTTATTATTTATTTTATTTTATTTATTTTATTATTTCTTTTATTCATATATATTTTACTTATTTTATTTATTTATTTATTTATTTATTTATTTCGTATTTTATTTATTTTATTTATTTATTTCGTATTTAATTTATTTATTTCGTAATTTATTTATTTATTTTATTTGTATTTATTTTATTTACTCTATCCATGCATGCATGCACATGCCCATGCACATGCCCATGCATATGCACATGCCAATGCAATATAAAGAAATACTGTATTTGGTGAGATTTGAACCCCTAACCTCTTGTATATTTTCCAAAGATTTTACCACTCCAGCAAGCTCGTCATATGGTTAATAAATAGAATTTAATATACTTATATATTCTAATTGAAAAAACAAATAATGCATAACTAATAGGTATAAACTCAATAATAATTAAACAATTACCAATATTCAATAATTAATAACCAATAATTAATAATTATTGATTATTAATTTATTAGTTACTTATTGAGTTATTTATTATTATTTACTGTTTATTATAATAAATAACAAATAAATAAAAATAATATTTACATAAATTATAAAATTATGAAAATAAAATAATAAAATAATAAAATTAAGAATTTAAAAGAATAAAGAATAAAGAATAAAGAATAAATATTAAATTTAAATATTAAATAATAAATAATAAAACAATAAATAATAAACAATAAACGATAAACAATAAATAATAAATAAAAATAAATAAATAATAAATAATAAATTATAAATTATAAAATATAAATAATAAACAATAAACAATAAACAATAATAAATAATAAATAACACATAATAAATAATAAATGATAAATAATAAATAATAATAATAATAAATAATAATAATAATAAATAACACATAATAAATAATTATAAATAAATAAATAATAATAAATAATAATAAATAATAAATAATAAGTAATAAGTAATAAATAATAAGTAATTAATAATAAACAATAAATAATAATACATAATACATAATACATAATAATTAAAAAATAATAATCATAATAAATAATAAATAATTAATAATAAACAATAATTAATAATAGGTAATAATAAATATATAATATATAATAAATAATATATAATAAATAATACATAATAAATGATAATTAATAATTAATAATTAATAATTAATAATTAATAATTAACAATTAATAAATAATGATTAATAATTAATAAATAATAAAAAATAAAAAATTAATAATTAATATTAATAATTAATAATTAATAAATAATAATAAATAATAATAAATAATAAACAATAAATAATAATAAATAATAAATAATAAATAATAAACAATAAATAAATAATATATATTATATATTATATATTAAATAAATAATATTAAATAAAGAATAATAAAGAATACATAATCAACAATAAATAATAATAAATAATAAATAATACATAATAATAAATACATAATAATAAATAATACATCATATATAATAAATAATAAATAATAAATAATAATAATAATAACAATAATAAATAATAATAATAATAATTAATAACACATAATTAATAATTATAAATAATAGATAATAGATAATAGATAATAAACAATAAATAATAAACAATAAATAATAAATAATAATAAATAATAAATAATATATATATATATAATATATAATATATAATATATGAAACACATGAAAATGTATGAAAAGACGTGATAAAGAATGAAAACTCATGAAAACACATGGAGAAGCATGAAGAAGGAAGTATTAGAAAGCATGAGAACGCATGAAAACTCATGAAAACTATAGAAAATCCATTAATAATTCAACATAATCATCATAATAACCCATAAAACCCATTGATAATGATAACAAGTCATGGAAAACCAAATAAACAGAAATAAATGGAGCAACTAGTAAAACCCGTTAAAACGGTCATAAAGTGACAAAAACATCAGACTCTCATTAAGGGAGATAACTTATGATCCAAGAGTCCGTTCTAGATCCACGACCAGTCAAATCAAAGATCCTAAAATGATCTTCAAGCTGATAGGTGAAAGAGACTAAATGGACTGGCGGATCATAAGTTACGACCATTTAAAAAAACTGACGGGGAACGAATGCTAGAAAGGAGGCATCGAAAAACATAACAAACCTGATACCGACTAAAACATCCATAACATATGATCCATGAGTCCATGTGGGCGTCGCGACTATTAAAACAAAATCTCATAGAATGAATTACGGTATGGAAGGTGGAGGAGTCTGAACTGACATGCAGATCGAAAGTTAGGTCTATTTGAAGATATGTTCGACGGGACACCGGTGACAGAAACCGGGTTTTGGAGGCATTTGGAGAGGGTGTCAGGGTCGAAAAATAAGAAAAAATCTTTTTTCTGTTGAATTGTTGCATAGCTCTCTTCGCTGGCTTCGATTTTATATGTGGTAGAGCCCAAACTGACACCCGGAGCGAATGTTATGGTCGTTTGATGTTAGAGAACTTTTTTCAAATTTCTTATAACTCTCATATCTTCTGCACCTTGGACCATCTCACTGTTTTGATTATACGTGCCTCTATATCTCTTCATGAACTTATATTTGACTGGTCGTGGCACTCCAACAGACGCCCGGATCAAAAGTTATTGTCATTTTAGTGATATTGGGGTTTCACATGTTTTTTTGTTTTTTTCCTTTCATTTCACAGCGGTTTTACCCGAGCCACCGCTAATTCTAGAAAAAAAATTTAAATAATATTAAAAAATAAAAAAAATTAACCCATTTCACGGCGTCTTAAAAACCAATGCGAAAATACCGCCGTGAAATGCCCGATTTTCTGTAGTGTAATGTCATCGGTATGCGTCAATGTGTGTGTTTCTAGTTCAAAATGAAATTTTAGTAAAATATAAAATTGATGCACACAAAACAAATAAAACATATATTTATTGTTTTGATACTTTAGTAGCATGATCCATAAGTTTTTTGGGACATTTAGGAATAAACCACACCACAATATGATGCACGGTGTGATCGATGGGACTCCAAGTTCACCTTTTTTTTAAATTGGCATCAATTTTATTAAAAAGGAAAACTGGCCTACTCAAAACCATGAAAAGACATTCATATAGTTTTTATAATTTAATAAAATTATACATATCTCATTAGGGACATATATGAATTAGCATCACCTCAATCTCATGCACGGTGTCATTGGTGTAGCATCCTAGGTAAATAAAGAATATGACATTTTCATATTTATTAATATTTGTAAATAAAATTTTTAATATTACTTTAAATGTAATGATAAGTTCAAAATGATTATATATGTTTGTTAAATATTTTTACATTTATCTAATAAAAGTTAGAGGCTTAAAGTAAGAAAAGAATTCGATTTTAAGCAAAAATATTCTAATGTTCTTTACAAGGTCGATTAACCGCCTTTTGAGGCCGAACAATTTTTAAAACTACCTTTTGTCAATTTTATAAGTAATATTTGAAAAAATAAAATCATTCTTTAGAATCGGGAAATCAAAATATACTTTGTGTTAATTTTTGTTATTTTTCCGATAAAGTTCATTTTTAATGAATAGTGAAAATGTTGTATTTTAATTCAAACCCTCCTTTTAATCTAATTTATATATATGGTTATATTATCTTTTTAATTGGGTTTAAAGTATAGTTGAAATATATTTTTATCATATAATACAATGGTGGTCATTGGAATTGATTTTACATTGTAATTGGACATAAACAAGTGTCAATCTTTTGACAGATATTGTTTCATAAAAACACGCTATTTGTTTGGATAGCGGGAATTAATAATAAAATTAATTAATACAGTTTCTATGTTTTTAATTTGGTAAAATTGACATCATTTTTGAATTTCAAATATCAAATTTACTTTGGATAAATTTTTGGTAATTTTCTAACAAATGTTTATTTTTAATGAAAAGTGAAAAATACTGCGTTTTACTCAAAACTACTTTTTCATCTAATTTAATTGTATAGTTATATGGTCCTTATAATTGGTTTTAAAGTTTAATTGAATTTTTTTTATCCCTTAATATAATTTTATTCATTGTAAGTAATTTTACATTTCAATTGGATGTAAAAACGAGTCAATCTTTTGATAAATTTTTACTTCTTAAAAACTCGTCTTTGGTTGTGACAACGAGAATTATTTTTAAATTAATTACTGAAATTTCTGTGTTTGTAATATAGTAAAATAGATTCCATATTTGTAATCAGAAGGTCCAAATTATGAAATTAAGACTCTTGTTTTTGGACATTATGAATAGTAATGACGATAATTATATTTAATTATCGTGATTAATTAGTAATCGGGTAGTTAAGGGTAATAAAATAATATCATAATAATATAAAATTACCCCAAAATGTGTCCAAATACTCTTGTTTGATTCATGGCCGACCATGGTATGCTTTTTAACGAACTTAAGGGCCCATAGAGTCACATGGGTGTAATAGTGACATTTAGGACATTATATTTCAAAAAGAAAACAAATATAACAATGGTTTGTATATCCTAAGTAAAAACTTTTTAATTTTTTTACATAAATGATATCTTAGACTATAAATATTCAATGTAAGGCAAAAAATATTTCCTATATCATGGTATTTTTTTATAATTTTTAAACATTAAATAAATAAATTTATTTATGACACCATGATGATGCAGTGATAACCACATTAATGAACGATTTAAATTAAATGAAAAGATAAGGTAAAATATAAAACTTACACTTGTCGAAAACCTATTGTATGGGTGGATATATAACCCTTATCACCTTATCCTTGAAATATATCATTGTGGGACCTTTAAAATCTGAAAACCATTTTATAATAAAGTATCATTTTAAGACTTTCCAAAAGTGACCATCCTCCCTCTTATAAAAGGCACCCACCTCTACCCCCTTACCCACACCTCTAAAGCCCTTTTCTTGTCCAAACTATGCTCTTATTCTCTCTCCACATCCCTCTCTTACTCCTAGAAGCCTCACTTTGGCAAAAGACTTTCCAAGGAAGCCTTTGGCTAAAATCAAAAAGAGATGCCTGATTTAGAGGCAATGTCTTCTCTCGAGTTTCTTTCTTTTATTTTCCTTCTTAACTCACCACTATCTTCTTATTATTTGATCCCATAATAACACCAGTATCCTCAATATACTAGTATTTTTTTTATGATAATGATTATACCTACACTTACACACACCTCCGTCTAATGGTTAACAAACATACTGTTTCTGTGGGTGGTGAATTACTGCCCCATGAAACGATGATTGTTCAATATTATTTTAACACCTCTCATTGTGGAAATTATGATTTAACTGTATTTATATATGATATATATGGTATTTTTTTCTATATACTTCTGAATTTTATTTTCAAATCACATCGTTATTCTTTTCATGTTGTTGAACTGCGATAATTCCATCTGAGGAAGTGTGGACTTCCGGCCCCTCAAGTGATGTGACTCGTTCATGCCAAACATGGAATTTATAAAGAGTATAATTAATGAACATATGTTACTTATATAACATATATATTATACAGTAATTAGAATATATATATATCTCATTTAGTTTTAACTCCTCTAATATGACAATGAAATGAAATTAGCATTCGTCTGTACATATGGCCTACCGTCTCCATGAAAAGTGCACTTAATTTTTTATCTCCAAATGTTATGGAATAGTATAAAATGAATATATAATGGATATATATTATATTTAAATCATTAATACCATTCTGTAGATGATTTACTTATAACTACATGGAAAATTCTTTTCAAACAAGTTTATTTTTGACTCATGTACCGAACATCGACAAAACGTATGATATGAACACACATAATTAACTAATTATTATAACATCATAATATATGATATGAATTGAATAATAAACTTTAAAGGAAGTCCTTAAGAAATTATAAATTGACCTAAATTTATTATTCAGGAATATAAAGAAATGAACAAGACAAGTCAGACTTGAGGTGAGGGGATTTCTTATATCACTTTTAATTCCGTGAGACTTCCATTGTTCACCACTTATTTGTTTCATGTGGTGTATTTTGTACTTACATTTAATATATATTATCATGATTCTATTTATATTCATGGTATTATGTGATTCATTTGGGGTTTATTATCTTTTGTTCATACGACTCGATTGATTACAATGAGCTAAGGGGTTTTTATCACACTATTTATTCGTGTGAGATTCATGCTGTATTTGTAACTATCTCCTTTGAGTGGTGTATGTACTTCCAATTATTCTAATATTTGTGTAATATACTTTCATTTATGGGTATTTACAACAACATTGTACAGTCCTTCATTCATGGGGTGTATGTTTCGAAAGTTACCCAAATCAGTAAGGGAACCTTTCACACATCTCTTTTTAAAAGACTTCTTTTTGTTAGGTTTTTTAATTTACATATTCTTACTGTTGGGATATGTTCTTATATATCCTTATTGATGTAAATTTTATTTCCAAGTGATGAGATACCCTTTTTATCACTCATCAACTCATTTTATGAATTTTAAAGTGACACCGTTAGGCTGTCGAATTTCTGTAAGGGAACATCTTTACCCAATTTCAATTATATGGGTTAAACCTCTACTTATTGATTATGTCATACTATGAATATTTGTGGATGAACTCTTATTTTTTTACACATAATATCCACTTATATTGGTAGTATTTATATTTGTCACACATAATTATTTAATTGATTTATCCTTAATCTAAGGATACCGTCTTTGAATGGGATTTCATCTCAATCTCATTTCATTGAGGCATATTTGGATTTCTACACGACATTATTTTATACGATTTATAAAACAATTTTGAATTTTCATTTCATTCAAATGGAATCTTTTTACATGAAGCGTTTTACTAAACAACAAAATGAATGTTTTTTTATCTTGCGTATGCTGCGACAACGACTTCTCCACCATCGTGACCATTATTTGAGTTTCATCTTCCTGTACAAGCCATAACTTTTTTAAATGAAAAATAAATACCATGTTTTACTTTTCTTTTATTTTGGTATTGAAAATGGTTTTGATAATGTTTTGATTATATCAATGTGTTGTGTTGATATCTTGTGATTGAAATGTGGAAATGTTATGTTTCTTTTATACATGTTTTATGTGATACGATTATGTTATGGTTCTTGGGCATTGTTTATGAAATCGGGTGGTTCCGTGATAAACTAAGGGCCGGTGATTCCGAGATATCTCTCTAATGCATTGAATAACAAGAAGGAGTTAAACTCTAAGGTTTCTCCGATGAGATTTAGGAAATAGACTGTGATGGGTATTCCAAACGTAACCATGAGGGTTACTCCCTATGTAATTGTAACGCCCCGACCCCAGTTACCCAGAGTCGGTGCATTATTACATAACATTGGCATGATCACAAGAAAGATCAAATCTCGAAAGACTGATTGGTTTAGTAGCCTTGGAAACACTAGATATATTCATAAGTTTTACATTTAATCATAAAATGAAAAACTACTACAACAACATAATGTCTCCATAATCCACACTCATATCCCCACATAATATCCCTGCAGGTCATTCATAACTTACTTCTTCACTTCCTGGGAAAAATAAAACATAGAAAAGGGGTGAGCTCAAATGCCCAGTAAGGATAACAATATAGCGGAAACTTCCATAAATAAGAATAAACATTTAAGGCAATGTATAACTAAAACAAAAGCCTTTTAAACTTGAACATTTAACATAGTATGGAATAAATAAAATGAAATAATGCCATTTACTTATTCACATGGATATTCTACTAATCGAATAATCACATGCAAAATCAATAACCACTTTCATAATGATGGAATGCATACTGCTAAACTTTAATTTCTTTTCAAGGCCTCGTCCCAAGACCTTGGGGCTAACTGTAACCGGAACCCAACCCGGAGTGCCTCTAATAACCGGACACCAACCCGGAGTGCCTCTAATAACCGGACACCAACCCGGAGTGCCTCTAATAACCGGACACCAACCCGGAGGGCTTACTTTTACCAGTCCCTAACCTGGAGGGCTTACTTTTACCAGTCCCCAACCTGGAGGGCTTACTTTAACCAGTCCCCAACCTGGAACATACTTGTCCAACACATTCATATGAAGTAAATATTGAAATATAACATAAACATTCTTATTGGAACTAGCATACGAAATGTCAATACTTTCACCATAAACTATGAATGGTATAAAAATAGCACATCCACAGTCAAACATATCACAAAACCTTCAAAACAATATAGAAGTTTTGTATCATAATAAATCAACTTCAAATAATCTTAAAATCCATCAAAGGATGTTGACATAGATGAAATCAAAATTCTTTTTAAAGAAATATCTCCTTTTATTTTGAAATCATTTAAGATCCATATAAAATCAAACATTTTATTTGAAAATAATATTATAAGCTTGTAAGGGAAGCTTTAAAGATTTTATAACGGCGGAAAATAGCCGCACCCGCCGTATAAGTTAAAAAAACATTCTTACCTTTATTCTGTCGAAAAGGTTAAAAAAGACCTTGTTTTGAAAATGATGGAAATATTACTTTATAAACCTCTTATAAAAAGTCAAACAAGGGTATAAATGACTTTAACCCATATTCTTGTAAATAATAAATATGTTTTGAAATACATTTCGAAGAAACATGGATGTGGATGATAATGAAATCCCAGTAGATCATTACGTATAAACAACCTTGGATAATGAAGAGATTGTGAAATAACCCTTACCAACTTGGTAAATTATGAAACATACAACCCATGAAAGAGGTATCATACATGGAATATGTAAATACACATAAATTAGAGTGTATTACACAAAGAATATAATTATGGGCAGTACATACACCACACAAAAGGTAATGGTGGTAATATGGCATGAATCTCACGGGAATAAGGAGTGAGATGAAAATCCCTTACCACGCTAATCAACTGAGTCGTATGGCCAAAAGTTAATAACCACCAAATTATTTACAGAATAACATGAATATAAAGATAATCATGATAATATATATCAAATGTCAGTACACAATACATCACTTTCAATAATTTAGTGGTGAATAATGGAAATCTCACGGAATTGAATGTGAGATAAGAAAATCCCTTACCTTGTACTTTTCCTTGGTTGGGGTAGGTTAACCTCCTCTTCTTCGGGTTCTTCCTTTTGATTTGATCAAAAGGGCTCCTTAGGTTGGCTTTCTAATCAAACTAAGGCCCCTAGGTTGTAGTGAGGGAAGTTGGGAGAGTATTTGGGCAGAGTTTGGCCGAACCAAAAGGCTTTTAAGGTGTGAAGAAATGAGAAGGAGGAGTGCCTTTTTATAAGAGGGGTGAGGGGCACCTTTGGAAAAGCTAGAAATATTAATTTATAATAAATTCATATTCGGTTTCTAATGGCTCCAAAGTTGACTATTCAAAGTTTAAGGTGAGGATGGGTCAAAAACAACTCAACCAATAGAATTTAGACAGGTTTGGGTACTTATATTAACCTTATCTTTAGGTATTAACTCTAAGTTAATTAGTTTCACTTTTACAATGTCTCTTTGTATTTTTATATAATATGGTTAATAAACTTACTATATACATCCAAGCGACCCCCAAGTGGTCCATTAATGATGAACCTATCATGATATATGTCTCTTGGCCGAACCTTAGACTTTTCGGAATTTAATATCAATTAATAATATAATATTTGTTTTAAGAACTCTTTTATGTCAATTTTGACACTATTCAATAGTTGATTTTTGTGAAACTCATAACAGATTGATTACTTCGAAAAAAGTCAATTAAATAAATCCTAATATATCATATTATCATATAAAATTATTTTAATTCATTAAAAGTTTCATATTATAATTATTTGGGTATTTATAATATCAATTATTTTAATTTTTCACTATTTTAGTAATTAATGCATCATCATTGTGCCATCAATAAAATAAATTATTTAATGTCTAAAAATTATAAATAAAATATCATTATGTAGGAAATCGTTTTATCTTTCTAATGAATATTTATAATCTAAAATCCAACATATATAACCCTATGTAACAATTGTTTTTCTAAAAGATATATGCTTGTGTCATTTTTGTATTCATTTTAACTTAATTAAAATAAAGTGTCATTATCACTTACAAGTGGATCCATGGGGTCCCAAAATAGACCCAAAGATGCCCATGGTCGACCATGTATCAACCAATAGGGTTAAGACACGTTTTAGGGTAATTTAGTATTATTATAATATTATTTTTTAACCCTTATTTACCGGATTTACCCTTAACCATGGTAAATAAAATATTTACCGCAGTAATTATTCAAAATGTCTAAAAATAAAAGATACCTATTTACACAATTTGAACATCCTGATTCCAAATATGGAATCCATTTTTCTAAATTCAAAACACAGAAGTGGCAGAAATTAATTTAAAATTAATTCCCGCTGTCAAAACAAAAAGCGTGTTTTTAAGAGATAATAACTATCAAAAGATTGACACTTGTTTATGTTCGGTTTAATTGTAAAATTATGTCCAATGACCAAAATTATATTAAATGGTAAAAATATATTCTAAATATACTTTAAAACAACTCAAATTCATAATTTATCACTATTAATCATTTTGATTAAAAAAGTTGTTTTTAATTAAAATTTAGTAATTTTCACTATTCATCAAAATATGAAAGTTATCCGAAAAGTACCAAAATTTCACCGTAGGCTAAATTCGATATTCCGAATCCAGAAATGAAGTCCATTTTAAAATATAAAATATATATAATTTCGAAAAGTAGGTATTACAATTCATAACGGCTAGTTTGATTGGTTGTGGTGTGTGTTAAAACTCAAGGTTGCGTACAACACACGCTATTGTATTATTCAAAGAAAGCGTACCGTGGAAGCTTGGGATGTTTCATTTTAAATTTTTGATGTCCCCATTTAGTCAAAAAGTTTAATATATTGTATTTGAAAAGGGTTCACTATTAAAAGTTGATAAAATTGCAATACTGAAAATGAATTTGTTCTTGCATTATATATAAGAAACTCATAATATGGATTCTAAAATTATAAGGATTATATAAAGTTTAAAATTTAGATAATACGATTCATCACCTCTTTTTAATGGCTTTTTTTTGTAAGTCATGGTGTTATTGAACTCGGTGTTGCGTGTAGTGAATGTTATTGAATTATTTTGAAGAAATAATATACTATGAAATCTTGGGGTGTTACATTCTCCCCTCCTTCAATAAATTGCGTCCTCGCAATTTGAAATTGTTCTTTGAAAATAAAAGGTTGAAAATAGAAAATATATTTGTGGGAAAACCCACATCAGAAATTGGGTTACTAAAATTTAGTCTTAATATGAGGAAAAGAGAAATGAAAGGGTCACCACCAAATTATGATCTCTATTAGGAGAACATTGGTGGCAATTAGAGACATATAATTGGAGTAAAAACGTAAATATTTATAGGTAGTGATTGAGGTCATCAATCACAAACAAGTATAAAATTGAGGTCCTTAAATTCATCAATCTATGATGATTTGAAATACCACCGGTTCAACAAAACATAGGGTATTATGATAACACATTTTTGACGTTTCAAAATATCTTAGTTGAAATCCCACATCGAAAAATGAATTAATGAGGCCTCTATTTAAAATAATGAGTCGGAAGTATGAAGATTACCAAAAATAACACATACTAGGGTTCCATGTAGGAAAATATGGATATGGAAGAAAAATCTAACCATCAATTATCTGATGGAGAGTGGTAGAGAACATGGCTATGAAAAGGCCAACAATCCCAAAGCCATAAATTAGTGATGATTTAAGGTACCATCTAGGAAAACATTTTTGTTCTAAGTTGCTTTTCTTAATATTGAGGAATTTATTTATGAGATTGGCTAAGATCATAAGGAGATATACTTACTTTATAATTAGAGTTTTATCCATTAATAAATTTCTACCACAAACTCATCTTTCACTCTAAAAGATAATAGAATGTAAAAGAATTCTATTTACACTATTCGTATAGGGTTCCAAAATAAACGAATTTATAATTCATCTATAAGATCTTTTAATAAAAACTACATTATTTAATCCAGGACATCTCGTGGGCTAGTGGTAGTTGATACACCCTTGTCGCCCTTCGGTTGTGGGTTCAAGTCTCGCAGCCTTGCTGGACGCGACGGGTTGCCGCCCGACCTCCGGGTTGTCCTTTTATGGCAATCCAAAATAATCCAAACTAGAACTATCCAAAATACTTCTGTCCAAACTCACAGTCCAACATTTATAAGGAAGGTAAACATAATATAGATCCTTTTTACCCCGTAATATCATATGAATACCTTCATCATGTATTACCATATTCCTTATTGATTACATTCATGCTCCCTTATTCCATATAGAATGCTAGATATACTTCATTAATCCCATAATGTTTTAAACCCCAACAATGATGGAATATACAAATCATTAATTAGTTTCAAGGTAGTCAAGAATATCCAATATAATTTATCCAAATCAATCATGTATTACTCTAAAATCACTACCTCGGTATCAGAACCATATTATGGTTTATCATTCTCTCAACCATATATTTTCCAAAAATTTAACCTGCTATTGAGTCACTTTTCTTTGTTCCACACAATCTCAAGTCCTTAATGAAATAGTACTGCAGTACAATCCTTATATACTCCATAATTATTATAACAAGTACATTGTTGATACAACACTCAATTGACATAATCAACATAAGAACTCTAATCATTCCTCTTCATCTGTGGTAGTATCATAACTTGATTATTATCCAATAGCATCATTTGCGGCATAGTCTGATGACTGGGACATAGGTTCGTGTAGTGTCCAAACTCCTTGCAAATGAAGCATTGTACATTTGAAACCATTTTCTTACCCTTGCAGTCACGTACTTTGTGCCCTTTTCCTCCACACTTATAACAAACTACCGTTCCTTTCAGGCAAGTTCCAGGGTGTTTCTTTCCACAGTTACCACATATGGGAAAATTCTTCTTTTCCCTCTTCCCTTTATCCATCTTTCTCTCTTCTATCCTTTTCTTCTCTTGCTTCCCTTCAAGGACATAGGACTCAGTAAACTCTTTACTTATCTTATCAACACATGATATTATTTCTTCATATGATGATAATACATGGGAGACTATTTCTCTTATAAATTCTAGCTTAAGACCATGAAAGATATGATCCTTCCTTCTCTTTAGATCATGTGCATTTCTAGAGTTCTCATTCCTTCTACTGGGCGCCATTTCTAAACAATGGCATACACTAGATCAGTTTATGAATCAAAATACATAATCCCATACTTATAAAACACTTAACATAAATTGAACTATTTATGGATATAATCCATAATCATAAAAATGTCTCCTTTGAGGATGTATATACTCATAAACCCTTCATAATGATTTGTAAAGAAAATGAGAATTATCCTAAGCATATCCCCCGGGAGTGTCGTAACCAAGAGTGCAGCAAGGCCCGTTGTCGTGCACCAGTTCCCGTTCGAGTCTAGCTCAAAGCGGTGTTTTCGGGTTTTACCCCTAGGTACATCTGTGCCAGTGCCACCTCTACCTGCTCGTATCCAGACAGGTATGTATTGCTCGGAAAACTCACAAAATCTCTACAATACAAAAATTCTAGGAAGTTCTTCTACACTAATCCTCAAAGTTCATCTTAGGTCAACGTGCTCTAATCAGAGTTTATCTAAATCTAGCTTCCAAGGTTTGTACTAAACTTACTCTGATACCAATTGTAACGCCTCGACCCTAGTTACCCAGAGTCGGTGCATTATTACATAACATTGGCATGATCACAAGAAAGATCAAATCTCGAAAGACCGATTGGTTTAGTAGCCTTGGAAACACTAGATATATTCATAAGTTTTACATTTCATCATAAAATGAAAAACTACTACAACAACATTATGTCTCCATAATCCACACTCATATCCCCACATAATATCCCTGCAGGTCATTCATAACTTACTTCTTCACTTCCTGGGAAAAATAAAACATAGAAAAGGGGTGAGCTCAAATGCCCAGTAAGGATAACAATATAGCGGAAACTTCCATAAATAAGAATAAACATTTAAGGCAATGTATAACTAAAAAAAAGCCTTTTAAACTTGAACATTTAACATAGTATGGAATAAATAAAATGAAATAATGCCATTTACTTATTCACATGGATATTCTACTAATCGAATAATCACATGCAAAATCAATAACCACTTTCATAATGATGGAATGCATACTGCTAAACTTTAATTTCTTTTCAAGGCCTCGTCCCAAGACCTTGGGGCTAACTGTAACCGGAACCCAACCCGGAGTGCCTCTAATAACCGGACACCAACCCGGAGTGCCTCTAATAACCGGACACCAACCCGGAGTGCCTCTAATATCCGGACACCAACCCGGAGGGCTTACATTTACCAGTCCCTAACCTGGAGGGCTTACTTTTACTAGTCCCCAACCTGGAGGGCTTACTTTAACCAGTCCCCAACCTGGAACATACTTGTCCAACACATTCATATGAAGTAAAGATTGAAATATAACATAAACATTCTTATTGGAACTAGCATACGAAATGTCAATACTTTCACCATAAACTATGAATGGTATAAAAATAGCACATCCACAGTCAAACATATCACAAAACCTTCAAAACAATATAGAAGTTTTGTATCATAATAAATCAACTTCAAATAATATTAAAATCCATCAAAGGATGTTGACATAGATGGAATCAAAATTCTTTTTAAAGAAATATCTCCTTTTATTTTGAAATCATTTAAGATCCATATAAAATCAAACATTTTCTTTGAAAATAATCTTATAATCTTGTAAGGGAAGCTTTAAAGATTTTATAACGGTGGAAAATAGCCGCACCCGCCGTATAAGTTAAAAAAACATTCTTACCTTAATTCTGTCGAAAAGGTTAAAAAGGACCTTGTTTTGAAAACGATGGAAAGGTTACTTTATAAACCTCTTATAAAAAGTCAAACAAGGGTATAAATGACTTTAACCCATATTCTTGTAAATAATAAATATGTTTTGAAATACATTTCGAAGAAACATGGATGTGGATGATAAAGAAATCCCAGTAGATTATTACGTATAAACAACCCCGGATAATGAAGAGATTGTGAAATAACCCTTACCAACTTGGTAACTTATGAAACATACAACCCATGAAAGAGGTATCATACAATGAATATGTAAATACACATAAATTAGAGTGTATTACACAAAGAATATAATTATGGGCAGTACATACACCACACAAAAGGTAATGGTGGTAATATGGCATGAATCTCACGGGAATAAGGAGTGAGATGAAAACCCCTTACCACGTTAATCAACTGAGTCGTATGGCCAAAAGTTAATAACCACCAAATTATTTACAGAATAACATGAATATAAAGATAATCATGATAATATATATCAAATGTCAGTACACAATACACCACTTTCAATAATTTAGTGGCGAATAATGGAAATCTCATGGAATTGAATGTGAGATAAGAAAATCCCTTACCTTGTACTTTTCCATGGTTGGGGTAGGTTAACCTCCTCTTCTTCGGGTTCTTCCTTTTGATTTGATCAAAAGGGCTCCTTAGGTTGGCTTTCTGATCAAACTAAGGCCCCTAGGTTGTAGTGAGGGAAGTTGGGAGAGTATTTGGGCAGATTTTGGCCGAACCAAAAGGCTTTGAAGGTGTGAAGAAATGAGAAGGAAGAGTGCCTTTTTATAAGAGGGAGGGGCACCTTTGGAAAAGCTAGAAATATTAATTTATAATAAATTCATATTCGGTTTCTAATGGCTCCAAAGTTGACTATTCAAAGTTTAAGGTGAGGATGGGTCGAAGAAAACTCAACCAATAGAATTTATACAGGTTTGAGTACTTATATTAACCTTATCTTTAAGTATTAACTCTAAGTTAATTAGTTTCACTTTTACAATGTCTCTTTGTATTTTTATATAATATGGTTAATAAACTTACTATATACATCCAAGAGACCCCCAAGTGGTCCATTAATGATGAACCTATCATGATATAAGTCTCTTGGCCGAACCTTAGACTTTTAGGAATTTAATATCAATTAATAATATAATATTTGTTTTAAGAACTCTTTTATGTCAATTTTGACACTATTCAATAGTTGATTTTTGTGAAACTCATAACAGATTGATTACTTAGAACAAAGTCAATTAAATCAATCCTAATATATCATATTATCATAGAAAATTATTTTAATTCATTAAAAGTTTCATATTATAATTATTTGGTTATTTATAATACCAATTATTTTAATTTTTCACTATTTTAGTAATTAATGCATCAACATTGTGTCATAAATAAAATAAATTATTTAATGTCTAAAAATTATAAATAAAATATCATTATGTAGGAAATAGTTTTATCTTTCTAATGAATATTTATAATCTAAAATCCAACATATATAACCCTATGTAACAATTGTTTTTCTAAAAGATATATGCTTGTGTCATTTTTGTATTCATTTTAACTTAATTAAAATAAAGTGTCATTATCACTTACAAGTGGATCCATGGGGTCCCAAAATAGACCCAAAGATGCCCATGGTCGACCATGTATCAACCAATAGGGTTAAGACACGTTTTAGGGTAATTATTATTATTATAATATTATTTTTTTAACCCTTATTTACCGGATTTACCCTTAACCATGGTAAATAAAATATTTACCGCAGTAATTATTCAAAATGTCTAAAAATAAAAGTTACCTATTAACACAATTTGAACATCCTGATTCTAAATATGGAATCCATTTTTATAAATTCAAAACACAGAAGTGGCAGAAATTAATTTAAAATTAATTCCCGCTGTCAAAACAAAAAGCGTGTTTTTAAGAGATAATAACTATCAAAAGATTGACACTTGTTTATGTTCGGTTTAATTGTAAAATTATGTCCAATGACCAACATTATATTAAATGGTAAAAATATATTCTAAATATACTTTAAAACCACTCAAATTCATAATTTATCACTATTAATCATTTTGATTAAAAAAGTTGTTTTTAATTAAAATTTAGTAATTTTCACTATTCATCAAAATATGAAAGTTATCCGAAAAGTACCAAAATTTCACCGTAGGCTAAATTCGATATTCCAAATCCAGAAATGAAGTCCATTTTAAAATATAAAATATATATAATTTCGAAAAGTAGGTATTACTATTCATAACGGCTAGTTTGATTGGTTGTGGTGTGTGTTAAAACTCAAGGTTGCGTACAACACATGCTACTGTATTATTCAAAGAAAGAGTACCGTGGAAGCTTGGGATGTTTCATTTTAAATTTTTGATGTCCCCATTTAGTCAAAAAGTTTAATATAATGTATTTAAAAAGGGTTCACTATTAAAAGTTGATAAAAGTGCAATACTGAAAATCAATTTGTTCTTGCATTATATATAAGAAACTCATAATATGGATTCTAAAATTATAAGGATTATATAAAGTTTAAAATTTAGATAATACGATTCATAACCTCTTTTGAATGGTTTTTTTTTTGTATGTCATGGTGTTATTGAACTTGGTGTTGCGTGTAGTGAAAGTTATTGAATTATTTTGAAGAAATAATACACTATGAAATCTTGGGGTGTTACAGTAATACTTTTATGAATGCCTCAAGTTACCATTATGTTTTATGATTTCTATGTGTATTTCTCAAATCTTATGATTTCATGGTATATGCTAAAAAGCTTATGTTATGTATATATTGATGATCTAATGTTTTCTTTCCTTGTGTCTCACTTACTGAGCTTCTTATGCTCATCCCATGTTTTTGAAATGTTTTTCACAGGACATAAAGTGGAATACGGTGAAGGATGGGATCAAGGAAATTTCATGCTATCTAAAACAAGGAACTAGACATGAATCTTTTATTCAAGAGTTTTTATTTTGTGAAAAAATGGAAACTGAGTAGATGTGTCTACTTAGTAATAATTGAGATGTAATAGTTATGTCCTAATTCTCTAAAACTCCAAACCTGAAAGGATCCTCAATGTGAATTATTCATTTAATTAAAGATTATGTAATTCTTTAAGGTTGGTTCCCTATAGTTGGTATCAGAGGTTGGTTTATATAATTTTAGAGGTTAGGGTATTCTTTAAGCATAAGTGACATTACAATAATGGTTAGGATTTCAGAAAAAGTCATAGATTTTTTAGATAAAGTGAATGAGTTTAAGATAACATGCATAATTTTATCTTAGTATTTACCCTCCTTATAAGATATTATATGATGATTTTACTAATATGCTCACACTGACCATTTTTGTTTTAGTAAATAGCTAGATCTAGAAGGAACCAAAGTAATAGTGGATGTGACGGTTTTCTGAATGAGCAACTAAATGATATGGGAGCCGCAATGAGAGCTCTTGTGGTTATTCTCAACCAACTGTCTAGACTCATGATTTACCACCTAAACTTTATTCATATTTATGAGGCATAATATATGCGAGAAACAAATCCCTACTAAAGTTTAGGTAATAATCATAAAGGTATGTATGTTCAAAAACCAATGTGTCGAAGATGTGGTACGAAACAAATAGGAAATTGTTTCAAAGGGAGAGGAAGATGCTATAGATGTGGAAATGAAGGTCATAAAGCTAGAACCTTCCATGGAAAAAGGAAGAATCTAGTTGACTCTTGGAAAGGGAAAGAAGTTCTTTATGAAGGATCAATTGAATGTTTTAAATTTTGTGTGCATGGTCATTATAAAAACATATTTCCTATGAAGATGTTTCGGGAATGGGATTACCAAGACTGTACAAATATTTTTTTACCAATACCTTATGCCATTCCGATTGAGGATGATGAAACTAACAATGACCAATGAAATGTGTGGATTATTTCTTAACATATGTTTTCCTATTATGAAAATATTAGGATATGATTCATGATTTTGTTTGTAAGAAAGAAGTATTTCAGAATAAGTTAGAAAGTAATAGTTAGTGGATCATGAAAAATGTTGAATGAGTGAGAATTCAACATATAAGTGATTCAAGAGTTATGGTAGATTTTAGGATGGTGAAATTCATAAAATTATTAAGGCTATTTTGATGACAAGATTACATTAGAAGGCTTTTTATAGTTTGTGTAGCCCTGATGTTTGAAATATGAAAATTTTATTAAAGGAATAATTATCTTTTCTTTTGTGGATATAGTTATAAATAACCATTTTGGTTTATATGATCCTTGACTTTGAGGTAATTACAATTTAATACATTTTGGGATGCAAAACACAAGTTATTAGATAAACTTTGTTGTCAAAATATGTTATGGTTATTTTTGATGAATTTATCTCTTTTTGGGAATATTATAAAATTATGTTGTTTTTACAAAGGGACAACACCCAAACCGTGTGGAAACCTGTCACATCAGATGAAGTTGCGGGAATCGAACCCACAACCAAAGTGTGATAGGTGTTTATCGCCTACCACTAGACTACGTGAAGTTCCTCTGGTTAGTATGACTAACTATTTTTAGTGATATGATCTTATGAATCAGTAATAAGTTGGTTTTTGGTAAATTATTAACCTATCATGAAGGATATATGATTAGGTTAATTACTTTTCAGTATGATAATTTAAGAGTAACTGATGTTATTTGCAGATAAATATTAAGATTTACCTTGGGAGATTATGTGATTAAATCTTTCAGAGATTTGGGTTTCAATCATAGATTGGTTTACTTTGAATAATTTTATGGATAGTCTTTCCTGAACCTTGGGTTCTTTTTGTTGAATTTTGGAGATTAAGAGTAGTTTTTATTTTTTTGTAAAAGATTATCCTTTTTGGGGATTATCTAATATTGTACTAAAAATTTTGGTTTTGGTTAATGTCTAAAGATATGGGAAATATAAAGTTCATCTTTTGTGGATTAGGTGATTCTCAAGAAGTCTATTATAGCACTCTTAATATGAAAAATTCATCCTAAATACTCATCTTTTGGATAAAATATGAGTTTTTGTAAGAAATCTAGTAAGAGATGAAAGTCTACAAGACAAGTATGTGTGTTTCCTTATGATTTAGTTAAGCTCATAAATAAATTCCTCAATGAAAATTAACTTAAAATAAAAACATTGTCTGTTAACTTTTCCTACTGGGAAATGAAATACCGTTTAACCCATCATAAGTTTGTGATTTTCTGGTGTTTAACTTTCTCCTAAACACATTTTCTATCACTCTCCATCAGAACTTGACCCTTTGTTTTCTCTTCCATATCCATGTTTTCATGGAATCCTATTATCTGTTGTCTTAGGTGACCTTTTTACTTTTCTTTCTTTCTTTTAAAGTGATATTTTAATTTACTCCTTTGTGATGTGGGGCTTTTAATGAAGTTTTCGATCCCTATTTTTAAATTTCAAGGATGAAATTCCCAAAAAGGGGGAAGGATGTAACATCCCGGGTAAATAAAGAATATGACATTTCATATTTATTAATATTTGTGAATAAAATGTTAATATTACATTAAAGGGAATGCTATGTTCAATGGCGTACCCAGTACGCAACAACAAGTTACTTTAAAATCTTACATTGTACATTAATAATATAATAATATTATTTTAAATGGTAGTTAACTCTTTGCCATTGTAATTGAGGGAATGAACAAGAATAACTAAAAAATTATTATATATATTTGTTAATTTTTTTCATTTATTCAATAAAATTTAGAGGCTTAAAATAAGAAAAAAATTTGATTTTAAGCATAATATTCTAAAGTTCTTTAAAAGGTCGATTAACCACCTTTTGATGGAAACCCCTTTTTAAAACTACTTTTTTTCAATTTTATATGTTATATTTGACAAAATAAAATATTTCTTTAGAATCGGGACATCAAAATTTACTTTGTATAATTTTTGTAATTTTTCTGATAATGTTCATTTTTTAATGAATTGTGAAAATGTTGTATTTTAATTCAAAAACTCATTTTAATATAATTTATTTATATGGTTAGATTATATTTTTAATTAGTTTTAAAGTTTAGTTGAAATATATATTTACCATTTCATCCAATGGTGGTCATTATAATTCATTTCACTTTGAAATTGCACATAAACAAGTGTTAATCTTTTGATAGATATTGTTTCATAAAAACATGATATTTGTTTTGACTGTGGGAATTAATTATAAAATTAATTAATGAAAATTATATTTTTTGAATTTGGTAAAATGGAAATCATTTTTGAATTTGGTATATCAAATTTACTTTGGATAAATTTTGGTATTTTTCTGACAAATGTTCATTTTTAACGAATAGTGAAAAATACTACATTTTACTTCAAAACTACTTTTTCATCTAATTTAATTGTATAGTTAGATGGTCCTTTTAATTGGTTATAAAGTTTATTATGTTTTTATCACTTAATAAAATTTTGTTCAATGGAAGTAATTTCACTTTTCAATTGGATGTAAAAATAAGTCCATCTTTTGATAAATTTTTACTTCTTAAATCCCCGTCTTTGGTTGTGACAATGAGAATTATTTTTAAATTAATTACTTCAATTTCTATTTTTGGAATTTGTTAAAATGGATTCCATATTTTTAATCAGAAGTTCCAAATTATGTAATTAATAGTATTTTGTTTTTTGACATTATGAATAGTAATAACGGTTTTTATCTTTAATTATCATGATTAAGTAGTAATCAGGTAGTTAAGGGTAATAAATTAATTACATAATAATATAAAATGACCCCAAAATGTGTCCAAATCCTCTTTTTTGAGTCATTTCTGACCATGGTAAGATTTTTACCGAACTTAAGGGCCCATGGAGTCACATGGTTGTAATAGTGACATTTATGACATTATTTTTCTAAAAGAAGAGAAATATAACAAAGTTTTGTATATCCTAAGTAAAACAATTTTAATTTTGTTTAAATAAATGAACTATTAGAATATAAATAATCATTGTAAATATAAAAATATTTCTTAAATCATGGAATTTTTCTTTATAATTTTTAGACATTAAATAAATAAATTTATTTAGGACACCATGATGATGCAGTGATTACCTCATTAATGAACAATTTAAATAAAATGAAAATATAAGGTAAAATCTAAGACATACATTTGTGAAAAACCTTTTTTATGGGTGTATTTCGAACCCTTATCACCATATCATTTAAATATATCATTTTGGGACCTTTAAAATCTGAAAACCATTTTATAATAATGTAACATTTCAAGACTATCAAAAAGTGACTCTCCTCCCTCTTATAAAAGGCCCCCAACTCTACACACTTACCCACACCTATCAGGACCTTGGATCATCCACCCTTTTCTCATATAAACTTTCAACATCCCTCTCTTACTCATGGAAGCCTCACTTTGGGTAGAAGTCTTTCCAAGGAAGCCTTTGGCTCAAATCAAAAAGAGTTGCCCGATTTAGAGGTAATGTCTTTTCTCGAGTTTCATTCTTTTATATTCCTTCTTCCCTCACCACTATCTTCTTATTATTTGATCCCATAATAAAACCAGTATCCTCAATATAATAGGATTTTTTTATGATAATTATTATAACTACACTTACACACACCTCTGTCTAATGGTTAAAGAACATACTGTTTCTGTGGGTAGCGAATTACCGCCTCACGAAACGATGATTGTTCAATCTTATTTTAACACCTCTCATAGTGGACATTATGATGTCACTATATTTATATATGATATATATTGTATTTATTATTTCTATATTCTTCTGAATTTTATATTTAAATCACATAGTTATGCTTTTCATGTTGTGGAACTGCAATAATTTCATCTGAGGAAGTGTGGACTACCACCCCCTCAAGTGATGTGACTCGTTCATGCCAAACATGGAATTTATAAAGAATGTAATTAATGAACTTATGTTACCTATATAACATATATATTATACTGGAATTATAATATATATTGGTCTTATTTAGTTTTAATTCCTTTAATATGACAAAGAAATGAATGCAGTGTTCATGCGTATGTACGGCCTACCGTCCGCATTAATGGTGCATTTAATTATTTATCTCCAAATGTTATGGAATAGTATAAAATGAATATATAATGGATATATATGATATTTAAATCATTAATATATTTCTAGAGATTATATACATATAACTACATGGACAATTCTCGTCAAACTAGTTTATTTTTGACTCATGTACTGAACATCGACAAAACGTATGATATGAACTCACATAATTAACTAATTATTATAACATGATAATATGTGATATGAATTTAATAATAAACTTTAAAGAAATTCCTTATGAAATTAAAAATTGACCGATGTTTATTATTTAGGAATATAAATAAATGAACAAAACAAGTCAGACTTGAGGTAAGAAGATTTCGTATCTCACTTTTAATTCCGCGAGATTCCCATCATTCACCTCTTATTTGTTAGATGTGGTGTATTGTGTACTGAAATTTAAAATATATTATCATGATTCTATTTATATTCATGGTATTATGTAATTCATTTGGTTTTTATTATCTTTTGGTCATACGACTCAATTGATTATAACGAGGTAAAGGGTTTTTATCACACTATTTATTCTCATGAGATTCATGCTATATTTGTCACTATATCCTTTGAGTGGTGTATGTACTGCCCATTATTCTACTATTTTGTAATATATTTTTGTTTTTGGGTATTTACATCAACGTTGTATAGTCTTTTTTTATGGGGTGTACGTTTCGAAAGTTATCCAAATCAGTAAGGGAACCTTTCACCCTCCTCTTTTTAAAAGAATTCTTTTTGTTAGGTCTTTTTATTTACATATTATTAATGTTGGGATATGTTCTTATATATCCTAATTGTTGTAAATTTTATGTCCAAGTGATGATATACCCTTTTTATCTCTCATCAAATCATTTTCTAAATTTTAACGTGACGTTGTTAGGCTGTCGAATTTCTATAAGGGAACATCTTACCCAATTTCAATTTTTTAGGTTAAACCTATACTTCTTGATTATGTCCTACTATGAATATGTGTGGATGACCTCGGATTGTTTTACACTTAATATCCACTTATATTGGGTGTATTTATATTTTTCACACATAATTATGTAATTGATTTGTCCATAATCTAAGGATACCGTCTTTGTATGGGACTTCATCTCAATCTCCTTTCATTGAAGCATCTTTTGATTTCTACATGACTTTATTTTATATGGTGTATAAAACCCTTTTGAATTTTCATTTCATTCAAAAGGAATATATTTTTACATGAAGCCTGTTACTAAATGACAAAAGGAATGTTTTTTTGTCTTATGTATGCGGCGACAACGACTTCTCCACCGCTGTGACCATTATTTGAGTTTCAGCTTCCTCTACAAGCCATAACTTTTTAAAATTAAAAATAAATTCCATGTTTTAATTTTCTTTTATTTTGGTATTGAAAATGCTTTGGTAATGTTTTGATTATATCAATGTGTTGTATTGATATCTTGTGATTAAAATGTGTAAATATTATGTTTCCTTCATGCATTTTTATGTGATACGATTATGTTATAGTTCTTGGGCATTATTTTTGAAGTCGGGTTGTTCCATGATAAACTAAGGGCGGGTGAGCGCAAGATAGCTCTGTAATGAATTGGGTAACACAATGGAGTTAAATTCTAAGTTTTCTCCGAAGATATTTGGGGAATATACTCTGATGGGTATTCCAAACGTAACCATGAGGGTTACTCCCTACATAATAATGTTATGAATGCCTCAAGTTACCTTTATGTTATATGATTTCTATTTGTATTTCACAAATCTTATGATTTCATGGGATTTGTAAAAATTCTTAGGTTATGTATATATTGATGATATAATGTTTTATTTCTTTGTGTAACCCTTAGTGAGATTTTTATGCTCATCCCATGTTTTTGAAATGTTTTTCAAAGGACATAAAGTGGAATAGAATCAGGGATGGGATCAAGGAAATGTCATGTTGTCTAAAACATTGAACTAGACCTGAATCATTTGTTCAAGACTTTTTATTTTGTGAGAAATTGGAAACATATTAGATTTGTCTACTTTGTAATCATTGAGATGTAATAGTTATGTCCTAATTCTCTAAAAATCTAAACCTGAAAAGATCCTCAATGTGAATTATTCATTTAATTCTTGATTATTTAATGTTTTAAGGTCAGGTCCTTATAACTGGTATGAATACAAGTGCCTCATTTTATTTAAAATTGACATCAATTTTACTAAAAATGATAACTAACATGCTCATCATCAAGAAAACATATTTTTGTGGTTTGGATACTTTATTAAAATGGTTCATATGTCATTTTTGATGTGTAAGGATCATCCTTACATCAATATGATGCATAGTGTGATTGGTATGACTCCAAGATCATCTTTTTATTTAAAAAAGGGAACAATTTTAGTAAAAAGGACAACCTACCTACTCAAAATAGAGTAAACAGATTCAGATTGTTTTGATAATTTAGTAAAATGATGCATAAATAATTTGGGATGTGTATGAATCAAAAACACCATAATTACATGCATTGTATGAGCATTATGAATCCAATAATTCATTTTTATTTATAATATAAATCAATTTTAGTAAATAGGATAAATCACTTACTAAAAACAAGAAAACATATTCATATTATTTTGATACATTGGGAAAATGATCCATAAATCATTTTAGATGTCTAGGAATCACTTGCACCTTAATCCTATGAATGGTTTTATAGATATTAATCCAATTGCATCATTTCAATATATAAGTGTAATTTTAATTTAAAACACACATAACATCGCCAAAACTAATCAAACAAACCTAGATTATTTTCTTATCATTTTATCTATTATTACTTAATTAATTTGTTCATAATTTTCTTAATATACATATTTTGTGAATTTTCATAGATATAATGCATGAATATGAAAAATAAATGGTTTGATATGTAAGCATCAACCACAACTCAATCTGATACAAAGTATTCCTAGTATGACACAAAATTTAGTTTAAAGTAGTGCATTCTAATAATTTTTTTTATATTATTACTAACTTAGTAATTAATTTCTTATATAGGTGCATTTTTTTTCTCATGCAGTGGTTAGGATCAAAATAAAAATGAGCACTACAATTTTTGAATGTATGTAATAATTTTTACATATATAATTGTATAAACCAATGTTTTAAATGTCTAAAATATAGTTTTTTTTCTTTTATTTGTGTTTTAAATTTTATTTTATTTAAATTATGTATTAGTGCTTTATTTTTCTTATTTTATAGTGTTTTTTGTTATTTTTTATTGTTATATCATACTACACTAGTGTTGTGGTGTGATATTGTTGCACACTGCAATATTCCCCTTTATTAGTGCTTCTACAAATTTTGATAAAGTATTCCTTTATTCTTGATTTCTGATGTGTTGATAAAGGTAATCTTTATTGTCTCTTTTAGAAGTTTCATTAAAGATATAAATTATAAACATTTAAAAAGGCACTAATAAAGGATCTATTTATCTAAGCATTTCTAGCAAGGATAAAAGACTAGGGATTTTCATTTCACACTAGTATCTAGTGCCTCTCTGTCTCTAATAAAGAGAATTTTTTGCACTATTAAATACCTATTTTTTGTAGTGCATGGATGTTAATGAAAATAATATTTTTTTCATAACTAATGATGGATAAAACCATCATGAAATTAAATGTAGTATCTTATCAAAAAATGGTACAATGTTTTCAGTGTGTAGTGTTTGTTAAAACAACTAAAAATAAATTATAGTATTTTTTTTATAAAATGTCTAAAATACCATTAATTAATTCAATAGAAAAAAATCATATATCAATAAGATGAATACACTTATATATTATATATAAAAATAAAATTAATTTTGAATATTATAAAATTGAACTACATAGGTAGTTAATAAGTGATAATAATAATAAAAAATCTTATTATAAATATTATATCATAATTTTTTTAAATGCGTATAAATATTCGGGTATGTTTAAGGAAGAATATAATTTTTTACTAGGAACAACATAATATAATTAAAATAAATGAAAAGTGGGATCCTCTATTAAATCTCATTTTATGGGTCTATATGGATATCACTAGATGAATCATTCTCTTTATTTTCTTATTCTACATCAGTCTCTGGTACAGGTAATATATATAATTTAGAATGTATATGTTTTTATTTAAGAAATTATGTATACAATAATATAATTAATATAATTTTCATACAAATACAAAAATATTAAAACTAATATAGCATATTCTGATCTAATAGAGATTTTTTTATTAAGGTATTAATTTTTATTGGAATGATCCATGTTATGCTCTTAAATAGAATATCTAATGAAATACCCACAACAAAAAATTAATCAGCATAAGCTATCATTAATAACTCGTGTTTCTATACTTTATTTTACAACATCACAATTTTATTTTTGATACTAGACCCTAAATAATAATAATATTCAAACATGAATTAGGATGTTACCTAGTCAATAGATATTAACACCTCTAAATAACTTATGTTGGGTATGGTTAAGAACCCGTTCCACAAATGCACCTAGAATTCTCTTTTACCAAAATTGGGGAAATAAAATCACCATGGGATTCTAATTATGAATGGTATGAAAAAACATTCTATTGAACATTACTTTTATATTGAAAATATATAAAAATTTAATCAAATTATTTCCTTTAAAAAATAAAATTATAATTCACATTTTCCAATGTTTACAGTGGTTTCATTTATATATTTTCAATACAATTTCTTTTGTATATCGAACCCCATCACGGTTTGAAGAACCTCATGAGAAGCCTATTTATCATATATAATTATATCAAAAAATAAATAAATAATTAATATATATATATATAACTATAGTTAGAATATTACCTTACTTTATCTTCTCATAAAAACACATCTTAAACATGTTCTATGTGGAATATCATGTTTATCCCCTCCTTATTTGTTCATCAGAAGGTTCATAAAAAATAATATTAATAAAAACGTTTTATTTTTATGAAATTAGTTTATTTATTCTAATACATCATCAAATACTTTAATTCCACTAATCTTATGGTATCCCTCAATATATTTTCACATATATCAAATAGATACATGAAGAGGTGTCTTTGAAATTTCACCACAACCTATACATGAAGTCCTTTTCCTTAATTTTTAAATGTTAAGGGACATACAAACACATCATGCACATAAAAATATAAAATCATAAAAAAAATACTATATAAAAATAATTTTATTACTACATTGGAAGCATGATCAAATAAAATAAATTGTAAATATTCACTTTATCTTAAATTCATTTGTTTTTAAAATTTATTAATATTTTTATCCAATAGAAATATGCCTATATTTATTATAAATTATAGGAAGATATAACATCTCACATGAAATGTTCCCTAGAATATTCATTTATAAGCCTCTGAAATCATTTATACACACACTATACATTTCACATTTCATAAATATTTTTAAATTTTCTAACCTAAATATAACTGAAGAGATCATGTTTATTTTGATAATGTTTTTATATATATAGATTCAATAAATATATTAAAAAAATACTATATAGATGTAATAAATTATTTTTTAACATTAAAAATTAAAAAATTGTAATAGTCACCCTCTAGTACCTTTATGGTGGTAATAATGACACTATAAGCTTAGAATATTTTTACTGATTACTTGGTAGATTAAATTAAAAGTAATATATATCTAATAGTACTCATAAAGTGATATGGGGTCTACTCTAGGGGAGTGTACATGATAAATATAAGGGAATATCATATAAAATCACTGATTTAATTGGGGGACTATCGAAATTAGGTTTTATTCCTGATGAAGTAGGGATTATATCATATTAGTCTTCTCAATACATATAAGATTTAATGATCTAATCATATCAATAATTTATTTCATTTTAGGAAATCATATACCAAAAAATGGCATAAAATAAGATATAACATGATATATTATATAATATAATGAATTTTTTTGAGGTTACAGATAGACTAATAGAATTTATGAATTATAAATGAAAAATAATTTGTATTATAAGATATACAAATGGACAATTTTATATACAATCAACTAATTGATCATTGTAAAAATTATTATCATCCTCCACCATTAACATAATTTTTTCATCATTAACTACCCTTATAAAACCATTTCTTTCAATTTCATCATTGATAAATAGTCCAATATCTTTTTGTTAATGGGTTTTATGATAATGAAAAAATCATCAAATTCATCACCCATATAATACATGAATCTCAATTTCAAATAAACTACAAAACTCCACCTATTATCAACTCCGTCACCCATATAATATACAATTTTTTCATAGGAATACATATAATTTTTTTTATTCTTCTCAATCCAATCCCTTTTTTTATTTTTTGAACAATACACTTTTTTATTTTCATGTACACCTCACAACTTTTCAATGTTAAAAATAAAAAACACCACTAAGATAACCATCAGTGAATAAAAAAAATATAACTACTCCATGGGATAGAAACATCCCCCAACAAATTAAAACTTTAAATAAGTGAACCTGTTATTTCTATGAATAGAAATACTCCTTGGGAAATGTATCTAGGAAAAATATCTCCATTAGAAAAATTATCAATCATGCTAATGAGTAATTGTTGGAATCTAAACCAATGATATCTATGTACCGAACCACTTGAACCCAAAAAAATTATCTTTTTTGAAAAAACCAAACAATACCCAAGATCACCAGTTTTTAAATTCACCTATAGAACATTGACCATGAAAATTGAAATTGTCACAACACTATTAGTGAAAAAATATACAACCTTTTTATACCATGACACACACCCATATCCAGAATACATATTTCCTAAACAATCTAATGTAAATAATGAATCTTTCTGAGATAACACCTCCAAGTACACCAAAAACTACTAAAAACACTTCCCAAAACCACTTTCTTAACCACTAAACCGTACTGAAATGGCATGGAGTGATAAAATATGAATAATGATCTGACATTAAAGAGTACTACGCATCGATATCAAGTTATTTCCTATGACAAAATCATCAAACCAACCTTTAGATCTACCATGAAGAGTATTGGAACCATAATGACAAAACACAACTAAAATCTAGTGAGTGGAAATAAAATATCATAACAGATATTGGACACCATCACGTGATAAGAAACTAGTGACACCACAGAGATACCAAAATATTTAAATTATTTCCTCTTCAAAATAACCACCACAAATGTCCATAAACAATATGACATTAATATTTTTAGGGTTGAAAATGATAAAAAACCCACCACCTTACCACCTAGAATCAAAGTGATTTTTAACTCCATTTGATATTAATTTACATAAAATGTGTTCAAAAACATCATTTCAACCCACCAAAACACCTTCAGACTGAACATATATGTTTTCAATAACAACATGGATGGGTTGTAATAGAAGGTGAGGGTGAATGCACTAATGAGTAATAAATTAAAAGTGAAACTAGTAGAGAAATCCCAAACCACCATATCACCTTTATGAAAAACTAAGATGGGGAATAGAATAAAGGTTAAATTTAAAGAAGAATTGGTACTTTCACTTAGTGTCCATGAAGTTTTAAATAACATCCCATGAAAAGGAAACCATCATAACATACTATCCTGAGTGGTTACATTGGGGAAGAAAATCAAGAGTATCTTAAAGGGTGAGTAAAAGGAAGGAAAATGATTAGAAAATGAATAATTCCATAAGATAATACCACAAATAGAAATATATGCGGCATCATGAATTATGAGGAAGTAGAAATTGAGAAGGTGAAAATTCTATATAACCAAGATAGAGGGGGGTTCAATCGGAAAAGGTGGAAATCCTTATTTCCACTATGTCCATATATTTTCATCAAAATCGCCAGTATTGATCAACGAAAATAATTTAACATGGGAAAAATATGACCAATAATTATTTATACCATTGTAAATACCAACCATATTGCATTTGAATAATAAAACTAAAAACTATACATGATAATCTAATTTGATGATTGGAATTAGCATTCAATATTATCATACAATGTAAAATATTGTAAATATTGATCTATTATGGGTTTTGAAACATTATTTACAAAAAAAATATTAAAAAAAATGAAGCCATTAACATTATATGTTGAATATCCTAGGCTACATTAAAGTTAAATGAGATAAATATTTCAAATCATCTAACACACTGGATTGATTATCAATATCCAGGATCTAAATTAATTAATATCGAGAATAATTAGTCTCAAATATATATTTTATATGTATTGTGAACATGAAATTGGTTTTGATATAAACTGTATGAATGAATATCAATAATTTTTAATGGATTTTTTATCACATTCTCCATTTTATTTCAAGTCCAAAGTCCTCTTTTTTTAGTTTTATGTATTTGCTAAAATGATCTATAATATCATTGTTTAATAGTATATATCTCTACACTTGTATGAACCCAATTTGTGTCAATTAAATTTTATTTTTTACCAACATTATGACCTAATGTAATAATGTTTTATAATTTTATATGAAACTATAGTTGGTTAATGTTATTAGAAATAAGTAAAACTTCACTACATCATGCCTCAAACCTATACAAATATCTCAAGAAAATGGTGTGACACTCTAATAGGATATAATTTATTTAATAATTCTTTCCAATGGAGCCTGTTTATCACATAATAATTCAAATAAAGTAAATAAATAATGAAAAACATTAATATAGTACAGATAATATCATATATATTGAGTTTGAAAATTTTAATTTTGTAATTTTTTTATAAATAAGATGAAAATACATTTTTATGGGATATATCCTTCGATAATGTATAAGGACTCTAAACCTGACTTCGTCGAATAAAATATATAGTTAGATGAATTATTATAACCAGATTAGATGGGGGTAAATATCATCTCCAAATTAAAATATATTATTATAAATCATTCGTAATGTTTGGAATGAAAATCATGGTTTAAATTTTTCTTATAATGTTTTTAAAATAGTGGTAAAAACATGAATAAAACTATCGTATTTTCATCAAGTTACAATATGTGATATGATAAAGGTAATAAATTTTCCATAAAAATATATGAGTCTTGAACTTTATTCCAATGTGAATTATAATGTCATATATAAACTCATAATGAATAGTTAAATAATTAATAACCATATACTTTTATATTTTTTAGTGTTTAAATGAAAATATGTTTTTCTATTTTTCCAAATAAAATGTTATAGTAAGATACTTCCCCGTATCATTTTCCAAATATCGTGATTTATATATATTTTTATTTATTATTATAAAAATTACGATGATATTTTTATTTTTCATGCTCATTAAATATTATAGAAAAATAAATTTTCACATGTATTCTTTTCAATGATTGTAATGTTAAGATTAATATCTATTAACTTAAAATCATAATAACTTTTTTTAAAAATATATATATAATTTTTTTCTTCTATTTTTTTAGTAAAATTTTATACAATAGGGGTTTAAAACTTTTCCCATCAAAATTTTACTATAATCCTTTCATGGATTATACACCCACCATTGATAATTGTGACATGATATTAGATCCTGATAATAATTTTTTGGTGGAATCAAATAATTTTGTCTAGTGACTAATGATTTTGTTAAAACAAAATTTATGAGAATGATCTAAGAATCAAGGATGGCCCATAAAACAAAATTTTTAACATAATATAGTATTACACACCCAAAGTGAATTTTACAAATTGTAAATTTCTGGATAGTTTGAGTATTCTAAGAAAATGAGTTTCTTTATCCAAGAAAGTCACTATTAGTCTACAATTCAGAAGAATAAATTTTGAATAGTTTGGTCATCGATGCATCAAAAATATCTGCACCATTATCCCATAAACCATTTATATATTCTATAATAAGTTAAAGGTATACATTAATGTCATTTCAAAAGGTTCCAGGCATATCCAAAGTGCCATATAGGGTATGCCCAACTTGTATTTTCATCATAATCATTGATTAACTTGAGATGCAAATAAATGATAAACTCCTTAAACAAAGGAATAAAGTAAAATATTAATTTATCATATTTTTACATAACCGAAATGAAGGATCATCACATTTTGATTTATAAATAATGTAATAAATTAAATAATTACCTTGTTTTGAATTATTTCTTCATTTACGAATAACAAAACATATCTATTTCATAACATCATTGATTTGTTAGAATCAAGTGTTGATTCCCTTTAGTAGAGATCCACACATTCTCTATGGACCTCTAAACATCATCGTATGAATATTCAAGTTATAGCATAGAAAATCCAAATGCCTACATAATTCATCTTTGATGACCTTGAGAATCGCTTCAAGAAGGATTAACGTTAATCTTTCAAGAATTGTGAGTGATGCTGGAGGAGGATTGTTTTGTATCCTTCATATCATTTTTGGATAATGATATCACTATGGATTTGAGATAATTCTCTTGATGTTGTTGTGCACAACCAAAAAAATGAAACCCCATTTTAGAATTAGTATAATTTGGTTTAAATAGTGTATGGATAGAAACCAATAATTTCACATGTACCATTATTATTTCCATAATCCCTGTAGAACCCCATGTTTATAATAATAATAATATTTTTGTTATTATTTATTCAAATGTGTAAAACTAAAGAATTAATTTAATTTTATTTTTTCAAATAATATTTAATATATATTATTTTCATAGGACAATTAAACTTGATCATCCATTCCTCCACAATTTTTTTTAGAAGAAGGGTAGATAACATTAATGATAAAGATCAGTAGACATACATATGTCAAGCCATGAAGGGAAATTGTCCAGCCAGAGCTAGTTGTCATCGAAGGGGCCTAAGGTCGGCAGCTGATGGGTTGCATTTTTTTCCTTCCCTTTTGGAAAAAGAGAAGGTACAGCAAGATAAGCCTTGGCGAAGGGAGTGAATTCTCCTGATGATGAATCCAAATGACTGGATTTCAGCGTCGTTGTGGTTAATATCATCGATTACAGTGAGGCAGTTAGACTCAATGATGATATCAACCCATCCACATTCCTCAGTGAGCATCATACCTGCAAGGATGGCAGAGACCTCAGCTACAGCAGGTTCCCAGAAGGCATGATGTGATTCATATTTTGCTGTAATGATTTACCCCATATGATTTCAAGTAAAGAGACCGAGATCAAAAATCACATCCTTGGGGAGAGACACATCCAGATTTCGCATAATAATCCCTTCCGTTGGGGGATTCCAATGAGGGGGATAGGAGGGGGTTACACCTGGCATATTGTGTTCTTAGACCATGAATGATGGATAATTTTTTAATTAATAAATATCACTCCATGTCAGAATATATATATATAAATATATATATATATATATATTATTATCACAAAATAGAAATTAAATATTTATTAAATATTCTACTCATACAATATTCTCTCAAACAACTAGTGATAGAATATATGTAATCAGGTAAGCATGAATAATTATTAAACCATCTATGGTAATAATAATTACTCAAAATTTTAATAGTAAATATTATTATTATTTTACTAATTTTTTGTATACACTTAGTATGTGACCCTTTATGTATCTTTCTTAATGGAATTTTGGAAATTATCCCAAAGTCCATGGTTAGCATCTAAAAACATGCCAATTAACCCATAAAAAGAAAGTTATTTTCACAATTAAATAAAACTACCTTCACAAGCCTACTATTTAATATAATATCTTTATAATGATATATTTAATCAAAATGGTTTCATGCTGGTTCCATCAACCTGTGTTCTTGGTGTCTCTTTCTCGGACTTTTCTTGTATGGAACATTCCCACAAAAGACAACGTCTACGAATATATTTAGGTTGTATCATTTTCAACAAAATTTCAAAGATATCAAAATCGATTTAGGAACTGAAGGGAGAAATCCTTTTACCCATTATTCATTAATGAAAAACTACTTGTGACACACCAAACTTGTCATACTTCCTAGTGAAAATGATTCTCCATTGGTTTCATCAATACATAAATGTATATAATTCACATTATCCATTAATAATAATCCTAAATTTTATGTATTCATACACACATTTGTAGATAGGAACATGTAATGAAACATATAAATGTGGATTTCCTACTATAGGGCCTAGTTCTCATAATATTCTACACATGAAATTATCATGGTTGTACACTATGAGATGGTGCTTCAAATTCATATGAGACCCCACCCCTAATTTCCAATTTCATTTAAGTCCCTAAAATTATTTTTCTCTAACTATAAAACATATATTTAGGAATATATTCCTAAAACTTATAGGTTTTAATCATAGAAGGTAACTATTATGACCTTTCATTGTGATAGATACTCTTAAGAAATTATCTCAGACTTTGTCTTGATGGAGAAAAATAATGATGTAACAAGTATTTTATTAATACTAAAAACATTTAGTATTGGTTATTGTAATGTACAAAGAATTTGGTTTGAGGGAACAAACTCCAAAAAACTACCACTTTCAATAGAGTAAACTAATAAAAACACTTATCCAACTAGCTCTTACATGATAATTGCGATTATACTAAGATAATTATTTTTTCAAGGGGTTCCTCACATCATCATACATGTAAACTCTTCTTACTATAACATCAAACCTCTTAGAAAACCCTATTAAGAGGTGATACATCTATAGTATTTTTTTATCTATTAGTGTGATCACATCCATTTAATAAGAGTCACGATTACAATATTATCCCAATCTAATGTGATAATCCCTTTACTTCATGGGACCAAATCAAAATCATGGGTGAGGTTATATATCCAAATGGATTATTTGGGTATATAAAAATCCATTATAATCTCAAAATCCAATTTAGATTCGATGACAACTGGCTTCATTGAACTCTTCCACCTCACAACCTCTCCATTTAGACTGAAGACATATCCAAACTATAACATCATATAATTATGATCTGTTTGAAAACTAGAATCAGTATTACCCATGGGGATTATATCCTCATCTCATCCATACATGAGGAACATTTCCATAGTTCTTCATAGATACTTAATGATATCATTAATAGTAGACCAATTTTATTCACCTAGATCAACTTGTCAACTTTATACCATGATCAATGCATGGATAACATCAACTCTAGTACATAAAATAGAATACATGATTGATCTTATTACTAAATCCTATGGCATCTTACTCCTCTCTTTGTCCAATTGTGTTTGATGGTCCATTTAATTGGAAATATATATACCATGTGACACTGAAACAAATCCAATCTTAGAATGTTCTATACTAAATATCATTAGTGTCAAGTTAATGCATATACAATTACATAGTTGAATAAACCTATTGGATCTATCATGAATGATCTTAATCCTTATAATATTGGATGGTTCACTAATTTCATTCATAGAAAATCATTTTTTAACTATCCCTTAATAGAATAGAATATCGTTATGTGATTTATGATAAATAAAATTTTATCAACTTATAGTACTATGATAATGACTGCATTCCCACTAAATAGCTTCTTAACCCTTGGATCACATTCATTCGTAAAGGAAAATAATTTTTTATTACTTTATTTAACAAAATTTTCTATGACCTAGATGCTCACTTCAATCAATTAATGGATTTCTAGGACTTACACATCTTTTCAGATTCACAAGGATCCACAAACACTTCTAGTTGTTTCATAAATATGTATTACTAAATGTTCCCATTAAGGATATATATTTTTACATCTATATACTAAATTTTATAGTCCTGATAACCCACCATAAAAATAAGATTTCCAATGGATTTATAGAAGGAAATTGGAAAAAAAATTTCAACGTAGTCACTACCTTGACACTATTTAATTCCTTCATCTATTATCCTTTATCTATAGGTAATTAATTTACCTTTCAGGACTAGTTTTCTCTTGTTTTCCCATTTTTCACCCAACATATTTTTCATCAACTAGTGGATCCACAAAAACCTAAACTCTATTCTGCTACATGGGATCCATTTTAGAATTCATGTCCAGTTAAAATCAATTAATTTCTATACTATCAAGTACCTATTTATAATATATATGTTCATTATTCTCAAATAATTATGAGTCAAACTATTTAGTGACTATAAAACCATATCTCTCTGGTTCTCTTTCTTTTAATTTTCTCCCACATAGTAATTCTATTTCTAGACCAACTTCTTCTAAGGAAAACTATAGAATTTGTTCTTATAACTACTCTGGTTTATCTTTAGGATTATATCCATCAAAGTCAAACTTTCTCTATCAATCCTTACTGAGGATGTGATCTCTCCAAAAGAAATTTTGATTTTCTAGTGATAGTTACATTATTATCTATGTTTTTATATATGTAGTATCACCTTATTTCCTTAGGATACCCTATAATGATACACTTTTTCCTTAGGGTTATAACTTTATAACTGAGATGGACCAAATAAAGGCCTCACAAACCCATACACTTTTATGTGAGAAAATATTTACTTTCCCTCTATAACTCTTAGGAAATTTCATTACATAAGTAGTTTTAAATTTTTTTAGTTTGTATGCTTCAGTTTGTAAGTTATATCCCAAAAAGGATAATAGAATACTCATATAACCCATAATCAGCATTACCATGTATAGAAATGTATGGTTCCTCCACTCACTAAAACCATTCAACTGTGGTGTCTAAAGTGGACCGAGTTGAAAATGAACCATAATCTCCCATATAAATTAAATAATCTATTGTTTAAGAAATTCCCCACCTCAATTCAATTGAACCTTATTTATCCTCATTTCATTTTGATTCTCTAATTGATTCTTGAATTATTTTAATTTCTTAAATGACTCAGACTTATAGCTCATCAAGTAGACATACCCAAATCTACTCAATTCATTAGTTAAAGATACATGTTAATAATACCCACCTATATATTCTATTGTAAATTATTTAAAAACATCAATTTTTACCAATCCTTGAAGATATGATGTACTATCACCCAATTCAATAAATGATCATTTGTTTATTTTTTATTTTAAAAAATCATGACATATTTCAACTCGTTTTATCTCAAAATATTCTAAATAACCATCTTGATAGAGATTTATTGGATGCAGCTAATTTACATAACTAAGATGGTGATTCCATAGGTAGGTGTTATATGTGTCATACAAATATGTTTTGTAATGAATTTATAATATGATGTTTTTGTAATTAAATATATAAAGATAATTATTTAAATGTGTCATAACATAAAATTTTATTTATTTATAAATTAAATATATTTTACTTACAAGCATGAAAAGAAAATACACATACATCTAAATAATATACATAGATTATGTTTTTTGTAACAGTCAGTACATAATAACAATCTTATAAAACCATGATCAACCTTCTTGGAAACAGAAGATGGTAGTCTCCAATGGCTATAGATTTCATGCTCACACTATTTCTAGCTTGAAATTCCACCTATCCTATGTAAATCATTCAGAATCTACAGGCTAAATATATTTGGAATAATATGTGATCATAACAAGATATATATAATAACTATTATGAAGATATAAAAATATTTCAATAGATAATGAAAGTACCATTATCTTCCCCTGGCTTTTGGTTCAAGTTCCCATTTTAGTGGCCTTTCATTCCATATATAAAATATACTACCTTCTTATCATACAAATACCTTTTGATATTCCTATTCTTATAAGGATGGTTATTGGAATATTCAAAAAATTTATGATTCTTATGACCCTTTACATTATTATTACATTTCCTTTTTATAATAATAACCATAGTTATGTCACACCACATATCCATGTCAACATGGAAAATAATATTCATTAGTTTCAAAAGATTATTATTTTTATTTATCATGTTATATTTAGTAATAAAATAATATAAATACATTTATATATACTAAATGATGAGATCTATGTGAAACTAATATGGGAATATAATTCCTAAGTCTTTAGATCATTATATGTATCTAATAATCATGAAAACAAGAGTCCCAATAAGAACCAAATCTATAAGGTTTCATGTAAATTGTGTGTTGGAAATCTTGTATATCTCTTGTCTCACCTTATCTTGATGGTGATCACAATCGTGAGACATCATAATATATGGATACATTTCCTCATGTTTCTTTAGAATCTCATTAGTCATTGATGATAGAATGATACATTAGACATCTGGAGAATTTTCCAAACATGTTTCATAGAGAGACAAGTCTTCCTCACTATCCTTTTGGCCATGAACTTTCGGAATAGGATTTTCTAGTACATATAATTTTCTTTAATGGAATAAGATAATATGTTAGTTCCTTTTCCATTTATAGAAATTAGTTCTTATGAGAAGGTTATTCTTTTCAAGTATGAATCATAGTGATATGTTTTAAGCCAGACTTACTTTCAATTTTTTGTTAAGAAGAGATGAATTTTATTGCTTTATCTAATAGAAGTGGGTAATAAATATTATATTTATTAATCTCCCACTATTTATTTTAAATCTAATAAACCTCACCATTGGATTCCAAACATCATATTTTTTGTAAATTCTAATGGCAATGACCCATATTTCCTATCCCATAACCCATAAATCAGCCCGACTAGTTATTCGAAGGTTTTTAGATAATACTAAAATTTTCAACTGCATTGACACATGGTTCCTTGAACAATTGACTGGATTCCCCAATTACTAAATCCTTAAATTTTATTTCTAAAAATATAACCTATTAGTGAAACACCCCTGACCTGATTAGCCACTTGAAAAATGTTGTCGAGCTGGGTTTCACTATACTTATAGCATCCCTGACTCAATTAGCCATCCGGACAATGCTATCGGGCTAGGTGACAATGGATTCAGGCGCAAGTCCCCAAATAAAAAAGGCTTCTGACTAGCAACAAGGGGGTTAAAAGATCCACGATTAGTAGAAGAGTAGTGAATACTAGATAAATAGCTAAATAAATAAATAAATTATTATAGAGAAATACAAATAACAAGATCATCTTGATATAAAACCAGCTATATACCAACAAAAACAAACAAGAAAAACATGCATTTAATAACATGTCATACATACAATATTCAAAATAAGGGTCTCCAAAGGGTTGATGATAGTATAGTAAATGCATATACAAAATGGCATGTTGATACAGGAATGAAATAAAAACAAAATATGATCTCCATCTAGACATGACCTCAAGGTACCATTCCAAACTCCATGAAAGAAACTATGAACCAACTCCTAAAGCTGATCTCTTACCTGAATATAAATTCATAAAGTTTGGACATGTCCTGAAGAACTCGTACAGGGTGTGAGAATGGGTCATAGTAAGAAACTACCCAGTGGTTCATACATATAATATGTTTTTAATTATTAATGATAATATAATTAAAATAAAAGAAGCTGAATTATTTAAAAATAAATAAAACTCCACTAGTGCTCAATAGCCACCAGGGCGGTGTCACCGACATCATCTAGTGTCAGAAGTCTGAAGAGAATAAGGTAATTCTACCATGTACCAAGGCACCTCTAATGCCACACCCTAGGTGAACCATCTGGTTCCCCCTCAAAAGAAATATATCACGATGTGCCTCCTGACACCTTGAGTCTCAATAAGTAGTGATGTCCGAAAGTCACATCCAAGTACTACAATCTGGTCCATCAGACCCCTTCTAGAAAGCACATGTCAACTCTAATCCCAAAAAAAGGAGGTATTGGGATATATATATCCTCAAATAATAGTTACCATCATATCATAGCATGACTTCTAGAGGTGTGGATATTTTTTCCCTCAAATAAAAAATTCATGCCACAACGTCAAACATGGAGAGCCTCAGCCCCCAAATGATAGCCTCATCACTTTCAACTAAAGGATCATAACATTCCACCTGGAATTATATGAAAATTACCCCCAACACATTTCTGAATTTACAATATCAGGGGACTCATTCTACATGAGTGGTCAAAACCACCTCATCAACAGATTCAACTAGTGTGAAAATGACTCAATTAAGTGCTTTGGTTAACATGGGCGAGTGCTAATCACAAATAAATAGCCTAAGACACACCAAATGACACCTCTTTTCCCTAATATCATAATTATCAAAATATAATGGTTGATCCATCCATAATCATAGGCCATTCCCAACTTGACAACCTCTCCACCTCTATTTGACGTCCACAACACCTAATCCAATGGTCAAAACCACTCATGAAATCTGGGCCAATCCCAACCGGTGATAATTATCACTCAATCTTAATAGCCATGCCCACTCAATACAATGATCCAATACCTTCATGACCCCTTAGTTTTATCTAGTTTATCTCAAAAAAATCATATATATACAATTCAATTTAAATAGGAAATTCAATTTCATTATATTAATTTTCATAACTAAACAAACATAACATTTTATCATGGAGGTCTTGAATGTAGAAGGTTCAATTAACTAAGCCAAAACAATTTAAAGGATTTCAGCATACCCAATAACTTACCATGAGTCATAAGGTCAATTAGATATGTTATAAAAGGGACTCTCAAAAAACCTAACAATAAGCTAAAAATATGCACCGCCCAAATGTTTTCAAAAACAAAAAGTAATATATGTACCACCTAACATGGACCTATAGACATAGGCACATCTAATATCTATCACCAATTAAAATAAATTTGCAGTACATATGAGTTTCTGTCTAACACCCAAAAAATATGACGAAATAGATCAAATATATTTAGCTCTCCCTGAGGAGAAAACAAGATAAAGAAGAACGGAATCTATGATTAGACTTATTTATATGAATCCAACACACCCAACAGATCTAAAATTAAACTATCAATAGATTTGAGGGATCAATTAAAGAGGATGAAAAAAATGGATGGGCTCTCCTCCTATTAATCAGGTGACAAAGAAAACTAAAAGGTATGAAAGAAAGATAAAAGAGTGAGGAAAAAATAATCATTTTTCCCATTTAAAGAGGCTTCATGGTTTACTTGCACAGTTTTACAAACTGTTCTTAAACCATGTGAGCTACAATGCATTGGTACTACCTCAGTGGTAGTAACCATATGATATTATGTGAATATTTCACTAACCGTGCACAAATCGTGAAGAATCCAGTTCGATAACTGCAAATCCAATCAAAAGGTTGTCTTCCTTAATCACATGGTATACTCAAACTATGGATAATTTAAAAAATGAGAAACATGGTTACCTAGAAGGGGATATATGGTTTACCCTAAACTGTGTTCCCTGATCTACAACTCCCAAACAAGTCATTAATCCTTCGATGATTTTGAACCCTATTTTGAACACATGGGGATTTAGTTAAATCTTTAAAATCATGTAAAAACATGATATAAAACTAATGGATTTCATGACCCATCGCCCGGGGCCCATGCCATGACTACCCCATGCCCGCCTTCCATAGGCCCGGGGCTGGCGACTAGCACCGAAGGTGTATTCTCTAACACTAGGAAGGCATTGCCTTTGTACCCTCTAACACACACAACCAAGAACACAGAATGATATGAACTCAAGTAAATTAAAGAGTAAAATGAGTGAGTACAATGAGTAAAAAGGGCCAGAATACAAGACCAACTGGAAAGTACAAAGAAAACTAGAAAGTACATGGCAGATGATAGGTGAAAAGTAGCTCATAGATCGTCCACCATGAATCCTACCTCAGGGATAAGTATAGCTCACGAACAACCGTCTCTGTGGTTAGCCTCGCCTAACTTCCACCTCCGAGATACCTCCAGTCCTAGTACTCTCATCCTTAGTCAGAGATGATCACTGTCTGCACCAAACACAATAGGGTGCAGGCATAGCCTGTGTAGGGGTGAGAATAATGATACTCAGTAGGGACCCTGAGATCCCCAAGGTCTCAAAAATCCACAAAGGATAATCCACAAAGCATGAAGTCAACTATCAACCCTACTTAGGTATATTCCCATACATATACCTTTGTTATCATGTATACCCATCTCAATCATGAGGAAACACAGGGTCCAACCCAAAATCCCAAATCTCAAACATTCCATAAAAGAAGGAATACCATGAAGATAAGTACCACACCGGTATGCCACACAGAAGAATACCACCAAGGTATTACCACGAAGGAAAGTACAACATGCTATAGACTCATCTCACACTAGGTATAAATTAAGTATAGTAGTAGAGATGATTATAAGTAACTTCTAATCATCTTACTTTTTTAAGAGGCTCTGCTGATGACCCACACAAGATCACTGGGTGCTGACCCACATATGATTTCTTGGTGATGACCCACACAGGATCACATGGTGGTGACCCGCACAGGATTGCTCGGTGCTGACCCACACAGGATCACTCAGTGCTAACACACACAGGATCTCTAGGTGCTGACCCACACAGGATCAAAATGGCATCTTCATGTCATAGCCAGCTACTGGGTTCACACACTAGTCTTGCTCATATTCATAAGGGAATGCTCTTCAAACCACTGGTTGATACTCTAATTGCCATGAAGTCTCAGGAAGAAGAATCTCAAAGGACCACCATGCCATATGGGTCTCAATGAAAAGATGACATGTCAATTGGATGCACGGTCTGTAAGTTATTATCATTTTTTTCCTGAGGGCCCAGTTGGATTTGTGCTCGGTCAAACCCGACCATGATACAACTTTACCCAAATCTCTAGTGGGGTATAATCAAGGGACCATCTTTCTCCGAGGTTTCTAGCACCACTAACAGTTCGTCAAACTGACGTCTGGTCACAAAGCTCTGGCCAAAGGAGTGTAAATGGGTGGTAGTGGGTCCGGGTCTAGGTCTGGTTCGACCCGGTCGGACAAACCCGACCCATGTTGTGTGGGGCGGAGGCCGTGGATCCATGAGGGCGGTGAATCCATGGGGTGGTGCGGCGTAGTGGAGCTGCGGGCGGTGCAACTGGGCTGTGGGGAGGCCGAGCTACGGGGAGGCAGGGCATGGTCGTGGGTGGCATGGCGGGGCCGCAGGCGGCGTGGCGGGGCCACAGGACAGCGCGGTGGGGCCCCAGGCAGCGTGACTGGGCCACAGGGTGGTGGAGGCCACCGGGAGGTGGTCCTCCATGGCTGGTCATGCGGTGTGGTCATCCGCTGGGCCTTCGTCGGTGGCCAGTTCAGTCGGTCGTCCATCCTTCACCACTACGGCAACAAGCCACGGTTCTCTTCCGCCGGGTGGCGCAATCACATAGTCACCTTCATCATGAATAACTCAACAAATAACCACCAGAAAATGCGGAGAGTTTGGGACCTATTTGTTTGGCCCGCACTCTCCGCATTAGAGAAGTAGCAAGTGGTTCAAAATTTTTGAATCAACAACGTGAATTGAAGATAATTAAAACATCAAACCCCACAACCTCCTTTAATCCCTATTCCCAACTCGTAAATGAAAACATCCACAGATCAACTAGTTAGAGGGATTTGATTCGCATTCTTTGTTTAAAAGGGAAGAAGATGGGAAATATTAATCACTTAGAATTAAACCCATACCTCCTTGGTTTAGTTGAAGATTATCGGTGGTTGAGATGGATTGGTGTTTGTCTATCCCAAAACGAGTCTCCTCTAATGACATCGGTGAGGAGAGGAAAAATATGAATTCGGTGAAGATGGCATTTCCTCAATTGTTGGTTCGTTTTTAATTGGAGATCCTTTGATGGAGTTTGGAGATAGATTCATTGAAGCAGAAGAGTTATTTTTTGGCATTATTTATTGGAAAATCTCTCCCAAAAGTTCTCCCCACTTCTTTTCCAACCCAAAAATCCTCTCTCAAATGATAAGGTGCCAACATAAACTATGATTTAACATTTTAATTGTGGGAACCATCAATCTAGCATCATTAAATTGGAATAATTAATCAGAGGGTGTGGCACAATTAAAGTGGGGGATGTTCAAGATACTACCCCACATTTAACTGTGAGGTTCAAGGGTCGGGTGGTCCCCACCACTGAGTAATTCAAACATGGGGGTTTTAGGTTTGGGTGGTCCTCACCACTGAGTATTCACCTTTGTAGGTTTTAAACCCTTGTGGTCCCCACCATTATAGCCTTCACATGGGTGGTTTATTAGAAATAAAATAAAAGTTTATTTTATTTTATTTTCAGTCCCATGAAAAACCCAAAACTATCTTTAACCCTAGTCCTACTACGGTCAAGGTGAAGGTCTCCTTAAGTGAATATCAGTGCTGCGAGTTCAACGGTGTCCTTGGATTTCAATTTCAATCACTGGCTCAAAAGTTACAAAAACCTGCTCGTACGTTAACTAAACGTACCCAAACAAAGTTCATAAATTCATTCCGGGTGCACCAGACCTCAGAATCAAACATTGTTAGTTTTCGTGGATTCTTAAAATTCTCATATATTAAAAAAAATTAAATGTAATATCAGGTCTTTACATTCTCCCCACCTCAGGGATTTGTCTCCTCATAAGCACAAAATGAAACTAAGGGAACAAGTGGGTGTACTGAGCACGTATCTGAGCCTCCCGCTCCCATGTTCTCTCCTATAAGTTCACGTGCTGACAACTAATGCGCACAATAGGTATCAACCACCCCCAAAGGACCCACTTCTGTCGATCCTCAATTTCAATTGGAACCTCCGTAGAAGTCACCCCATCATTGATGTCCAGCTTTCTGTGGTCGATGATGTTAGAAGGGTCATGCACGTATCTCCTCAACTGGGATACGTGGAAGACATCTTGCACCCTGTGCAACTAAGGTGGAAGAGATAAGCAGTAAGTCACATTTCCAACTCTGCTGAGGACCTGAAAGGGTCCAATGAACCTCAGAGATAACCTTCCACCTTGTCCAAATATTTGTAAACCTCGTCGAGGTGAGACTTGTAGAAAGACATGGTCGCCATCCTCAAACTCCAGAGGTCTCTGTATCCTGTTGGAATATGACTTATGCCTGCTCTGTTCAGTCTTCGTCCGATCCTGTATGATCTAAACCTTCTCAGTGGTAGCCCAAACCATCTTTGGTTCCATGAGTGCTGACTCTCCTTGGCCAGTCTAGTACAAAGGTGATATGCAAGGTCACCCGTACAACGCCTCAAAAGGTATCATCCCAATGGTGGAGTGAGAGCTTTTGTTGTATGAAAACTCCACCAAAGGCAAGTTATCCTCCCAAAAATTACTTATGTTGAGGATTTAAGCATGAAACATGTCCTTGAGAGTCTGAATGGTCCACTCAGTTTGACTATCTGTATGAGGATAGAAGGCGGTGCTCAAACGAAACTGCATCCCGAAAGCCTCCTGCAACCCCTTCCATATCCGGTATGTGAAACATGCATCACTATTGAATAAAATCATATAGGGTACTCTATGTAGACATAAAATCATCTGAAAATAGGGGCGTTATAGGCTCCTTACTAAACCCTTCTCTCTAATCGGTAGGAAGTGGGCCGACATGGTGAGTCTGTCGACGATCACCCAAATCGAGTCATGTCCCCTTGATGTACGTGGAAGTCATGTCATTTTGTCCATGGATATCCCATCCAACTTCCACTATGGGACATCCAAAGGCTGAACCAATCCTGCTGGTACATGATTCCCCCCATTCACTTGCTGAAAAGGGAGGAACCGAGAGACAAACTCTACTACTGCATTCTTCATTCCCGACCACCAGTGTTGTCATCAAAGATCATGGTACATCTTTTCCACTGCTAGATGTACGGCTAGAGGGGAGTTTGGTACTCCTTTAGAACTTCCTCCGGAAGTAACACTGGTACCATGGTACGTCCTCTGAAGAGAATGACGTGCTCCCCACCTTTAGAAAATCCATCAGGTTCGCACCCAGTGGGTATTTGAGCATGTCGAGCCATGCATTCATCATCCCCACACTCTGCCTCCATGAATCGCTATAGAAGTGTGGGAGTGACTGTAAGAGACTAAATAAAAACTTCTCCATCTTGATCCACAAAAGATACTGCAAATCATCCAGCTTCTCTGTCGTCTCGCCTAGCAGTTGTATACCAGATGTCTTCCTAAGTGAATCTGCTACAAGGTTCCCCTTCCTCGGTGTATAGACTATCTTGAAGTCATAGTCCTAGAGGAACACAAGCCAACATCGATGTCTTAGGTTTAGTTCCTTCTGATAGAAGATATACATGATAATCCTGTGATCTTAGTAGACTGTAAAACATTCACCCATCAGATAGTGTTGCCACATCTTTAAGGTGAATACCACTGCTGCTAACCCCAAGTCATGGGTAGCGTAGTTCTTCTCATGTTGTCTAAGCTATCGAGAACCACTTGCGATCACTGCTCACTTCTTTATTAGGACACATCTGATTCTAGTCCCTGATGTGTTGCAGTAGACTACTTACCCTATGCCCTCCTTTAGAAGCCTCAATATGGGGGAACTAGTCAGCCTCTACCTCAGCTCCAGAAAACTCTTCTAGCATCTCTGTGACCACACGAAGGCCTGCCCATTCTTTTTCCATGCTAAAAGTGGTGCTGAAAATATGGGGAAATATGGAACAAATCTCCGATAGTATCCGGAAAATACTAGGAAACTTCCTACCTCCGTCCCACTCCAGTTTGGCTCCCAAGAAAGTAACGCCTCAGTATTCACAAGATCCAATTAAACTCCAGCCTTCGATATAACATGTCCCAGAAAGAGAAACTCTTGGATCTAGAATTGGAACATCAAGTTCTTACCATAATGATGGTGCTTGTAGAGTGTGATAAGTACTACCCGTAAATTATAATAATGATCCCCCTCAGTAGCCGAGTAGATCATAATGTCATCAATGAAGACCACCACAAAGCGATCAATATATGGATGAAAGATCCAGTTCATGAGTCCCAAAAACAATGTTGGAGCATTGGTCATGCCGAACGGCATAAACAAGAAAACTTAATGGCCATACTGAAATCTGAATTACTTCTTCTGTACATCCTCATATCATACTCTAAGCTGGTGATGGCCTGATCAGAGGCCAATCTTCAAGAACCACTGTGCTCCCTTCAGCTGATCAAAGAGATCGTCAATCCTCGTGAGTGGGTACTTGTTCATCATTGTCACCTGGTTCAGGCTCCAATAGTCAACACAAAGCCTCAAACTCCCATCTGCATTCATAGCTAACAAAATTGGGGCTACCCAAGGAGATACACTCGGCCGAATAGATCCATTCCCCTTCAAGTCCTCTAATTGTATCCACAGCTCACAAAGATCTTCGGGAGCCATCCGATATGCTAGTGTTGATATTGGTGTCATCTCGAGGGTACAAGTAAATGTAAAAGTCCACCTCTTTGTGAGGAGGTAGACCCAAAACATCATCAAGGAAGACATCCGCGTACTCATCCACCACTACAGGATAACTTGGACTCTCCACATCAACCGTTGTGAGGGTAAGGCTAGCCAACTGATGAGTGATTGGATGCACCCTCCTCTGGGTAATTCCATCATGTGCTGTAAAGGCTCCCTTCTCGCTGGTCAAGGTAAACCTGGTCCCATCCATATGGACACACCACACTTTGCGCCTAATATAGTCAATCTAAGCATGGACTGTAGATAAAAAATCCATACCGAAGATGACATCGTAAGGCCTAGATGCTGCTACTAAGAGATCCCATCCACATCTCTCGCCTCTTAGAGTAATCTCGCACTGCCAGCAGCGGTGTGTAATCATCGAATCTTTTCCATTAGGAGTCTTTAGCTGTAAAGATCGAGCCAAAAACTTTGTCATAATATCTGAGCTTCGAATGAGGGTAGTGGAAATAAAATAATGAATGGAACCTGTGTCTATATGTTCTTCAACTAATGTGTAGTAGACACAGATCGTACCTCCTATCATCTCCAGAGCACCGTGATCGTAGTCCTCAGCTGCCTGGAGCTAAGCTCACTGATGTCCTCCTACTCTCTAGGGTTAGGTTGGACCACCTAGTGCTGGTGATAGTAACATCTCGAATTGTCTCTAACCTCCAGTAGCACGACAAGCTCCTCGGCCACATCTGTCTGCTCCCTACAGACCTCCTCAGTTGAACCTCTGCCTCTACCAGGGAAATCCTTCAATTGTCTGAAGATCATCCATATGGCTGGTCGGACAATCATGAGCCATGTGACCCTTACTGCCGCATGCGTAACATTTCCCAGTCCTGGCAGGACTAGGTCTACCTTAGGTTCCCCGCACAACTGACCCTAAATCCTACGGTCGTCCACCTGTTGGTCTGGTCCTCTTGAACCACTATGAAATCTGTCTGATGCCAGCTGTAGAAGACTCCGCTACATGATGTCTGGTGCTGGGTCTCACTGCTGGCGACTGCTCAGCAAGGAAACTCCCCACTTAGAGGGATCTCTCTAACACCCCCTCCTGGGTTGTGATGCTAAGGGAAATCATTAAAGCCCTAATCTCTCACCTGAGCCCCTGTTCGGAGGTTCGATCCCAGAATAATGAGTCTCGAACCATATCTGTGGAGTAGTGTGAGAGGAAAGGGAACCTCATTGAGTACTGCACCACAACCATATTACCCTATTGTAGATGAAGTAGCTCCTGAATGTGCACTGTGCGAAGAGTCGCTGGAAAAAACTCTACCAGAAACTATATCTCAAAGTCTTCCAAGGGAAGCATCCCCTCATAGTGAACTTAGAGAATCAAACTCCACCATCTGCCTACTGCTGCCTATAGAAGGCTGGTGGTAAGGATCACCATGAGATCAACTGGTGTCTCTACCAGTCGGAAAACTCTCACTACGGCCTCCAGTCAGTCCTCAACCGCATGTGGTTCTGTCTCTCCCCTGAACCTAGGTGGCCACTGGCACTGGAACTCATGAAACGTGCTAAAGCGGTGTGCACCCTCTGATGTTGGGGATGGTGGCATCAGTGGCCCAAAGGGTAATAGTATCACCGTTGCCTCCACAGGATGATGGCCCTGCACTGAGGCCTCATCACTCGGTGAGCTATTAGTGCATACTATATCTGGGACCCTAGCTAGATATCTACGTGGAGGCATCCTGAAATTTAGTAGGTGCTCCATGGTTAATAAGTTATACCTGGTGAGATGATTCAAAGATATCACAAAAGAAAACTCTTAAAAAACACACAATCAGTGTTTTCATGCACTGAGTCTGAAATCAGAAGTCAGGGTCCTGGTGTATGGGTACGTCAGCCATCACACCAACACTATATTCTCTAAACTGATAACCACACTCACTACTCTTAACACTTTTTTTGTTAAAAAGAATGATCAGAGTCCTATGTTCTACGATTGACTCCTCTATTACCAATTAGTCACGACCCGTCCCCCAAGGCCCGTGTGGTGACTACCCCAAGCCCGCCTTCTATAGGACAGGGGCTGACAACTAGCACCGAAGGCATATTCCCAAAAACTATGAATACATTGACTTTATAATCTTTAACAGACACAACCAATCACATAACAAGATACGAACTCAAGAAAACTGAAGAGTAAAAAGATTGAATACAGTAAGTAAAAGGGGCCAGAATACAAGCCCAACTATAAAGTACAAGGAAGACTGGAAAGTAAAATATGACTGATATGTGAAAAGAAGCTCCTGGATCATCCACTACTAATCCTACTTGAAAGGTAGGTACAAATCATGAATGGTCTTCTCTGTGGTTCGCCTCATCTAACGTCCAACTTCGAGCTACCTCCAGTCTTGGTACTCTCATCCTCAATCAGCGCTATCTGTTTTCTGCACCAAACACAATAGGCTGTGGGCGTAGCCCGTGCAAGGGTGAGTGTAAAGGTACTCAGTAGGCACCCCAAGACCATCAAGGTCTCACAAAATCCAAAAAGGATAAACCACAAAGCATGAAGTCAACAGTCATCCCTAGTTACGTATATGACCATACATATACCTAGGTTATCAAGTATACCCATCCCAAACATGAGGAAACATAGGGTCCAACCCAAAATACCAAAGCTCAACTCTTCCACAGAGGAAGGAATACCACAAAGGTAAGTAACACACAGGTACGCCACACAGAAGAATACCACCATGGTATTACCATGAAGGAATGTACCACAAGGTATAGACTCAGCTCACACCTGGTATAACTTAAGTATAATAGTAGAGATGATTAGATGTAACTACTAAAAATCTTACTCTATTAAGAGGCTCTTCTGTTGACCCACACAAGATCGCTCAGTGCTGACCCATATTGGATCGCTAGGTGATGAACCACACAGGATCACTCAGTGCTGACCCACACTGGATCACTTGGTGCTAACCCACACAGGATCACTCAGTGCTGACCCACACAGGATCGCTAGGTGCTGACCAACACAGGATTGTAATTCATTCTTCACGTCATAGCCAGCTACTAGGTTCCCGAACTTGGCTTCCCCATCTCCGGTAGGGTCCACTCATCAAGCCACCAGTCTATAATCCAACTTCCACAATGTCTCATGAAGAAGTATATCAAAGGAATGCCACGTCATAGGGGTCTCAATGCAATAGATGGTGCGTCAATCAGTCACTCGGTCTATAAGTTATTATTCATTTTTTACGAGGGCCCAATTGGATTCGTACATGATCCAACCTGACAATACTCTAACTTTAGCCAAATCTTCAGTGGGGTATACCCAAGGGATCGTCTTGGTCCAATGTTTCTAGCATCACTGATGGTTCATCAAACAGACGTCTCGTGGCAAAGTTATGGCCAAAAGAGCATAAATGGGTCGTAGTGGGTCTAGGTCTAGTCTGACCCAGTCGGACTGACCCGACCCGACCCGGCCCATGCGGGGTGGCCCGACTTGCCGGCACAGGGCGACGTGAAGGCCATAGGGCTGCAAGGGCGGTGAAGCCGTGGGGCGACGCGATGGGGCCACGAGGGCGGCCAAGCCACGAGGTGAGGCAGAGGGGCCGCAGAGCGGCAGATAAGGGAAGAACATGGGAAATATTAGTCATGTAGAATTAAACCCCTACCTCTTTAGTTCAGTTGATGATTACCCGCAATTGAGGCATATTGATGTTTGTCGATCCCAAAACTAGTCTCCTTCAATTACATTGGTGAGGAGAGGAAAAAATATGAATTCGGTGATGATGGTGTTTCCTTGATCATCGATTCATTCATAGTTGGATATCTTTCTACGGATTTTGGAGAAAGATTCATCGAAGGAGAAGAGTTATTCTTTGGAATTCATCGTTGGAGAAGCTCTCCCACAAGTTCGCCCCTCTTTTTTTCCAACCCAAGAATCCTCTCTCAAAGGGTGAGGATCCAACATAAAATATGATTTAACATTTTAATTTTTGGCACCATCATGTTGGAATCATTTAATTGGCATAATTAATTAGTGGGTGTGGCGAAATTAAAGAGGGGGAAGTTCAAAAGACTTCCCCACATTTAAGTGAGAAGTTCAAGGGTCGGGTGGTCCCCACCTTTGAATTCAAATTTGGGGGTTTTAGGTTTTGGTGGTCCCCACCACTGAGCATTTATGTTGGGAGGTTTTAACCCCTCATGGTCCCCACCTCAATAGCCTTCACATTGAAAGTTTATTAGAAATAAAATAAAATAAAATTTTATTTTATTTTTTATTCCCATGAAAATCCCAAAAACTATCTTTCACCCTTGACCTACTGTGGTCGAGGTGAAGGTATCCTTAAGAGAATATCGGCGCTGTGAGTTCAACAATGTTCTCAGATTTCAATTCCGAGCATCGGTTCAAAAGTTACAAATTCCCACTAGTACGTTAACTGAGCATACATGAAAAAAAGTTCAAAAATTCATTCTGGGCACACAGAGCCTTGGAATCACGCTCCGTCAGTTTTTGCAGACTCACAAAATCCCCATATATTAAAAAACTTACATGGAATTCTCGGGTCTTTACAATGGAACTCTCAGAATTTAGTTCTGATCAACGATGTAGAAAATTACATATCCACTAATTGAAATGTTGAAATTGGGAGAGTTTTTCAACCCGACTCATAAACTCGGGATGTTATAATCTCCCCAACTTAACATAAATTATCACTAATATATAAAACTATACCTGAAGATGGTACTAAACATACCCAACCCATTATAATTAACCTGGACTAACCAAGTCTAAAGGGTATATATGAATTACCTCTAGGGGGATCCCCACCTTAGTAATTTCTTAACCTGGTCTCCACTAACCAAAAAACACAAATATAGCAATGTTCAAATGAAAAATTTCTAGACCCTAGGTCCCCCTGTGAGGCATCATCACTCCTCAACCACATCAGGTTCTCCTATGTCGCTCTCAACACCTAACATTGTCTTGAACCACACCAGTGACTGCCTTGAGCCCATTGAACCCATGGAATAATGAGGCACCCCATATCCATGGATGCTCAGATCAATAGTTCCTCGAAGCCTAGTAAAGTATTGTGTCATCATGGTGACATATTCCTTGTACCTAAATTAAGATACATCTTCAATGCCCCGATCTAAAAGAACCTCATAGTCACGCATCCAATAATGCTAAATTTAAATTCATGGTACCACACATATCATATATACATACCACACATTTGATATGACACCAACCAACTAAGAAGCATCTACTTAGTCCATATACAACCTATGAAACTAGTGTATAGAAATTGACATGTCTAAACTGGTCATTCAAAAAGAAAATAAAAATAAAATCATGTCTATTCCCATAGAGTACCTCTGACTATCATCAACTCACCATCCCACTTAGCCCCTAAAAACTCCATGGTGTTCACATAGCCTGAAACGGAACTACCTGAATCCTAACCTTCATATAGTGTTGATCCAACAAGTGGCCAGTAAACCTAGTGTTGGGTCACACTATCTCTAACATGACCTCTATGTGCAATTGAACCTTGCATACACTTACGTGGTACTAATCTTGAACTGACTTTAGAGGTATGAGCCTACCCCTAAACCTGACCACCGACTGAATGATATTGACTCCTATAAAACCTTTAAAGATTTCCAACCTTCCCACATTCTCAATATTCCTTTGGGTTTCACTCGAATTGAGTCTGGATATTTCATGGATTCCCATGCTAAAATAAAACAATATAAGATCTATTATAATGTTGTCTTATTGAGTCCTTGTCCTGACCACTCTCCCCAAACTCATCTCGACCATGGTTCCTACCATCTGAAGTGTTTCCACTGAAGACATGTGATACTGCTTCCTGGATCGAGTATAACTTACCCGTCATATTTCCCTATGATATGATCACCTTGTTTAGTACCTCATAGAATGAGGTCAATCTAAAGATGTTTAATTTCACCTGAATGACATTTCATAAACCATCCATGAAGCACCTCACCATGGAGGTGTAGTCACTCACCATATCGGGTGGGAAAAGAGATAGTTCGGTGAATGTCATTGCATAGTCCATGATGAACCTGTCACCCTACTAGAGGATTAGAAACTCCTGAGACCTTCCATCCCTTGGAATATTTAGATTTAAATTCTCAAATATTATGTCCTCAAAATCCTTAATGAACAAAATGTCATGTCAAACTGCCTAATCCTTCACATCCCACCAGTGTTTAGCTGGTCCTCTAAGCTTGTATCTCACTATCTTGACCCTCAGGCCTAGAGAATAGTGAATCTTCTTGAAGATCATTTTCATGCTCTCAATCCAGTTCTTTGCCTATTGTGGACCTCCCTAGCCCTGGAAAAGAGGTGGGTGCTACGATTAGAACTCTCATTTCAGATACGCCATCGATGGCTCTTCTCCCTGAACACCTATGTCGACCCCCTGTAAGATGCGTACCATGTTCAATTGGAGATTATCCTCATGACATATCCCAAAATAAATTAAATATATAGGTTTACTTTGCTACACAAGAAATTGAGCCTATTAATGTTCCTTCCCTTGATCTGGTACCTTCTCTGCCTGACCCTTAGATGTTTGAACCTTCTCGTGCTCTAATGGTACCCTATCATCACATGCCTAATTCTCTATCTAAGATAAAAAGTTAATAACCCACTGAATACCATAAAATGGTCAGATATCCCATATCATATATATATATAATGCACAAATAGGGAAATCCGTAAATATAAATGATACCTCAATACCCTTACCCCTCCCCATTGGAACCATGCCCGACAACATCCCGACCTCATGGCCTCCTTAAATACCCTCAACAGATCCTAGTATCAATATAGACCTTCATAATTTCCCATCCTTATAACCATCATTTCCTAGTGTGATAACTGATTCACCCAACATTGTGATCAGAATCAACCCATTCCATGATATTGTCCTGTTCTTTTAAGAGTCAGACCCATTTTCCAAATCACATGAAATTTCAAATATATATATATATATATATATTAAATTAAATATAAAATTTAACAAGGCATAAATAATTACATATCACAACATATATCATTAATCAAGGCATTTGATTGTTAACACATGGTATAACCATTTACAAAGAATACATGCATTTATAAATTCGAAGTACCCTAAAATGTGACTATCAAAATACTAAAAAGAATGAAATCCCAATCAAACCATTCCATAGCAGGCTAAGGTTCCAAATATCCATTACCACACCAAGTCAAGGGTAACATATCAAAACCAAAAACATTACATTCTATGTGGTCCACTGAGCTGGAAATCATGTAAAATGTAATCTGAGAAAAATAGAATGACAATTCAAACCCTAATAAATTAATTCAAATCTTCATAGATGGGGATTCAGGCACCCGAGAACAAGTTATAAACCCAATTCCATCATCTCCAACTCCATATCCTATGATAAAAAAAATTTTAATACCTCGAAAAAAGGTAAAATAAACTCCTTAGATATAATTTGTAGCATCCCTGACATGATTAGTCATCTGAACAGTGTCGTCGAGCTACGTTCTACTGGACTTAGGTGCACCTACCCAAATGAAAAAATATTTCAACTATAATTGAGGGTGTAAACATGTGTATTATGGATCCTATACCCTTTCGGGATGATAATATACTAGTCCGAGTAAATATATATAACTTCCAACAGAATAAATAAGACTCAGCAAACTCAAACAGTACATTTTATTAGAAGAAGAATATTCAATACCTGATAAATTGTGGAAGAAATAAATAAACAACTATAGTAAAAGATAAATAAATATATCATCATGAAAGCAACCCAATATTAGAACTACGAAATCAAACAAACAATACACGCATTTCATAACAAATCATACATACAATATCTAAAAGAAATGTCTCCAAAGGTATGACCAAAGTACAATACATACATATTAAAAATAGAATGTTAATATAGGAATGAATGATAAAAAAAGAGGAAATATAAATAGACATGACCTCAAGGTCCCATGGCAAACTCCATGTAAGAAGCTACGAGCCCACTCTTAAAACTGATTCTTTTCCTGAATGTAAATTCATTAAGTCTACACATATCCCGAAGGACTTGTGCAGGGTGTAAGAATGAGTTCAAGTAGGATACAACTTAGTAGTTCATAACAAGAATATGTGTTTAATATTTCATGAAATTATAATTAAAATAAAATTAACTCAATGAATTTAAAACTAATAAAAACTCCACTGGTTCTCAGCATCCACAAGGGAGGTGTCACCTACATCGGCCAACACTGGAAGTATGAATAGAAGAAGTTTCATATCCCATGGCCTAAGGTACCTATGATGTCACACCCTAGGTGAACATTTAGGTATCCCCTCAAAATAAACCCAGAACCATGTGCCTATTGACAACTCATGTCTCAACAAGTACTGACGGCCCGATGGAATGCCCAAGTAATACAATTTGGTACCTCAGACCCATACTCGAAATCACACGTTAGCTCAAATCCCAACAACTAGAGGCACAATGATATTTTTTCTCAAATAATAGTCACCATTTAATCATAGCACGATGTCTATAGTCATAACAGTATTACCCATAAAATATGAAATCCAAACCCATGGCCTCAAGCATGGTGATCTTTATCCCCAACCAATAGCCTCATCGCTAACAAACAAAGGCTCCTTATCTTCCACAAGGATTTATATACAATGAACCCCCAAAAAATTTCTTAAGATGCACTATTGGGGGCCTCTACCCAAAAGAGTTGTCAAAATCATGTCATCAATAGAGTCAACCTGTGTCCACAAGACTCAATTCAGTGCTTTGGCCATCATGGGTGAGCGGAAATCACAAAATAAATAACCTAATTTACATCAAATAGCACCTCAGGTCCCTATGACCATGTCACTCAAATTTTTATTGTTATTACTTCCAATGTCATGGGATATTCCCAACTTATAGGCCTCTCCACCTCAATCCGACATCCACAATGCCCAATATTGTGGTCAAACCCACTCATGCAATCTACTTTAATCCTAACCAGTGATCATCATCACTCAATCCTAATGGCCATGCCACCTAAATACCATGGGCCACGCTTATCACGCCCCCTTGGATCTATGAAATTCATCTCATGTAAATCATATATATACAATTCACATTAAATAGGCAATTCAATTTAATAAAATTTAAATTCATAACTAACCAAATATAACAATTTATCTTGGAGGTATTTAATTACATAAATTCAATTAAATAATCGAAATCAATTTAAAATAATTTTTCACCCTTGATCTAACAATCCAAAGGAGCATCAACCAATAACATGACCTTACTTAAGTGAAAAATGAATTTGGCTTTCCGAATGACATCCCACGGGTCACACGGTCAATTTGGTATGTGATAATATGGTCTCTCTCAAAACCCAATGATGCACTAAAAGAATGTACCCCCAAAATATCCATGAAAACAAAATGATACATACCACCTACCTTAGACCCATAGATGTAGTAATGTTAGATATTGACCTCCAATTCAATACAGATTGGAGTAGATCTGAGTTCCCATCCAATGAACTAAGAATATGGAAAAAGGATCAAACAGATTTTGAAATATTTGAGGAAAAAACAAGATGAAGAATAGGGGCGGGTGTTATCAGCCTTACCTCATCGAATCTAATGCACCTAAGGGGTCTAAAATTTGGCCATCGATGGAGGAGAGGGATCTATTGAAGAGGAGGAAGGAAATGGATGGGCTCTCCTCCTACTATGTGTGCGATAAGGAAGAAGAAGAGGAAAAAAAGAAGGATAAAGAAGGGAGGGTAAATCATCATTTTTTCTATTTAAAAAGGCTTCACAGTTTAGTCAAAAGGTTTTACAAACTTTGCATAATCCATGTAGGTTATAGAGCATATGTGTTGCCTATGTGGTAGTACCCACGTGTCATTATTCATGGTTTACACAAGTCGTGTGGAAGCCTATGCAATAACTATAGAGAAACATGCATGATCATGCAAACTCAACACATTATTTACTCAAACCATTTAGTAGTTCATAAATAAGCCACACAAATACTTTGAAGTGGTCAAAATGTTTACCATAAACCATGTGCCCTAACCTACAACACCAAAATGGGTCATTCAGACTCCACCCATTTGGAACCATCTTCTAATCACCCAAGGCTTCTTCTAAAGCATGAAAAGAACATAAAAATAAGATATTAAACTGATGGAACTCTCGAATTAAGTTCTGATCAATGATGTAGAATATACAATATCCACTAACTAAAAATTTCAAACAACGAGAGGTTTTTGACCTGACTCAAAAACTCAAGACGTTACAATATCGCCCCTTAACATAGCTCATCCCTGTCACACCATGACTTATATAATTAATATTTTGTTATTTTTATGGAATTTTTGTGTTGGGTTTTAGACCAATGCATTGGAACTACAAGGTCAGCAGAGACCGTACAGACAGCTTCTGGATCGGACAAAAGATTAGGCATGGTTCGCGCAAAGTTGCTAGAGTCGCGCGCGGACTGCGCACTTGCGTTATTCAAATAAAATTATTATTAATAAAATGAAATTTTTTTTATTAGTTATTACGAGTATTGTTATAAAAATTATTAATGGAACTTTTTATATAAATACTAAAATTGTTAAATAGCCAATGAGCTTGTACCAAGTGGTACATGCTCCTGCTTGGAATCCAAAAAACCCAGGATCATATCCAGGAAGGGATGAATTTCTAGGGGACTATAACAGGGCACTGTAGAAGTGGCAAAAGAAGAACTGTAGTAGGTATTTGCCGCTATGGTTGTACTATTTAAGGTACTGTAATAGCATAGGTACTGTAGAATTATTGTTCACTGAGGGGTCCTTTGGGCCAAAAAAGGGCTTTTAAGCCTTGATTCAGACCACTTGGCCTTAGGCCTTTGAGCTATGTAATGGGTCTCCCTCTACTCACACTAAAGAGGTTTTTCCTTTAATAATAAATTGAGGCTTCGACCCTAATCATTAAAAAAACTAAATTTATTAAATTTATTTTTATGATCATTATGATTACAAGTATTATTAATAATAATAATAATAATTATAATAATTATAATTATTAGTATTATTAAAGATATTCTGTTACTAAAATAACTGTTTTATCAATATTATATTTTTATTAATGTTATTATTATAATTTTTATTATTAAAATTTTCACACCCCGACCTATAAAATTTTTATTTTTTTATTTTTGATGGGATTTTTGTGTTGAGTTTTAGACCAGTGCATAGCCACCACGTGGTTAGTAGAGACCGTGCGGACATCTCGGGCAATGGTGCGACATCATCTGGATCGGACAAAAGTTCACGCATGGTTCATGAAAAGTCGCTAGAGTTGCGCGCGGACCGCAAAGTTGTGTTATAAAAATAAAGTTATTATTAATAAAATAAAATTATTATTATTAGTTATTAACAATATTATTATTAAAATTATTAGTGACACGTTTTATATAAAAACTAAAATTGTTAAATTTATTGTTATGTTCATTGTGATTACTAGAATTATTAATTATTTTCAATATTATTATCAAAGAGATTTTATTAGTAAAAGAATTGTTTTATCAATATTATATTTTTAATAAATTTATTATTATTACTTTTATTATTATGAGTATTAATAATATTATTTTTATTTTTATTTACTTTTTTTATTTTATTTTTCTTTCTTTCTTTATTTCCTTATTTTTGATTTTTTCTTCTTTTCTACATGACTATCCCCCATGTTCTTCTTCTATGCACCAGCTGTAGCCCACCTCCCTCCTCCTACGCACTCCCCTCCAACCCAGCGCCCAACCCTCCTGTCTGCGATGATGTCACACCCCTCCGGCTGTTCTGCCTCCCTCCTCCTGCACACTACCATCCGAGCCAGTGCATGGACCTCTTATATTGTGTTGATTCCACACCAACCCGTGACTCACTGCCCTTTCCCTCTAGCTATTCTGCTTCCCTCTTGCTCTGTAGTGATGAGCCCCACCTGGACCTCAACCTCCTTCCCTCTAGCTATTGTCGCACCTCAACAACATCGCACTGCTTCCCCTCTACTAAGAAATACAAGCACACCCCCCAGCATTGTAGTGCTCCCTAGCACCAAAGATGTTACTTCCAGCACGACCTCATCTTCCAGCATTGCTACCCCCTGTCCTGCCTCCTCCCGGCCGCAACCCTCCCCCTTGTTCAGTTAACATCAAGCCACCACCCTCTCCTTGCCGGTGCACCCGGCCTCTGGTCGACACCCCCTGCTGCCCGGTGTGCGTAAAACCCTAGCCAATGCAGCTCTGATTGCAGTACGCCATCTTTTAAGGTCGTCATGTGCATCTCTAGCCCAACATGCCTCCAACTCGGGCCGCAAACCTTCCTTTCTACCATAAAATTTATGCACAACCCATTTTCTATCCCATGTTCATTACATGGTGCGCCGCGACCCCCCTTAATGCACTATCCGGCAGTCGTCATGCGCCCTCTTGCCATGTCGATGGCGTTCACCCTCTACATTGTTGCATCCATCCCTTCAACGGTGCATCGTGTACCCCATTTTTGGACATAGATAGTCCCTACCGGTGCGTCCCACCTCTTTCCGACTGTCACACAACCCCACTGTTTGAGATAATCTATGTGTTGAGGTCGTTTATGTGATGTTAATTTGTTTAAATTATTCTAAGCTAGTACTGTTATGTTTTAATCTATTTTGTGATGTTTAATTGTTTGAGTTATTTTTGTCAGTGATCTGTGTTTTAAATTGTTCTACTTGTGTCAAAATGCATTGGATAGGTAATTCAAAAAAATTTAGATCATCCGCTTGCACATTTTGGTGCACCCGCTCGAGGCATGTTGTGTCATCATGCTTGGACTACGAGTTGAGGTAGGTCCCCACGACAGTTTCCTTTACATTTAGAATTTATTAATTTCATGATATTTCATTAATTTTTTGTAAATGAGAAATAATATTTGATAGTTATTTTTCTAATAATTACTCAGTGTAAAAAAGAGTTGTTTATTTTATGAACAACACATGAAATATTTTCTTGGTGAATTGACACACATTAGTGAAAGAATGTCCATTTGGAGTTTGAATATAATTCATAGAACATCAAATTGTAGTTCTGGTTTAATGATAAATGATTTATTATTATGTGTGAGCAAGTGTTTTGGTTCCCTTTAGAAATGAGGTTTTCTTTAAAGTTGGTCAAGGCCCATTGGGCACTTTAATAAAATAAATTATTTTGAAAACCCTATTTGGAGTGACCCAGGGGTGACCCCGTTGTGAAATTTGATTTTGTGTTAGTTGTGTGTGATGTTTGTGCATCAGGACTGGTTACTTTATTGAATTTGTTAACCCACCCCTCCCCTAATTACACTTGTTGACATGGGAACCTGGCATAGTAAGTGAATCTTATAAGAATGATTGCTACACTAGTTCAGATTACACACTGGATAGTGGCTCATATTAGAGAGGTGTTTTGTTATTATTGATATGGGATTGGGCCCCTCGATCAGGCCAGGTAGGGTGACGATCAGGTGTTAGGGAGTTATGACATCATTGAGTAGGGAATTCCATCAGGATACATCACATGTATAGTACATTATGGATTGTTCATGTTATTATAGGTTCAACTCATGTTTTGTTTAGTGATTATTTATATGTGGTAGATGATTGAGTGGAAAATTTTGGTCGCTGGTCCTCATTTTCTGCTTTCCTATTGCCCTTATTCTGCATTGTGTGTTGTGTATGGATTTTCTCTTTACTAACAACTAAAATTTATATTTATAAATTGCTTGAAAAAATGTTTTTAAAATGAAATGCACCTTTTCCCTTTAAATATTAAACTTGTTTATAAATTTAAAAGGGAAACAAAATGTTATTTATTTTAAAAATGGAAATGTGTGTGGAAACCCATATTTTAAATAATTTAGTTCAAACATGAAATTGTTAAATACATTATTTAAAGGTCTTGAATTGGAAATAGATAGATGGGCACACCTATTGAGATTTAATACTCATTCCTATAGTGTTTTCATGTTTTTAGTTTCTGTTTAAGGTTCAACTTGAGCTTGCTTGTTGTGGGTGAGAGTTGGTTATGGTTTGGGGATAGACTCTCGGAGTCGTGAGGAGTTTTGGTTGTGGTCAGGTTAGTATGTGTTGTTGGTCATTGTTTTTCTTTCATTTTATTTATTTACTTTTCATTGTTCTATTTTCTTTCTGCTGTATTATTTATTTACATTGGGTGAAATCATTCCCATTTGTACTCTGTTGATTCCCTGACACTTGTTGCCAGCCCGAGAGGATAGGGAATACATCTCATGCCATGTCACGGACCAGCTCAGGTGATTGGTTCAGGGTCGACCTAGGTTGGTTCGTGAGAATCTCGATGCTCTAAAAAACACATATATGGTACCAAAAATACCATTCCTATTCAAATGAACCCCTAATACCTAGGTCTAAATGGTATAGTCCAACTTTTCAAAGGGGATACCCACTTTAGGAATTTCTTAAACTAGTCTCTAACCACCCAAAACTCAAATAAATCAATGTGCTAATGACCAATTTACAGACCCAAGGTCCTCCCGTGACACATCACCACTCTCGAATAACATCAGGAACTCTCATATTACTATCAACACCCATCATAGTCCTACACTGTATCGGTGTCCTCCTCGTGCCCATGGAACCCATAGCATAATGAGTTCCAACATCACCACAGATGATCAAATCAATGGTGCCTCAAACCCCAATCATGTATGACACTATAATGGTTCCCATATTCCTTGCACCTCAAGTAACCTTTATCCTCAATGCCCCTATTCCAAAGAACCTCAAAATCATGCATCCAATGATGCTAAAATTCAAAATCTAGTTCCACGGAACTCATATATACATATCAAACACCTAATATGATGCTAACCTACATACCAAAATCTGGTAAATCAATATACAACACGTGAAACCAGTGCACCAAAACAGAAATTTTTCAATAGTCCATTACAAATAAAACAAAAAAGAAAATCATGGCCACACCCGCAGTATACCTTTTACTATCACCAGCTAATTATCCCACTCATCCCTTGGATGCTCCATGGCATATACCATCCTGAAGCATGACTTCCTGAAGCCTAACCTTCTTTTGGTTCTTCCCTATCCACTAGCGAATGACCCCCATACTATTTCTGAATATCTCTAATACAACCTCTATTTATAGTTGAACCACATATACCCTCACCTTATACCGATCCTGAAATGACCACTGGGATCTGATTCTACACCTGAACCAGATTTTCGGTTTAACAAGAGGGTCTCCAAAAGAACCACTTGATATTTCAACCAACCCACATGCCCAACACTACTTTAGAGGATGACCACATTGATTCTGGACATGTACTGGCTTCCCACACTAAAAGAATGTCATAGTAGATCCACTCCATGGTGGAATTATCAAGTCCTTCGCTTGACCACCCTAACAGATATCATCTTGGCCTCACTTCATACCATCTAAATCATCGCCACTTTTTTCACCTAAACCCACTACCTGGATCGAGTACGACCAATCCATTAGATTTCCCTCATCTATGAGTGCCTAGTTCATCACCTAAAAAAATTAGCACAATCTAAAAATGCTAAATTAATTTTGAATGAAATGTTGTTAACCATCCTTGATTTTCCTCACCATAGATGTTTCATTGATCACCAAACTAAGTGTGAAGAGATATAGTTTAGTGAACGTCACTGCATAGTCCATGATGGACTTGAAACCCTACTGAAGGCATAGGAACTCCTGATCACTTTCATACCTCAACGTCTCTAGGAAGAAATAATTAAAGAACTATCCTTGACATACGTCCATGTAAAACACTCATGTCAACCATCTTGAACCAGCACCTCCCACCAATATTTAGTTTGTCCTCTAAGAATGTACATCTCTACCTATACCCTCCACCCCGGATGCGTCTCGAGCTACTCAAAGATCATATGAATGATCTCAGTCTAGTTCTCAGCTACCTATGGACTACCCTAACCATGCTAAAGTAGTAGGTTTTTTTTGTCTATAACCAACTCATCAGATACACCATCGATGTCTTTGCTCCCTGAGCACCCCTGTCGATCCCCTGTGAGACACGTAATAGGCTTCACTAGAGCTTCTCATTGAGCCATGACACCAAAGTAGTGAAATATGGAGGTTACCTCGAATGCACTAGAAACTAAGCCCGATCCTATCCCTTCCCTTGATCTTGTACCTGCTATATCTGACCCTTAGGGGTCTGAACCTACTGGTTATCTAACGACACCATGTCCTCGCCGTCTTGATGCTCCATTCAAGCTGTCAAGGTAGAAATCTCTTAAATACCATCAAATTCATAGAAATACCATATCATATAGATATATATCCCAGAAATATGGAATCTTCTAAAAGGTATCATGATCTCACTAGTCATAGCCTTCCCCATTGCAAATATTCCCCAAGAAATCCCAACATCATGGTCCAATTACCCTCCCTCAACAAATCCAAGTATCAATATAATCTCCATACCACACCCATCCTCACAACCATCATTCCCTCAATCCAATGACTGGGTCACCCGACCATGTGATCAATATCACCCCATTCCATGATATATGCCTACTCTTTAAATATCCAGGACCATTTTCCACATCACATTAAATTTTATTTAAATATATATATATATATATATTACTTGTAATATCTAAATAAACAAGGAATAAAAAATTTCATATCATAGGATACAACATTTATTAAGTCCTTTGATTTTTACACATGGTATATTCATTTTACAAAGCATACATGCATTTAAAATTTTGAAATACCTGAAAATGTGCCTATCAAAATCCAAATAAGTAAGAAATATCAATAACACCATGCCATACTGGGATAAGGTTCCAAATATCCCTTACCTCACCGGTTCAATGGCCACACATCACAACCAATGACATCACATTCAAATTGAGCCACCTAGGTGGAAAGCATGTAAACTATAATCTAAGAAAAATAGAATGATAATTTCCACCCATGGAAATTGAGTTCATCCCTCAAACATGGGGTTTCAGTCACCCTTGAACAAGTTATAAACCCTGTTAAAACCTCACCTAATCTCCATCCTACCATAATTGAAATAGTAATACCAAGAAAATAGCTAAAGGAAACTCCTTTAATACAATTTATAGCATCCCTGGCCAGATTATCCATCTGAATATTGCTATCAGGTCGGGTTCCACTTGCCTTAGGCACACTTGAAAAAAAAAGCCTCTTGACTAGAAGAGAGTGTGTAGATAGGTGTAGTGTGGAGGTTGTACTCTCTGGGGATGATAATATATTAGTCCGAGTAAATATATAACATGAAGCAAAATAAATAATACTCTGCAGACCCGAACCGATCCCACCATTAGCAGAAGAATATTCAATACAAGATAAATAGTAAAAGTAAAAAATAAATGACTTTAATGAATGATAAATAAATAGATCATCATACCAGTAAACCACTTTTAGAACAACTAAAAAAACAAGAAAAACATACATTTCATAATAGGTCGTATATAAAATATCCAAAATAAGGGTTCCAAAAGATATGACCATATTATAGTACATATGTATATAAAACATCATGTTTATATAGGAATGAAAGATAAAAAATAGCACCTCCAGATAGAAACAACCTTAAGTTACTATTCTAAACTCTATTCAAGATGCTACGAATTAGATCCTAAAGATAATCCTTTACCTGAATGCAAATTCCTAAAGCCTACCCACATCTGGATGGACCCATCAAGGCTGTGAGAATGAGACATAGTAGGATAACACACATTTTTTTGTACCTAGAATATGTTTTTATGCATGCGTGATAATATAAATAAAATAAAATATGTTTAATGCATTTAAAACTAATACTAACTCCACTAGTGCTCAGAAGCCACCAGAGAGGTGTCACCTGCATCGTACGACAATGAAATTTTTAATAGAGAGGTTCCTTGGTACATTTCCCATGGTACCACTGATGTGACACCCTAGTTGAAGCCTTAGGTTACACCTCAAAATAAACATGACATAACATGCCTTCTGACATCTCATGTCTCAGCAAGTACCGATGTCCTGATGGAATTTCCAAGCAATACAATCTGGTCCCTCAAATCCTAACTCAAAAGAAAATGTTAGCTCAAAGTCTAATAACTAGAGGAAGAGTGATATTTATCCCCAAATAATAGTCACTATTGTTTTTTATAAAAATCATCCATATTTTCATTGATATTTTCCCTCAATAAAAATCTCGTCCCATGTCCTCAAGCATGATGAGCCTCATCCCCTGAAAAATTACCCCATTGCTTTCATCCGAAGGATCCTCACCTTCCACATGTATTTCTACATGAATCACCCACAAAATTTTTTTGAATCCGCACAGCTGAGGTCCTCTACCCACGTGGGTGGTCAAATCATCATCATCAATGGAGTCAACCTCTATGCGCATGACTCAATTTGGTGCTTTCGCCATCGCGGGTGAGTAGAAATTACCAAATAAATAACCTAAGTCACATCAACTAGAACCTCATTCCCCTTAAACCCTATCACTCAAAATATGATGGTCGATCTATCCAATATAATGGGTCATGACCAAACTTATGGCCTCTCCACCTCAATCCTATGTCCACAACATCTAATACTGTTGTCAAAACCACTCAAGCAATTCAGGTCAAGCCTAACTAGTGATCATCATCACTCAATCCTGATGGCCATTCCACCTCAATACCTTGGGACAAGCCTATCATGACCCCTTGGGTCTATTTAGTTCATCTCAAGGAAAAAATAAATTTACAATTCACTTTAAAGAGGCCATTAAATCTAATAATATTGAATTAAGTAACTAAAAAAAAACAACAATTTTTCATGGAGGCCTTGAATGCCTTGGGTTCAATTAAATATTCCAAAAAAATTAAACGAATCAATTTAAATGAATTTTACACCACTGGTCAAACCATCCCAAGGAGTAATGGCTTCTAACTAGCCTTTCTCGAGCAAAAAATGAATTGTGCATTCCCAATTGCATCCAATGGGTCATATAGTTGATTTGATATGTGATAATAGGGTCTCGCTCAAAACCCAATGATGAACTAAAAAGATTCACCCCCCAAATTTCCATGAAAATAAATAGTAATATATGAACCACCTAGCTTGGACCTATAGAAATAGGCACATCTGATATCGATCTCCAATTTGATGAAAGTTAGATTAGATCTGAGTTTCTCTCTAAAACCCTAAAAATTGGCAGAAATGAATCAAATGTATTTAGCATTTTGTGAGGTGAAAACAAGATAAATAATAAGTTTGGGAATGATTATCCTTACCTTTATGACTCCAATGCACCTAAATGATATTAAATTGGACCACAAATTGAGGGCATGGATCAATTGAATATGAAGAAGGAAATGAAGGGGCTCTCCTATTTTTATGAGATGGAAAAAGAAGAAAAAAAGGGAAGAAGTAATGATAAAATAGGGAGGGGAAAATCATCATTTTTTCCCATTTAAGGAGTCTGCATATTTTACTCGCATAGTTTTCAAAACCGTGCACAAACTGTGTGAGATACCATGAATGCATACCTCCTTAGTGGTAGTACCCATGCAGTATTCCTAATGGTTTGAAATAACCATGTGAAAACTAGAAGGAAGCATCTTTAATAACTACATATCACTCACATGATAGTGCACCCTCATTGCATAGTTTACGCCCACCATGTAGAATTTCAAAAACATGTCATGCGGTTACATGAAAGGGGATGTTTGCGTTTACCCTAAACCATGATCCCTAACCTATAACTCCAAAATAGGCCATTCAGCCTCCGAATCTCTTGATCCCTCTTCTAAAAACCCAATTATTTGGCTATGTCTCGAAACTCATGTAAAAACATGATATAAAATTGATTGAACACTTGTAATTGAGTTCCAATCAACAATATAGAAAATGGAATATCAACTAATTGAAAAGATAAAATCTAGATAGGATTTTAACCCAACTCAAAAACATGCGATGTTACACTTAGTTACACCAATTCATTCATAGGTATTAATCCTTGGATGTGAACTAAGTTATGTTGATGAAACATTCATGTTATAGTTCCATGATAATTAAAATCACCCCAAATTGGTTCAGTTAGGAACTTTGAACTAATCTTTGTCTTTAACATATGTAGTAAAAAGCTATACCAACTTAATATATATATGTATGATTGATGGATTTTTATCATCACATAAAAAATTTCAATTTTATCTTTTTACTGCATTTTTATATTATGTTAATTAACATTAGTGATTAAAAATTTCCTAGATATAGTGTATGCCTAATCCATATTATTTTTGATTTATCTTGCCTTCAGGTTAATTTATTAATTAATGTGATCATGAAAATATATATATAATGATAGTAAACCTAATACAGGATAGAAATTTTTTTTTGTATTGGTATGATCATGAGAATTTACTCATAGTTATTTCATCTAGTCAGTGATAATCTAATGGTCGACCTCAGGCGAACACCATGAACCAAGACTGGGTTTTTGTTACATCATTCCACCTATCCACCTATATACCTCATGGATGGTTTTGATCTTGGCTCTTAACTTGAACCACCTCTAATATCTGTTAAGCTTCATCTACTATATATGATTTTACAGACACTTAGGTGGGTGGAACTAACGGACTAGTGAAAGGGTTTAAATAAAAGGAAATTGCAGTCTCATAGAATATTATATAATTAGAGGAGGTATGATGTGTATGAAATCATTTTAGTTTAGTAATAAATTAAAATGAAACCAATAACATACAAAGTTATGGTCTATTCACATGATCAACCTCATTCAGGAAATGAATTATGAATTAAATAAAATTATCCTTCCATTCTAATCATTATTATTCAAGATAAATCACATTGGAATTAATTACAAATATTATTTAACAAAAAAATATTCTATATTAATTATTATACAAATTTTATAGATATTCACATCCATCATAATTTCAAAAAAAAAATTATTTAAAATTAACTATGTACAAAACATGTACAATTGAGGATACATGATGAGTACCCATCTGAACATCCTTTGTGTATTATATTCATATTCATATTACTAACGAGACTTGTAAAATACATGGATTTTCGTGTAGTATCAAGGAATGTACAAGTCAACTAAATGATACATGCAATACTAAATATTTTTATATCATGTTATCTATTCAATGTGTGTAGAGTAATGGTTGCAATAAAACTTATACACAATATGTATTTTTGAATATTACCCCAAGATTAAATATAAATTTAATATAAATATAAATATATATAAAACAACACATGGTTTTTACATATTCAAATAAACGACCCATGAAACACATGTTGACAATGTTTATGAAATATGATAAATTGTTTTTTAATTCTTCATAAATTGGTAATGTACAAGATGTGTACAATTCTATTGCTTATTTTTTATAGTTCTCTCCATCTATTTATAGAACACACCTAGAGGATCATTTTGTAATCATTACTAGAAAATTAATGGATTATCTATTGTGTACATGGGATAAAGGTCATGTGGTCTATGAGTTACATGGTCACCAGTCATGTAGGTTGTCTAAGAAAATACACAGCCCATTGTTGATTGATGGACTACACATCATGTACGGGTGTTATATGTCATGTAAGTAGGCTAACCCTAGGCCAGGATATCTCAAAACAAATATGGTGTATTTAAATAGACACAAAATATAATAAATACACACAGGTTTAATTTATACATAATTAATTCATGGATTATCTTGGTGCATTAAACATGGGTACACATCGTGTATCAATGAGCTACATGGTGTGTACTCTTGTGTTATCTATTCAGAAACCTCGGAACCTCCAGATGAGGTCTTCAAAATGTCCTTTATTCATGAAATTAATATGTTTTGATTATATTTTCAAGAACAAGGATGGATAAGAGAAGGTCTCATGATTCTAATTAAATAAAAATTAAACTATAATTTAAAACCAGTGAAAAATGTTTTAATCAGTCACTTATCTTTAAAAAGTTAAAAATAATTATGTAACCCCTTTAATATAACTTGAAGGTTTTGGGCATATCAAATGTGATGGATGCGGTATTACCAACATATATTTTTTTCATAATTAATGATTAGTTTGATATCTACATCAATTTTTGTCATGACCAATGGAATTACATTAAATATTATTGATGAGACAATGCCAGAACCAAAATGAAGGATCACCACATAAAGATTTATAATTTATTTAAGCAATTAAAGAATTTCCATGTGATTAATTCTTTCTTTGTTAATTAATTTTTGCACATATATATTTCATAAAATCATTGTGATGTAGGAATAGAGTGTAGATTCCCTATATTGGTGATCTACATATGCTCTATGAGCCTTCAGACATCTTCATAGGAATCTTTGGGTTCTAACTCAGAAGATTAAAACCATTACATTGTTTATGATTGATCACCATAAGAATATCTTCAAGAAGGATTCTCTTTCGCCTCTCTAGAATCAAGAATGGTGTCGGAGGAGGAACACTCTCTAATTTTGATACACCTCCTTCTGTAAGGGTGATAAATAAGGGACAAATTTCCCATCTCTTGGAAAACCACAAAGTAGTGGCAGAATAGGAAAATCTCTGTACGTAATCTATTATTACATGGGTTTTGATCCTAAAGTGTGATTTTTTTTCAATTTTAATGATCTTAACCTAAAACTTGGATTTTTCTGCATATATGAATGGGATGGGAATTTTTATACCACCAATGTACGAAACACGGGTACATAGGTATGGATATGTATATATAGGTTGAAGTGGGCTTACCGTAATCTGAGGATGTTATGGGATATTACTTATTATATAGGGAATATGAATAAAAATGATAAGAAAAGTGATAATATGTGTTTTGGACTCTATGTGTAGATTCTAGTATAGGTTAACATGTACACCACTCTGGTGGAAGTTGTTTTCTTGACAACAAGACATGAAAGTATGAAACATGAGATCTAATATGAGAAGATGCTTAAGTTTTTTCTACGGTTCTTTTTATTTGGTCATATTCTTGTTGAATGTAAAAGGGACAATGAGTGAAGATTCTTCAAGGTGAAAGGGTGTGATGATGACACATGTCGAGGAATAAGGGGAAACAAAAGGTAATTTCTCCCAATAATCAACACCTCAACATGATTGGAACCTTTATAGATGGGGTGGAGAAGCCTGTGTCTAATCTGGTTAAGAATATTTTGATGGATGATCCATGATGGAAATCTAGAAAACAATTTAATGACAAGGCGGTGGGGGAACTGAAGGGGTAGGAGACCTATGAAGATGAGTTTCAACTTGTTCTAAATTATGTAGCTCCTAGAACTAGTGTTGGAACAAGCATTTATAAAATTACTATTGTGATAGAGGGACCCCCAAGAACAACGTCATATGAGTAACCCATGTATCCCCCTCCCAAATAATACATGGAAACACCCTACTGATACATATAATAATCCAGAATCAATAAATAATGGTCAATAAATTATTTCTCCCACAATGGGACATGTTGGATTTGAGTAGGATGGTTCCTTAATCAAACGCCCCTCAGTTTAGATTTCAAAAAATGATCATAAAAGTGTTTTAAATACAGTAAATTCTAATAGTAATGAGTAAGATAGTGCATTGAACACACCCCTCTCAGCTAGGAATGTCTACATTGATGGGATGGATGACATACCTATTATAAACTCTATGTTTAATAAATGATTCTTGAAAATACCTTTTACTAATGCTTTTCTAAGGAAAATACCATTCGAAAATGATCCTGGATAGTTTTAATCATGTAAAAATCATAACTATTAATGGAAGCTTCTGTTATGATGATACTGATAAACTGAAATCCTTTAAGAATATTGGAAATTTACTAATTATGGAGGAGGGCGATACTAGATATTCACCAACTGAACAAGTTGGAACAATTGAAAAATTAGGGATAGATTCAACTTAAATGTCAAGGTGGAAAGTAGCTAGAGGAAAATAAAAAAGTAAACAATGATGTGGAAAGCGATAAAGATCCACTAGAAATGAAAAAATCTCTTCATCATCGAATATCCTTTATTGGAATTTTCAGGGTCCCAGGAATCTCTGAAGTCCAAGTCCTATATACATTACATTATATCCTAGAATACAATGCCCATTGGTATTGAAGATCCTAAAATACACTATAAAAAATGAAGGACATTGTAATGGGCGTTTCTTGGGTATAGTTTTATCTCCCAAAGCCTTCATAGCGCAATCATGGATCATCTTTGGGTCCTAGAAAATGTTATCTTCTACATATCACTAAGAATCATAAAATCCAAATATATTTATATTTTTCATAAAATTCAATCTTGCATCCACTTATATTGACATCATAAATTATATGAATGGGTTTAGGGAAATATCTTGAGGAAATATCAAAATACCTAATCCATAAATGGATGATTTTGGGTGAATTCATCATTGTCCTAAAACCTGATGAAAAAACAAGACTACATTTCAATAGAGTATCCTAAAATATAATTTTACCGATGAATTGATCAATTTAACCTTAATAAGGTTCTAGTTATAGGTATGTAATTTACGTGGAGAAGTTATACTCTGAATGGAATATGGGAAATAAAATTGAATAGTTTTTTGTCCAAATGGATTAAAGGAGTGTTGGCACTATAATATTATTCCACACCCTTCTCAAGCACCACTTTGGTCATAATATAATTATTTTTGATATTTTCACTCAAACTGTATGTTCAATTCCCCAACCATATTATTTCAATAATTTTTGGCCTATTACCTTGGGATGTTGGAGAATAATTTCATGGGCATGGATAATGAAACCTCCAAGTAATTTAATTCACACAATTGCTAAAAATTTGAATAATGTTAAAAAATTATTAATATATTAGAGTAGGAAATCTTTTTCCAACGATGAAATTGAAAATAAATGTTCTTAAGAACATTTATATGGCTATAAAATAAGAAATCAACATAAAATTAGTCCCACTAGAGAAGAAATACAATCTCTATAAATGCTTGAATTCCTCTTAAACAACAATCAACTAATGGTTCAAAATCACTTAAATGTTATATGGATGAAATGTTGGAATAGGATTTCAAAACAAATCATAGACTACAAAATGAAAATAGAATAACAGCATGGACTAAGGCTTTCAATATTAATGGGTTTTTTCATACCTCTAAAAGTGAAATCTCAAATGTAGTGGTGAATTAAATTAATGAACTCTACTCTGATGATGTGATAAACAATACACCTAAGATGACTGATAAAATATCCCCATTAATTGAGGCTCATCAAAATCGAGTCCTTAATATGGCCACTTCTACAAAGGAAATCAAAGAATCCCTTTTTCCCATAGACATGGAATGTGGTGATAGTACAGATGAATTTACTACTAAATTTTACCTATTTTATTGGGATATCGTTTAGGATGATATGACTAACGAAATAAGGGGATTTTTCACTCATGCCTCTAAACCCTTTTGGGTCAACTAAATCATCTTTGCTCAGATACTGAAACGCATGGCCGATTTTCACCAATCGACTGGTCAAGGATCCGATGCCCTGCTAATGTGTATAACAACACTCAAGTCGAATCCTCGGTGATGATACTTTTTTTAATAGTAAATTGATTTTTGTTGATTGTTTTTTTTTGATTGGGGGTTTGTTTTTAGAGCATATGAAATAATTTATGGATGATGTTTAATTTAAGAAATTGATAATTATTGGGGTGATATCATTATTATGGAGTTAAGCTTGTGATATCCTTGAGGTTTTCTTTATATTAATTTAAATTAACACCCACATCACAAGATAACGTTGTTTGGAATTCCTAAGTGTTAAAGGTTTAATCCAAGACTTAACTTATCTTAGGGTTATAATAATTAACATTAATTGTTTACGGTATTGTATTTATGGTTCCAATAATCCATGGAAACCACATGTTAAATAAATTATGTCATTAATCCATGACATGTTAAGTCCAACATACACAATGCTAAATTACTGAATACTCGTCGAAAAAATACATTCAATCACTTAACATCCCAAAATTTTGAATCACCCCAATGAGATATTTACTCATCCATTTGAGTGTTTAATAATATGGTTATAATTATTATGACTATAAATTAAGAATAGAAGAAAAAGAAAGTGATAGGAAAGGAGTTGTGCATCGAACACACACACACAAACAATGATGAGAATTAAATATAGTATTTCGATTGAATGAGGAAGAAAACGAAGGGAAGGGGATTAATCATAATTTCAAATATTTTAAGATAATTAATATTTAATAACATATGGAGGGTGATTAAAATAGATGATGAAGAAGAAACTTGCACTAAAACAGAATTACAAAAACAACACATACAAGATTACAAATGAAGAAAAGCACAAAAGTGATAGGAAACAATGAGAGGAGTAAGGGTATCTCAAGTAATAACTTGAGTATGTAAGGTCCTCACAAGCCTTTTTATAGGCTTTGGTCATGCCAATATGTGCTCTTATCTTCTTTAATGCCAACCCCTTTGAAGGATATGAGGGGGATGTATTTATAGCCCAATAAAGTGGACTGTTTGCATTCCCAATCTGTCCCTCAACTTTGCTCGATGATTTGGACATCGCAACAGAAGAATCTCAAGATATATCCTTCTTCAAAGTTTTAGATAATAAGGTTGGAATACTACTCTAAAAAATTGGAGGCATTTGGATTTATGTTTCCAAAGTTATGTACGGTTGATTAAACAATTTTAATCTTTCGATTTCAATCCTGTATTTTTGATGTCCAAAATGTGAAAGGGTTTTTGAACAGGAATATGCCTTCAAAACCGAATTATTTCTTCAAAAAAATAAGCCTCCTAAATCTCCTCTTTCACAATGCAAAATCCCAGATCGATTTTATGATTACATCATGAGATATGTCATGAATAGTGTCCATATTTTAATTCCCATCTAGAAAAGTGGAATGGACTTAAATACATTAATTTGGCCCCTTGATCTTATAGTTGGATCTTAAAATTATTATCCATGATTCTTTTGGATAATCTCGATCATATGGTGGAGTTTCATAAAATTTGGGCTTCGGGATTTAGACCAATAACTCAATCAACATTGATGGTCCAATTTCATCACAAATTCTTTGCGTCTTCTTGTGTTGACAATATGAGCCCTCAAATAGAGGAATTGGACCATGATTCCTTCTAATGATATGTGATAAATTCAATAAACAATCCTAAAAAACAAGAATCACATAATCTGAATTATTAGGGTGAGGTTTATAAATAAAATAGTAAACTGAATCAATTTGACTACTTCTAAAAATGCTCAAAAATTATACTTAGTATTAAAATATTAATATTTCACACACATTATGGACATTTAATATAGAATAAATAAAGGGAGTATATAATAAGTCATGAAAATATTAATAACATAAACTCATCCATAATTATTCTCATGCATGTCCTTATGTGCCACAAATATAAAAACATAATAAAATCATTTTCACTCACCAACAAATAGTAAAATTTTGTTTTCTCCAATCAGAGGAGGTTTAGACTATTTCACTCATCCATTTTGAAATCCACCACAAGTTTTTACTGAAAAAATGTTCCAAAAATAATTCATTTTTTCATGCTCAAATTTAGAAATGGAAAATGTGGACACTCAAAACTAACACTTCCCAAGATGATAAAATTCATTTGTATAGGTTCACTCTTTCACCAACCAAAAGTGAAAATCTTAGAGTTTGAAAGAGATCTCAACTTCAAATCCCTATATAAAGTGCACAATAATCAAGAGGTATTTTTAAGGGGTTTATTATGGCTATGGGACGGTAGGAATATAATGTCCAATAGAGAGAAGAATAAGGGTAAAACACCAACATAAAAAAAACAAAGCACATTTTTTTTGAAATAAAACATGGAAGTAAATGAAAAAATATATTTACAAGGGAATTATTGTGTGAATAAAGACACAATAGAGGATGAAAATTAGAAGGGTATGAGAAGATAAAATATTTACAAACCACAAAACTTCTCCCAATGACATAAGAATATAATGCAATTGTTCTTTTTTTCTTTTTTTCTCTTTCTTGAACGTTGAACTTGGAAATGATCTCACACTCATATCCCAACCCATGATTGATCTCATCACAAAACTAATTGTAATAGTTATAACAAGATCAAAGGCTGAGAAATAGTTATTTTTGACATACCCAAGACACAACCCATTCTTATTTTCATTTTTTTGGCATTTTTTATTTTTTATTTGATTTTTTTGAACATTTTTCAATTGTACATGATAAACATATATACATTCCCAAACCCCACTGAAGGACAGCCTCTCCCCCACACTTAAAATGATTCTTTCCCTCAAGCATAAGATAATATAGTGACATCAAAAAAGGGTACGAAAAGGAAATACATCACACCACACTTAAATTTCAAAAAATTATGCAAAGAAAATAAATGTTGATATTGGGTGGGATAATGAATTGGGCTTGTAATGTGGATTTCAATGAAATGGTTTTCATAGGCTCGAAGGGGCTTTCAAAAGGAGGATTAATGTAAGGGAAATGGGAGGTTATTTGGATATTGTGATTATCATGTGGTTTAGAAAATACATCTATCATATTAATGCACAAAAAAGTAGGAAATACAACTCGAAGGTCCACAAACTCAAGACTCACAAATGGGGGAGGAAAACACACATGTTAAAAAGATGGCCATAGGTGGCCATGGAATGAAAGAAAATTTTGTTCCTCACGGGTGGGGAAAATCATTTTCCAATTCAAAAATTGAGCATTCCAAATTTGTTGGTTTTGACACAAAATTATTTAACCAAAGTCATGATGAAAATACACAATTTTTTAAATGAAAAAATGCCTGTTTAATCCACAAAAAAGGTTGGAAAAAATTTCAAAACTCGATGGTGAGTAAGCACGACTTCTGATTTTTTTGTATTTTTTTTGTTATTATTTGTTTTTTGTTTTTTTAGATTTTTTTAAATTTTTAATAAATACACACTCACACAAAAGAGAAGGTGAAAAAAATAAAAGGTTTGAAAAAGAAAGTGGTAAAAAAATGAAAGACAGAGGAGGAAGAAGAAAGAGGTAGAGGGAGGAAGAGAGAGAGAGAGTTAAGGGGAAAGAGGTACCCCTGGTTTGGATTTGGTGGGTTGCCATCTCCATCTAGTGGTGAGTCGACTGTAGAAGTTGGGGATCCAATGGAAGTCAATGTTGATCCAGGATTGTGTGTCCTATCATGGTGATGCTTTAACCAATGTCCATTAACCGTGAATGTCCTTTTAGAAGAGGGGTCTTGGACTTGCATTGTACAAAATGGGTAAACATTAGTAATAACAAAATTACCTTCCCCACAAGAAATAATCATACCTGGGTGAAGCTGAAATCGAGAATTAAAGAGCATTAACTTTTCAACTTCATAAAATACCTATATCAGGTGTGTTTATCATGTACTTCCATGGATTTTTCTTTGTAGAGAATAGAATTCTCATAAAAATCAAGTCGAAGATCCTCCGGTTCATCCAATTAAAACAATCTATTTTCACCGGATTTCTCAAGATCAAGATTAAATGTTTTCACTGCCCAAAATGACTTATGTTGGATTTCAACTAGAAAATGACATGCTTTACCAAAAACTAGCCTAAAAGGAGACGTCCCAATTGGAAATTTATAGGTAGTTCAATAATCCTAATGTGCTTCACTAAGTCTATCAAGACAGTCTTTTCAGGTGGGTTTTACAATTCTCTCAAGCACTCTTTTCACTTCTCAATTAGAAAGTCCAGCCATGCCATTTTTTTGGGGATGATATGCAGTTGAATTTTTATGTATGACCCCAGTCTTTTACAAAATAGATTCCATGGTTTTATTAAAAAAATGGGTTCCTAAGTCACTTATCAAGGAACGAGGTGTGCCAAATCGGTGGAAGATGTGTGTCTTTAGGAACTCACTAACAATATGTGAATAATCCTTTCTAGTGGGTTTGGCCTCTACCCACCAAGAAAAATAATCATCCACAAGAAGAATTTATGAAAATCCAATGGATGGGGGGAATGGAACCATGAAATTGATTCCCCAAACATAGATGATCTCACAGAAAATTAATGGTTTTTGGTGCATTTCATTTCTCTTTGAAATTGTACCAAACTTTTAGAAGTGGGACATGATTGAAATAACTCATGTGAGTCCTTGAAGAGTGAAGGCCATAAGAATCCGGAGTCTAGGACCTTTTGGGAGGTCCTCTGTGGTCCAAAGTGGCCACCATCAAGAATTGAGTGACAGAATTCTAATATGAATGAATGTTCATTTTCATCAACACATCTCCTTATTACCATGTCACCCCCAGTTTTCCAAAGTTTATTTTCTTCCCAAAAATAGTATTTTGAATCACTTTTCAACTTCATTTTTTGTTCTTTTGAAAAATTTTCCGGAAAAACACTATAAACCATGTAATTTACAATTGGGGCATACCATGGTATTTTTGGAGTGAGAGATCAAAGATGCTCGGTGGGGAATTCAGGATTGATGATTTCATAATGAGAAGAATTATAAATTCTACTCAAGTGATCAGATAAAGGGTTTTATTTTCCTAGTCTATCTTTTATTTCAAGGTCAAAATCTTGGAGCATTAGGATCCATCTTATTATCCTCGGTTTGGAATCACTTTTCTTGAATAAAAACTTTATAGCAGAATAGTCTGTGAAGATGATGATTTTGGAACCTAAGAGATAGGGCCGGAATTTATCTAAGGCAAAAAACATTGCTAAAATTTTCTTTTTAGTGACAGTGTAGTGATTTTGAGTTTCATCCAATGTTTTTGAGGCATAATAGATGGAATGGGGAATATTTTCTCTTCTTTGACCAAGAACAGCCCCAACGGCTCTACCAGAAGAATCACACATCAACTTAAAAGGGTAAGGACCCATATGGGGTTGGATTATTGGGGAGAATGTTAGATCAGTTTTGAGTTCAACAAAGGCTCTCTTACAAACCACATCGAAATGGAAAGTGACATCATTTTTGAGAAACTGAGTTTGTGGGAGGGAAATAATACTGAAGTTATGGATGAATCTCCAATAGAAACCAGCATGACCAAGAAATGAATGGATGTATCGAACAAAAGTGGGTTGAAGAAGTGATTAGATCACTTCAATTTTGGCAGGATTGACTTCAATACCATATTTTGAAACTATGTGCCCTAGAACAATCCCATTTGCAACCATGAAGTGAAATTTTTCAAAATTTAACACAAGGTTACACTTGACACACTTTTGAAGGACTAGAGACACTACTGGAAAAGTTGTCTATACCAATGGTTTATAACCGTTTCTATAGGCAGGAAAACTGTTGGTGTAGGGTATACCAATGGTTTTCCAAACCGTAGGCCAGTAAGGCATGGGGAAATCCCTTTACCAATGGTTTCATTTAAACCGTTGGTATAGGTTCTTAGAAATCTGGAAAACAATTTACCAATGGTTCAGAACCGTTGGTAAAAGTTTTTCAATATTTCTGGAAGACAATTTACCAATGGTTCAGAACCGTTGGTATAAGTTTTTCCAGATTTTTGGAAAAATCTTTACCAACGATTCAAAACCGTTGGTAAAGAGATTCCCAAAAATTCTGCACAGCAGCACCCAAAAGCCCCCCCAGAAGCTACACCTGCATAAAAAAACAGTGCACAACAGCCCTCAGTATACCCTCCACTATACACCTGCGTAAAAAATATCACAAAAGCCACATACAAACTTCAAACATTATAAAAAACACCTAAAATATCCCAAAAAACACATGACAACAATCATCCGGTGGTAATTCACCTCACCCATCAAATTATAATAGGCAGAATAGTTTGATAAATATCTATTAAAGTTGAATAAGACTTTCAAATTGACACAAATCCCATTTTTTTTTGTGATACTAGGTTTGGGTATGTAATGATTTGTGATGAATTGTGCATTGAACTTGTATTGTTTATAATATATGGTGAAAAGATATTTTCTTAGGAGTCTCGTCACTTATGACCCCAATAGTGAAACTACCAAACTCATGAAAAAGAGTCGTTGATGAGTGTAAATTTCAGTTGTATTCAATTAAAATGATTTCCTTTTGAAATAAAAAAGAGACATTGAGTGGTGTCATCCACACCGCGACTCGGATTAAGGCAGAGTTGACTCGTACACATCACAAATGACCCATGGATACGTGTCCTAAAGTATCAACAGTATCTGAATGCCTTTGGTCTATTTTCCATATGTCAGTTGTTGTTTTAACTTAAACTATTTTCCATTTCAATGAAAAGTGAAACACTTTGAGTGGTGCTGGCAACACCGCGCCTTGGATTGAGGCGGTGTTGACTCGTACACGTCACAAATGACCCATGTATCATTTTCCTAAAGTTTCAATAGAATCCGAAAGCGTTTGGTTGGTTTTCCGTATGTCTTTTTTTTACTTAAAAGCGCATCCATTTTAAACAAAAGAATGAAACTTTGAGTGGTGTCGGCCACACCGCACCTCGGATTGAGGCGGGGTTGACTCGTACCCGTCACAAATGACCAATGGATACATGTCCTAAAGTATCAACAGTATCCGAATGTGTTTGGTCAGTTTTCCGTAAGTGGTTTTTTTACTTAAAAGCGCATCCATTTTAAACAAAAGAAAGACACTTTGAGTGGTCCCGGCAACAATGGCCCTCGGATTGAGGCGGGGTTGACTCGTACATGTCACATATGACCCATGGATACATGTCCTAAAGTATCAATAGTATCTGAATGCCTTTAGTCTGCTTTCCGTATGTCAGTTGTTGTTTTAACTTAAACCATTGTCCATTTTAAAGAAAAGTGACAAACTTTGAGTGGTCCCAGCCACACCGGCCCTTTGATTGAGGCGGTGTTGACTCGTACACATCAAATATGACCCATGGATCTTTTTCCTAAAGTTTCAACAGAATCCGAATGCGTTTGGTCGGTTTTCAGTATGCAAGTTTTTGTTTTCACTTAAAATCCTGTCCATTTCAAATAAAAGTTAGACACTTTGAGTGGTGTCGGCCACACCGCGCCTTGGATTGAGGTGGGGGTGACTCGTACATGTCAAAAATGACCCATAAATCATTTTCTTACTGTTTTAACAGAATCCTAAAGTGTTTGGTCGGTTTTCCGTATGTCGTTTATTTTACTTAAAAGCGCATCCATTTTAAACAAAAGAAAGACACTTTGAGTGGTACCGGCCACACCGGCCCTCGGATTGAGGCAGGGTTGACTCGTACATGTCACATATGACCCATTAATCGTTGTCCTAAAGCTTCAACAGAATCTGAATGCGCTTGGCTGGTTTTCGGTATGTTAGTTGTTGTTTTAACTTAAACTGGTGTTCATTTCAAAGAAAAGATAGGCACTTTGAGTGGTACCGGTCACACCGCGCCTCAGATTGAGGCGGGGTTGACTTTTACACGTCAAATATGACCAATGGATCATTGTCCTAAAGTTTCAACAGAATCTGAATGCGTTTGGTCAGTTTTCCGTATGTCAGTTGTCATTTTAACTTAAATTGTTGTCCATTTAAAAAAAAGATAGACACTTTGAGTGGTTCCGGCCACACCGCACCTCGGATTGAGGCGGGGTTGACTCGTACACGTCACAAGTGACCCATGGATCTTTGTACTATAGTTTCAACAGAATCCAAATGCGTTTGGTCGGTTATCCATATGTGGTTTTTTTTACTTAAAAGCACATCCATTTTAAACAAAAGAAAGACACTTTTAGTGGTATCGGCCACACCGGCCCTTGGAATGAGGAGGGGTTGACTCTTACAGGTCACAAATGACCCATGGATACATTTCCTAAAGTATCAATAGTATCCGAATGCCTTTGGTCCGTTTACCGTATGTTAGTTGTTGTTTTAACTTAAACAGTTGTCCATTTCAAAGAAAAGTGACACACTTTGAGTGGTCCCGGCCACACCGGCCCTCAGATTGAAGAGGGGTTGACTCGTACACATCACATATGACCCATGGATACATGTCCTAAACTATAAACAATATCCGAATGCCTTTTGTCCATTTTCCTTATGTCAGTTGTTGTTTTAACATAAACTGTTGTCTATTTCAAAGAAAAGTGACACACTTTGAGTGGTCCCGACTACACCAGCCCTCGGATTGAGGCGGGGTTGACTCGTACACGTCACATATGACCCATGGATCATTTTCCTAATGTTTCAACAGAATATGAATGCGTTTGGTTGGTTTTCCGTATGTCATTTGTTGTTTTAACTTAAACCGTTGTCCATTTCAAATAAAAGTGAAAAACTTTGAGTGGTCCTGGCCACACCGGCCCTCGAATTGAGGTGGGGTTGACACGTACACATCAAAAATGACCCATGGATCTTTTTCCTACAATTTCAACAGAATACGAATGCGTTTGGTCAGTTTTCCGTATGTCAGTTGATGTTTTAACTTAAACTGTTGTCCATGTTAAAGAAAAGTTGACACTTTGAGTGGTGTCGGCCACACCGCGCCTTAGATTGAGGTGGGGTTGACTCATACACGTCACAAATGACCTATGGATACATGTCCTAATGTATCAACAATATCTAAGTGCGTTTGGTCAGTTTTTCGTATGTGCTTTTTTGTTACTTAAAAGCGCATCCATTTTAAACAAAAGAAAGACACTTTGAGTGGTCCCAGCCACACCGGCCCTCGGATTGAGGAGGGGTTGACTCGTACACGTCACATGTGACCCATGGATACATTTCCTAAAGTATCAACAGTATTCGAATGTCTTTGGTCAGTTTTCCGTATGCCAGTTGTTGTTTTCACTTAAAATCATGTCCATTTCAAATAAAAGTTAGACACTTTGAGTGGTGCCGGCCACACCGCTCCTCGAATTGAGGAGGGGTTGACTCTTACATGCCAAAAATGACCCATGGATACATGTCCTAATGTATCAACAGTATTTGAATGTGTTTGGTCCGTTTTCTGTATGTGGTTTTTTTACTTAAAAGCACATCCATTTTAAACAAAAGAAAGACACTTTGAGTGGTACCAGCCACACCAGACCTCAGATTGAGGTGGGGTTGACTCGTACACGTCACATATGACCCATGGATCGTTGTCCTATAGTTTAAACAGAATCCAAATGCGTTTGGTCTATATTCCGTATACCAGTTGTTGTTTTCACTTAAAATCCTGTCCATTTCAAATAAATGTTAGTGGTGTCGGCCACTACTTCAAAGCACATTTTCCATATCATCTTCCACATGCATAAACATGAAATACATGGATAACTAAGAAAGCTAAGTAAAAAAATAGAAAAATGAGCATCAAATTACCAAGGAATACTAAAGGTCTTTGTAGTAGACTAATCATACAATAAGAATCAAGTGCAAAAAACAGAATCTAAATGCAACGTCCCTATGAAGCAGAGGAAAACCCCAAAGTAGAAAACCATGTTAAAAAATAAAGAGTTATACAGAATTCAAAAATGTAATGGATCAATCTGCCTCTGATCACCATCACCATCACTACTATCATCATCAGCCTCATCCTCGCCTCCATCTCTGTCCTCGTCGTTGTCCTCATCCTCGACATCATCCTCACCCTCGTCCCCATCCTCTCCCACGGCCCCATCCTCGCCCTCGTCCACATCTTCATCCTCACCCTCTTCCTCTTCAGCATCCTCATAATCACCATGAACGTCATCATCTCGATGGCCACTAGAGCTGCCGCCTGGTGCATTGGATGATGCACCCATCGATGACATAAATGTCTAACAAGCTGCACTAGCCTCTGGTGGAAGTGATGAAGATAAAGCTCTTATCAGTTTCATAAATTCTCTGTCTCTTTTTTGAACTTGTACTTACAACTCTGTGACCCTTTTATCAGACTGTCTTGCATGCTCCTTGACCTGTTCCAACTCGGTGGTACTATAATGGATTTCTGGAGACGACCAATACTTCTTCGGGACTATATTCTTACCAGGTCGGCAACGTACTCGACCAGAGTGCTCATATCCCAAAACCTGATATAAATGATCGTGTGGCCCAAAATTGCCAGGCTCATGGGCATCAAGAGCCTCTAAAGCAGCCTGTAAAAAATATTTATAGATTATTAAATTTCAAATTAGATATTAAACATTGAAATAAACAAATTAAAACTTACAATCTTCTCCTGGGTCGGTTCATTTACCGCAGTTGCATCTTTTTTTCTTCTACTCGAGCAAAACAATTTTTCTCGAGGGATACGTCCTTCAATATTCATTTTGTGCTTCTGTAATGACATTGAAACAATATAAAGTGAAAGTATAATCATATATTCATTATTCAATAAATCACATAATTTAAGTAGGATCCAATAAAAAGGGAAAGTCCTAAAGAAAAATTATAAACAACTATATCGTACCTGCTGCCTCTCATGATCTGACATTGTTGTGCGCCCCAAAGTGTGGAGGTATATCTTTGAATCAATGTTTTTTTTGTTTTTTTCAGAATATTCCTAAATAATGATTAATAATTAATAAGATTATATTAATGCAAAATATGAAAACTCTCATTTAAATAACTCAAATGAGATTAATACCTTAAATTTGGAAGTTTCCCAATGGGTAATCATTTGGCGATATTGCTCTATCGGGCAATCATCCACAATAGGTAATGTATCTAACTCTGTGACCACTCTATCACACCATCCAACATACAGCTCATGCTTATAAGCTCTCCAAAGCACTCCTAGCTCTTTTAAACGCGCTGATCGTGCACCTTTTCCATCAGGGAAGTTAAACCGAAGCTGAAACCAAATTGATTAGTTCATTTAAATACAAAAATATACTACATTAAATCCAATAGATTTTTTACCCATATTTGTGCCCACGCGTTATCCTTGACTTCGGGTGGCAGATGTCTCCAAGAGAGAGGGCTGACCGGAATGATATCGAAGTATTTGGCTAGCATCGCCAAAAAACCCTGACATTGCTGCCCAGATTTCTCAATCATTTGTCCATCAACATTGTATTCTACCATCAACTGTATCTGGAGGTTCCATACCGCACGCAAGTGAGTATGCCCCCTCCCCCACCTCCTATCTGTAGATGAATCTGTTATTAATGAAAAATAATATCAATACAAGTTATAATAAAAATAAATTTTGGTATAAAAATTTGGTAGAGTTTTATAAATATACCTGTGGTAGTCGGATCAATGGGTGAAGAAGCTGAAGGAATATCCTGTACAGGTGGAGTGTCCCTCAGTGTATGCTCCTCAGCCACATACTGTGTCGCAGCAGGAGTCGAAGAAGGTGGAATATAATAACCTGGAGATAATGAACCAGAAGAAAAAGATGATGGCATAGACGTCTGGCCAGCTGGTAGTGTAAACATCAGAGGTCTAAATATCTCATATGTCCCTAATGACACGCCAGGATCAAAATAGGGCGTAGAAGATACGTCTATGGTAGTGGATCGTCTAACTCTCTCCCCACGAGCCCTCGTACCACCAACCTCTCTACTGGGAGCAATATCAGGCTCCTCGTCAGATATCTGTCGTCTAGGGCATGGATCCTGAAAAAAAGTTTGACAGAAAAGTAAAAACATGATATTATAAGTTATTGAAATATTTATATTTGAAATAAAATACTCACAACAGGGATGAGTGGAGGAACACCCATCTGTACCATGTGACGATTATTATCTGTCATCTTTTTCTGCCGCCTCTCTTCAATGGGTGTCATTTCCTACAATGAAAACAAATATGGAAGTAATTAGAAACAGATAACTAATGTGTAACCCAAAAAACAAAATATAGAATAACCATTATGATAAAAAGAACATAATGAAACAGAAGATTTATGGTGTTATGAAGGTAAGTACTAGGATATACACTCTGAATGATGTAGGTGAAACATGTAGGTGAGAACACGACTGTATGATTCTATATATTTCCCACCACAACTTCGGGTTCACAATCAACTCTGACAATTGAGTTGTTGGGGTCATCATAAGTAATAAACGGATTGCTTCCAATTCCAGTAGGGATAGTGTCAACTTCATCATCACCATCATCAAAAACATGTCTGGGATTTACTTCAATAATTACCCTGAATTTAGGATGACGATGATCTTTGACATAAAAAACTTGTTTCACCATTGATGCCAATACATATGGTTCATCGGTGGCAAGAGTGCGAGTCATGTCAATAACTCGAAATCCAAAATCATCAATAAAGGTTCCTTGCCTCGTCATTGAATCAAACCATTGACATTTCATCATTGTGACTCGACCATGCGAGTAATAATCCAAAATTATTATTTTCTCCATGAAAAAATAATATGCAACATTTTCATAACGAGGTCTAGTGTCCGATGAACTGGCATAACAGTCTTTTGTGGTAGTTAGCATAACACCATTATGCTGTGTTCTCATGTTTCAAGCTCGTTCAGTGATAACAAATTTGTATCCATTGATCACAAGTGATTTACAAGCACGAACCATGGTATTAGGACCAAAAGCCAAAGCTATTATTTCCTCATAAACAGAGTCTGTAGGCAAACTCGATACCTAAAATATAAACAAATAGTAAACTTAATTAAATATTATTTTTATTTAGTTATTACAGAAATATTTTTACCTTCAATTTCAACCAAGCAGAAAACCTTTTGCTATGAAAAGTCTCCTTCTTTCTCAAATATAAAGAACGATGCTTTCTATATATCAATTCTTTATGTTCCCTATAGATAAAAATAATAATAGTTTATCAAATATTTAAAATTACAAGAGATAAGATAAGAGTAACATGTACAATTAACTTAATTTATATACTCATCGAACAAATCACAATTGAACAACATTGTGCGATGTGCCATCTCACGCTCTTCAAGGCTTAATGTTGTCAAGGTATATGATCCCGGAATTCCTCCTGTCTGAGGAAGTGATGGAAAACTAGGTTCAATTTTCACATACTGTTCTTCTTCATTTCTCATTGGTCTGTTTATTCTCGTAGTATGATCAGACAAATACATTAAGCAGAAATCCATACATTCTTGAGCCAAGTAACCGTTCACAATAGATCATTCGGGATAATTCATGTTCCGAACATATGATTTCAATGTGCACATGTTTCTTTCAGTTGGATACATCCAATGGAAAGAAACGGGTCCTCCAAGAAGTATTTCGGTCGGAATATGGATAGTCAGATGCAACATGCATGTAAAAAATGATGGAGGGAATATTTTCTCTAACTCACACAAAATTAATGGTGTCTCTGCCAACAGTTTTTGCACGAGGGATTTGGACAACCTCTTAGCACAAAGATCTCTAAACAAATAGCACAACCAAAAAACTGAGACTCTAACATTATTGTACAAGAGATGATGGATTTCTATTGGAATCAACTCATGCAAAATGACGTGATAATCATGAGTCTTCAGAGATTTCAACTTCAACTCTTTTCTGTTGACCCGTTTTGATATATTGCTTGAATAGCCATCAGGAACTTTAATAGTCTCTAGCACTTCCAGAAATTGATTTTTTTCAGCAGGATTCATCACATAAGAATCACATGGAACTTGTCATTTATTTTCACTGATACAGACAGGATGCAATTCTGGTCTGATCTCCCAATCTACCAAGTCACGCCGAGATCGTAAATCATCTTTTGTCTTCCCCTTGAAATTTAGAAGAATCGAAAGCAACATTTCACATATATTTTTTTCAATGTGCATTACGTCTAAGCAATGATGTAACAAGTTGGTTGACCAATATGAAAACTCAAAGAATATACTCTTCTTCTTCCAATTGTAACAGGTATCATTGGAAACATTTTTCCTCTTTCTAGATTTCATTACACTCTTCCCAAATGAATAACTAAAATATTTCAATTCATTAAGTACATCAGTTCCAGACATACGCTGAGGTGGATTGTCATTCTCCATGGTATTGTCAAATCTTAGACGATTGTTTCTATATGGATGGTTCATTGGCAAGAATCGTCGATGTCCCATAAAACTAAAACTACGACGATATTTCAGTCTTCTCGATCGAGTATTCTTCATACAAACGGGACATGGAAATTTTCCTTTTGTGCTCCATCCAGACATAATTGCATAAGCATGAAAATCATTGATAGTCCACATAAGTGCAGCACGCATCTGAAATATGTCTTTAGAACATGCATCATATGTGGGCACACCCACATCCCAGAGAAGTTTCAACTGTTTTATTAAAGGTTGCAGGTATACATATATATCATTGTCGGGATCAGAAGGGCCAGATATCAGTATACTCAAGAAAGTGTAAGGCTTTTCATACACAACCAAGGGGGAAGGTTATAAATGTGTATGAAAACCGGCCATGTCCTGTGCGAAGTAAGCATCTTCCCAAATGGATTAAAACAGTCACATGAAAGACCCAGTCTCACATTACGCACGTCGGATGCAAATTCAGGATATCGAGCATCAAATCTCTACCATGAAAATCCATCTGCAGGGTGAACCAACTCTTCATTATTCTTTTTTCTCTCGGTGTCATGCCATCGCATTTTTACGGATATTTCATCAGACATGAAAAGGTTCTGTAATCTGGGGATCAATGGAAAGTGCCACATTACTTTTTGTGGCACACGATATGGTGTTCCATCATATTATGGCTTCCATCAGGAGGTTCCGCATTTTATACAATCATTTCTTTCAGCAGTTTCCTCCCAAAATAAGCTGCAATCATTCTGGTAAGCATGAATTTTTTTTTGAGAATCCAAGTTCATCAACCAACTTCCATGCCATATAGTGGTTTGAGGGAATATCTGCATCATCTGGAAGTAAGTCCTTCAAGAAGGTAACAATATAATCAATTGCAGTATTTGAAATCCCATACATAGTTTTCCCATGAAACAATCATATTAAAAATTCCAACTTTTCATTTTATCACATTTTCGATATACTGGAGTCATCGCAACATCATTCAATTTTTTCACCCTATCAACATCATCATTTTCATTGTACACATCATGTGTGCTTGTATTGAAATCTTGTTGGCTGGACATCCTTTCCATCTCATGATGTCGAATAAATGGAAACCGATCATATATCAAACTCTCCAATTCAGTCCTATCATTTGGATCATCAACATTTTGAGATTCCATTTTCTCTCTATTGTGATACCACACATAATAGTTTGTTTGGAAACCATATTTGGTTATATGATAGCTAACTGCTTCACGGCTCAACCAAGGTCTTCCAACACAATTAAAAAATGGGCAGTGTATGCGACCACTATCTGAAGCCTTGTCAAATGAAAAATCTAGAAAGTTGTTCAAATTATTTTGAAAATCGGTTGAAATCCGATCAGTTTCGTACATCCAACTTCTATCCATTCTGTAAAAAATCGCAAGCAAATCAATAATATTAAAGTTTAATCAAAAAAATATTTACGTAAATGACAATTGTTTACTCTATATAAAAGCATAACTGACACATTACTCTATATGAGAATCATATTAAGAAATACAACAAAATACAGTGTATATAAGAAATTAAGATACAAAATTTATAATGCCTATATTCACGGATTGACCAGTAAGATATTGGAAGTGGATCATTGAATACATAATCTTTAATGGTCTTGTTGGGAGTATATGAGTTTTATACTTTATCTTCTCCAAGTAGATCAGGATGAGGAGTAGGATGAGGATCATGGGAGTGGCGGGACTGTCCAAGGGGGGTGTGGCATGTCCAGGGGGGTGCGGGGTGTCTAGGGGGTGGTGGGGCCGTCCGGGGGGTCGGAGGTGTACAGGGGGTGGGGGGCTGTCTAGGGGGGTCGGGGTGTCCAGGTGGGCGGGCTATCCATGGGGGTGGTCAGGTTGTCCAAGGGGGTCGGGGTGTATAGGTATATTTATATGAAAACAATACCCCCACAATAATCATGCAACCCTGTCATTAGTCTAAACCCCTATAACACATAAAAGAAGCTAGTATGAACATTTACTAAAATATTTAACACCATACGATTGAAAATACAATCTAAATATAGTTTGAGAGGATATAATGGTGTGTGTGAAAAAAATGATATTAAATCAATTTAAATGAATATGGAACAAATGAGGGTTTATAATACACTAAGAGTACCTTAAAAAATCCAAAACCACTATAGCACCACCCCCTTGGATAGCCCACCCACCCCCCTGGACACCCCTACCCCCCATGGCCAGCCCACCCACCCCCCCTGGACAGCTCGCCCACCCCTCCTTGACAGCCCGACCACCCCCGTGGACAGCCCGTCCACCCTTGTGGACAGCCCTCCGACCCCCCGTACCCCCCCTGGACACCCCGTACCCCCCTGGGATAGCCCCGCCCACCCTCCCAAACAGCCCACACCCCCTCCCCTGCAACCCCACCACCACCACCTAGACATACCAATCCCCCTGGACACCCCACACACCCCTCCCCCACTAGGACACCCCACCCAGACCCCCATGACAACCCACACCCCCTAGACAGCCCCGCCCAACCCCGTGGAGAGCCTTTCCCATCCTCGTGGATAGCCCCGCCCACCCCCGTGGACAACCCACCCACCCCCATGGACACCCCTACCCCCTAGACAGCCCAACCACCCCTGTCGACAGCCCACCCACCCCCTCGACACCCCTTCTCTCTATGGACATCCCCCACCCCCTTGGATAGCCCGCCCACCCCCCTGGACACCCCTACCCCCTTGTGGCCATCCCACCCACCCCCCCTGGACAGCCCGCCCACCCCTCCTTGACAGCCCGACCACCCCCGTGGACAACCCGTCCACCCTTGTGGACAGCCCGCCCACCCCCGTACCCCCTAGACACCCCATACCCCCCCGGGATAGCCCCGCCCACCCTCCCAAACAGTCCACACCCCCTCCCCTACAACCCCACCACCACCACCTAGACATACCAACCCCCCTGAACACCCCACAGACCCCTCCCCCACCAGGACACCCCACCCAGACCCCCAGGATATCCCACTCCCCCTGGACACCCCCTCCCACCCTCGTGGATAGCCTTTCCCACCCCCGTGGACAGCCCCACCCACCCCCGTGGACAACCCACCCACCCCCGTGGATGCCCCCTACCCCCTAGACAGCCCAACCACCCCCGTGGATAGCCCACCCACCCCCCTCGACACCCCTTCTCCCTATGGACAACCCCCACCCCCTTGGATAGTCCTCCCACCCCCTGGACACCCCTACACCCTGTGGCCAGCCCACCCACCCCCCTGGATAGCCCTCCCACCCCTCCTTGATAGCCCGACCACCCCCGTGGACAGCCTGTCCACCCTTGTGGACATCCCACCCACCCCCGTACCCCCCTGGACACCTCGTACCCCCCTGGATAGCCCCACCCACCCTCCCAAACAGCCCACACCCCCTTCCCTGCAACCCCACCACCACCACCTAGACATACCACCCCACCTGGACACCCCACACACCCCTCCCCCACCAGGACACCCCACTCAGACCCCTAGGAGAGCCCACACCCCCTGGACAGCCCTGCCCACCCCTGTGGACACCCCCTACCCCTAGACAGCCCAACCACCCCCGTGGACAGCCCACCCACCCCCCTCGACACCCCTTCTCCCTATGGACAACCCCCACCCCCTTGGATAGCCTGCCCACCCCCCTGGACACCCCTACCCCCCGTGGCCAGCCCACCCACCCCCCTGGACAGCCCGCCCACCCCACCTTGATAGCCCGGCCACCCCCGTGGACAGCCCGTCCACCCTTGTGGACAACCCGCCCACCCCCGTACCCCCCTGGACACACGTACCCCCCTTGGATAGCCCCACCCACCCTCCCAAACAGCCAACACCCCCTCCCCTGCAACCCCACCACCACCACCTAGACATAACACCCCCCTGGACACCCCACACACCCCTCCCCCACCAGGACACCCCACCCAGACCCCCAGGACAGCCCACGTCCCCTAGACAGCCCTGCCCACCCCCGTGGACAGCCTTTCCCACCCCCGTGGACAGCCCCGCCCACCCCCGTGGACAACCCACCCACCCCCGTGGACACCCCCTACCCCCACAATCCATTATCCAAAACATATCAAAATGGTTTGAACACAATCCATAATTCCCACAATCCATTATCCAAAACATGTAAACGTTCACGATTGCCTCCCCCTACTCTGATTTACTTGTTTTGAACACTCTCCTTCCAAACATAGAATATAAAAACATTAAAGAAGTCTTCACAAACAAAAACAATATCCTATTTAGATATTAATTTCAATAATCAATTAAACCACCAACACCTGGAAAAAATCTATTCATTAAAACAAATACAACAATATGGCTGAGATTAAATTTTACCTATTCGTATGGGGGTGTACCTGTTGGGATGGGGGGTGCTGGTGTTCGGATTCGCGAGAGCAGTGGAGTCGGATGGGGTTCGTGAGAGCAGCAAAGCGAATAGATTAGGGCTCTGTCCGAATGGGGAGAGGAGATCGCCATCTGGAATTTGGGGAAAACCTTTTCCAACGGTTTATAAAAACCATTGGCAAAGGCACACATTTCCCAACGGTTCCAGTGAACCGTTGGGAAAGGGTCCACAGAAATTCCCTTTACCAACGGTTTAATTAAACCATTGGCAAAGGCTCACTATACCAACAGTTTAAGTAAACCATTGGTATACTACTGTTGGGAAAAGACCAAATTATAGTAGTGAGAGAGTGAATTCAAGAAAGATTCAAATGACTCACCATAAATGGTAAAGTCATCCATGAAGAATTCCATGTAGGGTTCAATGTATTTAGAAATGATATTCATCATACTCCTCTGGAATGTTGCAGGATCATTGCAAAGTCCAAAAGGCATTCTCCTATATGCATATGTTTCAAAGGGGAAAGTGAAAGTAGTCTTTTCTTGGTCTTAAGTTGAAATTGGGATTTGGAAGTAGCCAGTGTTTTCATCAAGAAAGCAATAGTGTGACTTTATATCTAATCGTTCAAGCTTTTGATCAAGTAATGGAATAGGGTAGTAATTTTTTCTTGTTTCAAGATTCAATTTCCTATAGTTGATGCACACACGCCATTTTTTCTTCACTCGAGTTGTGAATACCTATCCATGTTCATTTTTGACAACATTTATTCCACCCTTCTTAGGTACAACTTGAATTGGACTAACCCATTCACTATCAGAAATTGGGTAGATAATACCAGATTGAAGAATCTTGGTGATCTCTTCCCTAACTACCCCATGTATGAGTGGATTGAGTCTTCTTTGTGGTTGTCTCCTCAAGATGGATGTGATGCATGAACAGGGAAGGGATGATTCCTGGTATGTCATCTAGGGTCCACCATAAGGCCTTTTTCCCCTCTAACACTTGAACAAGTTTGGACTCCTCAGTTTTGGTAAGTGAAGAAGAGATAATGACAAGATATGAGTTATCACGGAAAAGAAATGCATATTTTAGGTGTTCCTGATGAGGTTTTAGATTAGTCTCATTTTTATTTGTGGGTTAGAAAAATCAAGAATAGAGGAAGGGACGTTAGTTGCTTTAGATTAATTATTCTTAGTACAGTCCAAGGTGGAGCAGTAGAGATCAGAGTGGATGTGGGATTCAAGAGAGTTTTCAAGTTACTATAGATTTTTGGAGTCTATGAATGAGAGGTCTATATCAACTTCACCATTTATGATTTGGTTAATCATTATTCATATTTCACAAGATCCTTTGTTATTAGAACATGAAGAACTTGGTGGATTGGGGTTCGATTGACTCTTACAAGTGTCCTCAGAAGCATGGATTGAGAATGCAGAGTGATCCTCAAATGGGTATCACATGGCTTGGAAAATGTTGAACTTGACCAGTTGGTCACCGAATTCCATGGATAAGAGCCTGAATGGACATCAATCTTTGTTCTCACAGTCATGAGGAGTGGTCTTCCTAAAATTAGGGTAGATTGAGAAAAGTTCTTCTCACCTTCCATGTAAAGGACATATAAATCAGCAGGAAAGATAAGATCATTGATCAGACAAGGACATCCTCAATTATTCCTTAGGGATTGGTTGTACTTCTATTGGTCAATTGAATGACAATACCCATTTGATGTAAGGGACCCAGACCAAGGTTGGAGAATATGAATTTGGGCATGAAATTAATTGAGGCTCCTAGGTCTATGAGTGCATCATCAAAGTTAGAACTTCCAATTTGGCATGGAACTGTAAAGTTCCCTGGATCTTTTCACTTTATGGGAATATACTTCTGGGTGGAAACTTTTTCAAAGGTCCTAAGTTTCCTCTTCTGGGTACACAACTCCTTGAGAAACTTGGCATACTTAATAATTTGTTTTATGGAATACAAGAAAGGTATTTTGACTTCAACACATCTAAACATGTCGAGCATTTCAGGATTAGGTTCAAAGGACTTCTTTGTCTTAAATATGGATTGAGGAAAAGGAATTGGTTTCCTAAGTGAAATTGAAAGAGGTGAGGGAATGGTTTCAGGTTCCTTTTCAAGTTTCTTTTTCTTTTCATTTTCAAGGTCAACATTCAAAGGAGGATTGGAGGAATTATCTTGAGGTATAGAAATTTTCTTTCCTGATATAAGTAATATTGCACTTACATTACCCTTAGGGTAGGGTAGTGGTTGATCTGGGAGTTGGAAAGAATTGGATGGTTGCTGCTGACTAAGGTGGTATGAAAGTTGACCAATATGGGTTTCAATGTTCTTGAGACTAGAATAGGTGAAAGAGGAAAGATCTTCAACAACGCTTTCCCATGGTTGCTTGGAAGAAGAGGTTTGTCCCAGATTGGGATTACCTTGATTTTGGTTCTTGGGAAAGCGATTGTATTGGTTTTGGAATTGGGAAGGCTCACTATGATAATGGAATCGAGGAGGGGTATTCTTCCTTTGAGGTTGAGGAACAAAAGGATATGGTTTTTGGAAGTTACCAACACCTTGACCATATTATAATTGGTTTGGGTTTTGAGGAGGGAAATGAGGATGATAAGAGATTTTATTACCATACCTAATGCCTTGGTAATAGCAAGAATAGAAGGGCTCAGAGTGAGGTTGGTTGAAGTTTCTAACAAACTGACCTGATAGTTGAGGGTTGGTGTTTCACTAAGCATATGCTGCATTGAGCTCCTTTGGTCCAGATGAATCAAATTTATCCTCTTGAATTAGTGAAAATGTGTCAGTTGGATGAGATGAAGAGTTGCAGATTCCACAGTTTTTCACAGGTCCAGGAAACATTGATTTTGGAGAAGATGAGGTTGGGGATTTGGTAGCCACAACTAGTTGTTACACAATACCTGTATGTTCACTCATCCACTCGGTCATCTTGTTCGGATCAATTGATTGATTATCTTGGTCTTTTTTGACTTGATAATGTGATCGAGTATGGAATTGTTGTGTGTTTTCATCCATGTTACCTTTGAGATCTCTTGTAGCTACGAGAGTCTTATCTATAAGAGCACTGCCACTTGCGGTATCAATGAGAGTTCTCTCTATAGTCAATAACCCCTCATAGAAGTATTGGATCAAGAGTTGATCAGGTATTTGGTGATGTGGGAAGGTTGAAATAAGCTTTTTGAACCTCTCCCAGTATTCATGGATTGATGGATTTCGGAACTAACGGATACCGGTTATTTCCTTTTGGATAGAAGCAGTATTAGAAGTAGGAAAGAATTTCTCTAAGAAGAGTCGTTTGAAGTCATTTCATGTGGTTATGGAACTAGGAGGAAGGTATTAGAGCCATGACTTAGTAGTTCCAGCAAGGGAGAAAATGAAAATTCTCAGAGTTTGATTTATTCTTTATAAACCCCTTGAGGATTCATGGTAGAGCGTACCACTTGGAACTCTTTAAGTTGAAGATGTGGATCCTCACTGGCTAGCCCATGGAAATGATGGAGAAGATGAATCAAAACCGATTTGAGTTCAAAGTCAGCCTCTATGATTGGATATTGAATACCAGGAGGTTGGCAAGTCATATCAGGGGTAGTAAGTTCTTTAGGTTTTTGTTCCCTTGGATTGTCCATATCTAATTCAATTTGTTGGAAAATGACTGGTTCTTGAATTATTTTATTTTCTCTTATGTTCCTCCTATATTGGCGAAGTGTTCGCTCAATTTCAAGTTCAAACAAATACGAGGGATTTTTTGGGAGGCTCTGGGGAATTCAAGGAGATTTTGGAAGGATATGGAAGATGGGGTTTTCTTTGAGTTTTTCTCTTTATGATTTTTATGAGAAGACGGTTTTTTCTTTGTGTTTTTTTAATCAATTTTTTTTTAAAATTTTATTTTTTTTATTTTTTTTACAATAAATAGAAACTAATGAATAATTAAAGAACCATCCCCAATAATGAAACTATTTGAAATTCATGTCCAATTTTCACCTATCAACCGGTAAAATATCTGAAGCTCTGCTAATGTGTATAGTATCACTCGGGTCGAATCCTCAGTGATGATACTTTTTTTAATAGTCAATTGATTTTAGTTGATTGTTTTTTTTGTTGGGGGGTTTGTTTAAAAAGCTTATGAAATAATTTTTGGATGATGTTAGATTTAAAAAATTGATAAATATTGGGGTGAGTTCATTATTAGGGAGTTAGGCTTGTGATATCCTTGATCTTTGCTTTTATATTACATTTAAATTAACACCCACTTCACTATATAACGTTGATTGGAATTCATAAGTGTTAAGGATTTAATCCAAGACTTAACTTAACTTAGGTTTCTAATAATTACCATTACTTGTTTATGTTAGTGTATTTATGGTTCCAATAATCCATGGAAACCACATGTTAAACAAAATATGTCATTAATCCATGACATGTTAAGTCCAACATACACAATGTTAAATTAACAAATACTCATCGAGAAAATGCGCTCAATCACATTACATCCCTAAATTTTGACTCACCCAATGAGAGATTTACTCATCCATTTGGGTGTTTAATAATCTGGTCATAATTATTATGACAATAAATTAAGAATAGAATAAAAAGAAATGGATAAGAAAGGAGTTGTGCATCGAACACACACACACACACAAACAATGATGAGAATTAAAAATAGAATTTCAATTGAATGAGGAAGAAAAAGAAGGGAAGGGGATTAAAATGTATTTAAAATATTTTAAGATAATTAATATTTAATAATAGAGGGAGGATGATTAAAACATAATATGAAGAATAAACTTTCACTAAAATTGAATTACAAAAACAACACTTACGAGATTACAAATAAAGAAAATGACAAAAGTGAAAGGAAAAAAAGAGAGGAGGAAGGGTATATCAAGTAAAAAAATGAGTATTTAAGGTCCTCCCAAGACATTGTAAAGGCATTGGTAGTTCCAATATGTGCTCCTCTCTTCTAAAATGCCAACCCCTTTTAAAGAGATGAGTGGGATGTATTTATAGCCCAAGGAAGTGGACTGTTTGCATTCCCAATCTGTCCCTCAAATTGGCACAACGATTTGGACATCCATACAACAGAATCCTGAGATATATCATTCCTAAAAGTTTTATATAATACGGTTGGACAACTACTCTAAACATTTGTAGGCATTTGGACATATGGATCCAATGTTATGGCCGGTTTATTAAACAATTTTAATCTGACCATTTCAATCTTGTTTTTTGAAGTCCAAAATGTGAAAGGGTTTTTGAATAGGAATATGGCTTCCAAAATGAATTGTTTATTCAAAAAAGTCAGCCACTTATATCTCCTCTTTCACACTGAAAAATATAAGCTTTATTGGATGATTACATCATGAGATATGTCATGAATAATATCCATATTGTAATTCCTGGCCAGAATGGTGGGATGGATTTAAAGGCATTAGTTGGGCCCCTTTTCTTGTAGTCGTACCTTCAAATTATTATCCATGATTCCTTTAGATAATATCAATCATATGGGGGAGTTTCATAAAATTAGGGCTTCGATATTTAGACCAATAACTCAATCATCACTGATGGTCCAGTTTCATCACAAATTCATTGGGTCTTCTTGTGTTGACCATATGAGCCCTCAAATTGTAGAATTGGCCCATGATTCCTTCTAATGATATGTGATAAATTGAATAAGTATTACTAAAAATCAATAATAACAAAATTTTAATCAGTTGGGTGAGATTTATAAATAAAATAGTAAACTGACTCAATTGGACTACTTCTAAAAATGCTCAAACATTATACATAGTATTAAAATATTAATATTTCACACACATTATGCACATTTCATATAAAATTAGCAAAGGGAGTATATAATAAGTCATGAAAATATTAATAACATTAATACCTAAGAAAGTGAATACAATTGACAATAATTTTTTTTAATCTAGTTTCACTTTGGAATATTGTTCATAAACTCATTAGTAAGATCATGATGATTAGGAAGTTAGGAATTATTAATGAACATATCACCCCATATTAGTTTGGGTTTATACATGGCAGAAGCATCTAAAACAATTTATTTTCTATATTATAAAGTGTTATCTTGATGAAAATAACACTGGGGAAATGGATATTTTCCCTCAAAATTGATTTTTAAGGCCTTTGACACCATCAAACAGAGTCTCCTATTTTTTATTAGAAGGTATGGATTCAAAAATTCTTTCATCAAACTGTTTTTTATCATCCTCATCTCTATATGGTATCTATCCACATAAATAGAGCACCTAGAGGCTATTTTCAATGAACTAGGGGTGTTAAACAAGGGGATTTACTCTCAGAGATATTATTTTCTTTTGATGAAGAGTATATGAGTAGGTACTTTAATTATGTTACTCAAAATAGGCTATATAAGAAAATAAAATCTGGTAGAGACAATCTTATCCCATTGCATTTATTATATGATAATGACATTATTTTCTTTGGGAAACCCTCTAGGAAAACCATCTCTGCTATCAATTATTTTTTTAATATGAGGAGGTGGCTTGTTAGGCCATAAGTTGGAGTAATTCCTTCATTGTATTTAGAAATGGAATTTCTATTCATAAAAAACCAAATTACAAGAACTCTTGGATTGAGGAGTGGATCCCTCCCCTTTACATACCTTGAGGTGCCCTTATTTTCAGAAAAGGTTCAAATAAAATTTCATGGAGGTATTTAATCTAGAATCACTAGTCATATTTCCAAGTGGAAGGGGAAAGTCATGTTTCAAGCTAGCAAGTTATTCCTTATTAACTCAATCATTCCATTAAACTTTTTTACCCATTTTCTCTCTACATATGGACAAAAAATCTCATGAATGGTATTCAATGGATGATAAGGTATTTCATATTGAAATGGTCAGTGAATGAAAGGGAGAGGATAACTTTTTCATGGATGGATTTCATAAAACCAATTAAAATGGGGTTCCTTGATATCATGGATCTCAAGACCTTCCATGATGGACTCATAAATAATTCTACATGGAATATATTAATTGTGAATTACTCTTTGATTGATTTATTATCATGTAAGTTCAAAGTGAAGTTGTTTAATGCGTAATGATGTTATCTCACTTAATATGTTTATACATCTCTTAGGAACTCATTCATTGATGTAATATAGTACCTAAAGTGGCTTCTTGGTAGGGAATCCAACCTAAATTGTTATAACAATCCATGTCTAGAGACTCCAATCAACATAAAACATTTCCCTCTAGCATGATTAATATGACTGTTACTGGTATATTATCTCACAATAATACTCTACATGGCATTTTTTCCCTATGTATGGTATGTAAACACAGAAATATACTTTTATGGATAATGATACATGTATATAGAGACATGATAGGAATAACCAATATACTTCTAAGGAGTACTACATAATGATGTGTGATGGGTACATTAAACCAACAAATTTTATTATTTAACTCAATGTACCTTTTTTAACCCTCAAGAATATTAATCCTTTGGTGGATATGATATAACTATCTTCCAAATCATGATCAATTGAAGATAATTGGGTATCTGGTCATTTCATCATACCACATATGATTGAAAGCTGAGGAATATGTGAAACATCTATTCTTGGACTGTAAATTTTCACATGAACTCTAGAGATATTTCTACTACATATTTTTAATTGATATTTATATATATAGGAATCTAGAGGAACTATTGATATTTATCAGTAATATTGGAAGAAGTAATCAAATACACAAAATTTAGCTAGATACACTGAATATGTCTTCAACTCTATCTGGGAAGAAAGAAATAAATTAAAATTTTAAAATTAGATTCTATATCTTCATGTAAGTAATATTTTTTTCACTTAGATATTCATGATGATACCACTATATAAACAAAAACTATAAAAAACATCTTTATAGACATAAAAAACCAATAGAATATTGGGAATCCCAAGTAATCCAAGGAAACCTCTAGCACATAAGTTTATTTGATGGATCCCCCAAACTTCTTTAGGTATAAAGGTAAATGTTTATGGATCCAACTCTAGAATGTCAGGGCCTTCGGGTCGTGGGGGTGTTTTCGGACCTAACATGGCTTTGTAAAAGGTTACATTCATCACATTACTAGGCATGGTATTTATTATTAAGCAAAGCTATGGACCATCATCTATGTTATTTATCATGTTGTCTACCATAATTGGAAATCACTATGGATTAAATCAGACTCAAAACCTGATGTCAATTATATCAAATAATAAATAATGGATGTCTGATGGAGAATTATCCCTCACTGGGTCATATTCCTTTTCCATACCAAATTCCTTGATTGACTATTTCACATGTTTATAGGGCTGTAATCCAAGTGGCATATGCATTATCAAATAGAAAAATCCTAGAAATGAGTAACTTGTGTTCATTCCTAGTTCTTGATTATTGTGAACCGATGGTGGACTAGGATATGAGGGGTGTGTTTCACTCCCTATATTCTAAACCTGCTCGTAATGCTTGATGTTGAAATTTTACTCTTTATTTAATAATTTTGGTTTATCTTGTATGTACCCTGGATCTTATTGGTACTATATATTATTTATCATCGAACCATTAATCTCAGATTTCCATTCCCCCAAATTATTTTTGGATCATTGAATATTGGCTATTTATTTAACAAATAAATATCACAATATTATTTTCAAATAAATAAATGAATATTATAGTCACTAAATTGAATATAAATATTTACTAAATATTCTACTCAAAGAATATTCTCTCAAATAACTAGTGATGGAATATATATGATCAATAAAAAATTAAAAATTATTAAGCCATATGTGGGAATAATATTTACTCAACAATTTAAATAATCAATATTATTATTATTTAATTGAGGGTCTAGATAGACTTAGTTTGTGACCATCTAGACCACTTTCTCATTAGATTAGGTGACGTAGCCCAATGATAAAGGATAATTTTTAGAAACATGCCAAGAAACCCATAGATAAAATGTTAATTTCTCAATGAGAGAAACATAATATGGATTCCTATTATGTAATATAATCCCTTTATCATGATATCTCTAATCAATAAAGTATTTTGATTCTGTCATCAACCTTTATTCTTGAAGTCTCTTTATTTTACTATTACAGAATTAAACATGTCTAGAGATCACCATGACAATGGATATATTTAGGATATATCATTTATAAAAAAGTTTCATAGATATCAACATTCACTAAATAATATAAGGGTAAAATACTTTCTCTCAATATTCTGTAATGAAATATTACACATGACAAACCCAACACATCACAATTTTCTGTGAACATATGCTATCAAAAAATTTAACAATACATCAATGACCCTGATTCATAAAATACATTAATATTAATCTTAATCTATAAAAATCATTAAAAAATTATTGAAATAGGAATATAAAATGACACATATAGATGTGTATTTCTTTCTAGTGGGTATTGTTCTCACAATCTTCTAAACTAGAAATTAACTATGGAGTACACCATTAAAATGTTTCTCCAAGTCATATAAGTATCCACCCATGATATCCTATATCATTTGTGTCACTTAAATGATTAAATACATAATTTTGATATATATTTAATAATGTAATTGTTTCCCTTTTGGGTTCTCATCATAGCGGATATGTAACACCCAATGATTATATGAAATTTTTCTCGAATTAATTTAAACTCTTTCTATTTTGTATTTAATGAAACACTGAATATATACTAAGTTATATAAATGAACCAAAATATTATTTATTTATATTAAACCAAAATTTAGTATTTTATTATACACCACACCAATATAATATTTCAATGCACACAACACTGTGTTAGCTTGAGTTACATATAAGAAAAGTTTTACATCTATTTAATGTCATAATGATATTAAAACTAATCTTGAGAACTTTTATAAATTATATTTTTCTAAATAAACTCAATTTTTAAATATGGAATGTAAAAAATATATTAGGCTTATTTTTATGGTATTTTTCAAAAAAGCTTTATTTTTTATGAAAAATGAGAAATACTGCATTTTATTTAACAACTATTTTTACATTTAAATAATTATTAATTTCACATTATATTTTAATTTTTTTGAAAGTCAAAATTTCTCAATTATAAATATATTAATCCATTTTAGGTCATTGGAATCAATTTTATATGAATTTTAATATAAAAATGTTAGTGAACTTTTGATCATTTTTAACATCAAAAATCATCTTTCTCTCCACGTCTATGGGATTACCATTAAATTTAATTTTTCAGCTTCTATAAATTGAATTTAGAAAAATGAAAATAAAGGGTAAAAATAAGTATAATATTTATAGTTTAATTATATAAAATTATTTTTTTACTAAAAATATTAGTTGAAGCAATTAAAATTAAATACAGTGATTAAAGTAAAATTAATCTTATCAATGGGATAAACCTTAATCTTAAGGGAACAAATAACCTAAAAACATGTTCATGGTCCATTTAGTACTAATATTTAGACCATAAACCTTCTTGGTTTAAATATTATGATTTATTGTTATATTATTTCATGAAATGGACATATATCATTTGTTATGTAAGGAAAAAAGACAAAAAGGAACCATCCTTATGTTTAATATTTTTAAATATTTAAAGATTGTAAAATGCTACATAGTTTTGGTTATAAACATTAATGTGAAAGGTAATTGAGTTTTTTTATCCTAGTAATTTAAATTTAATTTTTATATATGATATAATTCCATTAAACACTTAACAAATGCTAACACATAGACTATTTAGTTAATAATTATATAAAATAAATGATGCTAAAAACATTAAAAGTGGTGTATGTGTTACAAACTATTTTTCCCTTATTTTTTTAGACTACTATATTATGTTATAGATATTAAAAATTAATATATTTTTATTCAAATAATATTTTTTTTCTTTGAAATTAAAATTAAATAAAAAATCTCAAAATTGACATTAATGTTATTTTACAATAAATACTATTTTATTAAATAAATATAATTTCTAAAAACCTATATTAATTCGATTCATTTTAGATTTTTAATAAATAAAAAATATTTTTTAATCATGGTCGAAATTATCTTTTATAACTAACATATTTACCTTTAAATAGAAAAAATAGTGTTAGCACAGTTCAGGTTAAAGCGGTGTTTTTTCATGTTACATGCGCTTCTTTGAGAAATAATTTCAAAAAAAAGAGGTATATTTTTTCAAATTAGATATAATATTTATAATTAAGTGTTTAAATATTTTATAATAAATCTCACATTAAATGTTTTTATGGTTAAATTAATTAGGTTAGAAAACTAGTTTCCTTAATAAAAAATAAAATGATAAAAGATGGGATACTTATAATTTATGGAACAAAATTATAAAAGCATTACTGTTTTTGTGGTTTATAAGTTTTTATAGAAAATAATTCCACATTAATCCATTATATATCCATTTTTAAAGTGCGGGAGGTAAGGGATACCTTCCAACAATGTTTACATTTTGGTATTTACAATAATGCCACTCCTCCTCCTCTATAAAAATGCATTCAATATTCCTCATCCTTACTCCTATAGATCCAATTTGTATAATTAAAACACTTCTAAAATAACATATAAACATCCCTACCTTCATACTATATGAATATATTTTAGAATAAATCATACCAAGTAATCCTTTGATGCAAACCAAAAGGAGTTACTTAAAGAAATGGTAACAACCTTATTCAAGATATTTTATTTTATTTTCACTCCCACCCTCTAAATTATTATTATTTAATGATCATATAATAAAATAATTATACCAAATATAATGATAATTTTTTATTCTAATTTTTTACCCACACCTATATACAATTCCATCAATTGGGTAACGAACTCAGCGTTCCTCTTTACGGTGAAATATCGTCTCACTAAACGATGTTGTTTTTTTTCCTATACCACCTCTCTGATTGGGAATTATGATGGAAACACTATTTTTATATGATATATATGGTATTTATGAGTTATTTTGGATTATTTAATTATAATAAAAAACATTCCTTTATTCTTTACATTTTTTGTAAATATTGTAGCTTTGTTTGTAGACGTGTGGACTACTGCCTCCTCAAAGTGATTTGATTCATTCACACTCTACATGGAATGCATTAAATATGGGTTCAGTAAACTTATATAATATACATGAAATAATAATGATATCGGAAATATTATTATATATTTACATACATTTCATTTTCCATTATTTTTCAAAATGACAATTAAATGGAAACAACGTTAATGCATACGTATGGCCTACCATCTTCATGAACGGTGTATTCTATTTCTTATTTCTATTATTTATATATTATTATAAATATTTATATACTAAATATATAATATATTTATATCATGTTTTAAAATTTTTAAATTAGTAAATAATGAGATAATTAATAGGATCAATAAAAACAAGTCAAAACTTATACGAAAAATAAAGAAGATATTACCCAAAACATACCATTAATTGCTAATAACTGGGTAATACAAAGTCATACAAAATTCATATATGGTATTAGATATAATAATAATTTTTTTCATATATGTATAATACATTTATATTTACTATACTTTAGTTTTGAATTTGTATGAAGAAAGACTTAAGGTAAGGGTTTTATTGTCTCACTTTTATTTATGTGAGACTATACCAAATTCACAACTCATTTATTTTGTGTGCTGTATATACTGCCATGGATGTACTAAATTTTTATTACACTAATTTTTTTTGTTATTTAATTATCTATTTTATTATATTTATTTATTATGTTCTAAATTTCAAAATTTAACAAATTAGCAAAGTAATTTTGTCATAATTTTCCTTCTTTGAGATACATTCCATATTATGCACCTATATTTTTCTATAGGGTGTATATACTAACTTTATAAATGTTATATTTGGAATATATTTATATTAATGATATTTTAAGATTCATTTAATATTATTCTTACATGGTTCTTTTGATATAATGTTATGAAATAAGTAATAATTTATTTTTACAATCTCATCATTTATTAAGATTTTTTATGATTACTCTTCAATTATTGAAATATTATAATCCATATCCCAAGAAAAAACAACATTTTTCTAATACACTAGTTATTAATTATAGCTTAAATTATTAGTTTCATTTTCTATTCTTTTTAACTTAATAGGATTAAGAATTCTTTTACAAAAAACCGACATCATTTCTCTTGTTGTTCAGAAATTTCTGTTCTTTCAAAACCTTGTTTTCATAAAATGTTTTCAAAATTTTTTTATGTTTAAAATTTGTTTTGAAAATTTTTAGGACTCCTTTACAATTTTATCCCTAAAATAGGATTTTAAAACATTTTCAATCATTATTTATATGTTTTAATTTCATTTTTAAAGATAAAGGTTCTCAAAATGTTTCCAATATTTATTTATAAGTTTTCAAATAATTTTTAAATAAATAAGTTTCTAAAAAAATAATATTTGTTTATAAATTTTAAAATTATCTTCAATGAAAAAAGTTTATAAAATTATTTCAAGATTCCTTTATAAATTTTCAAATATATTTTCAATGAAATGGGTTTTCAAAATGATTTATACTTCAAATTTTTTTTCAATTTTGGGAAATATATTTTCCCCAAGAAATGTTTTAAATGTTATTTTAAATCAATATTTATATGAAAATTATTTTTGGAATGGTTTTATGAAAAATATTTTCAAAGAAAGGCTATATGCATTAATAAATGTTCCTTGTGACTTTAAAAATCCTTCTCCCTCTAAGATGACATTAGTTGTTATTTTTTTATGCTTTACTGGTCATATGATCTAATAATAGCATTCATATTAATTTTTTAATGGTTTAGTTTTTGATTACATGATGTTTATAGAACCTGTTTCTCTTTCACGAGTTATACACTTTTGAAACCCACTTCTTTTCATAGGTTATTATTTGATGAAATTATTATAATACATATCTATTTTCTATAGGTAATAATAATTTGAAATTTTTATGATACCCATTTCATTTCATGGGTTATGATATGATGTTTATGAAACCCATAAGTTTTTATGGTTTATGATATTATACAAGTTTTATTATCTTGTGGCACATGTAGGTATGATTTTATAATGTGATGTGTGGGACCTACATATCCCTATAATTAATTAGATTAAGATTTATATATCATGATGTAATGATGGAAAACAAGTATATGGAATTAATATATAATGGGAAATATGGGTGTCTTGTTCTAAAATGGGAAATAGGTGTGTCCGGATCCACCATGGGAAGTTGGGGAAACTCGATCCACTATAGAAATATGGGAAACTCGATCCACTATTGGAAGATAGGGAAACCCGATCCACTATGGGAGGATGGAAAAACCCATTACATTATAAATAAATGACTATAACTAGGGATGGTGGTTTGTCCCACCCAGTAGGTCTAGTCCCCATGCAGTGCCTTGATATGTTTTTGGCACTGATCCTTGATTTATATGGAATGATATTATATATTTATGTCTCTTAAAAAAATCAATGTCTTATTAATAGCTTATGATTTCATGGATTATGAACTGGATTACCATATGATTCATTAGTTATGAACTACCAATATTTATTAAATAACCATTTTTTTATGATATTTGATGTGTAGGGTATGATCAACTATTTTCATGATCATTTTCTCATACCATTATTGTAAAAACTCAAACTTTTATTGTTGAAAATTCTTCCAGATCTGATTAATTGTATTATTATGTAAAATGGTTATATAATACATATTAAATTCCTTGGTTTTATATTTTTGTATTTTTAAATACCATTAATAATTGTTATCATTCCTAATATAGTAGCTAAATAATGATCCTAGGATTAGTATAAATATAGGGATTTAACAAATCCAATTTATTCAGATAAAATGATGGCCTTATCGAGTAGAATTCCTCCATAGGAAGCCCATTTGTTACAGCTCATAAAAGAGGTAGCACCACTGGCCTTTGCTCTTGACCAATCCCAAGCCAATCATCAACACATTAAGCTTTTACAGAACCACATATGGGAGAAGTGGAAGTTAATAGAGATTACCACTCGAGCGATGTTATCCGAGCCACCCCAAGAGTCTTTCACTATTTCACACATTACTCATATGTCATATATGGGTGTTATAAGGGGTTATATATCAAGATCTTTTCACTATAGTTATGTTCACTATTTTTATATAAATAATATACTTTTATTTTTTTATTGTTACACTGTAAATAGTTTTTAAATAACAAATAGTATTTTTAGTAAATATTCAATTAAAATTTTATTTTGATCAGCTAATATATTTTTTAGTTAAATAATATTTGAATAAAATATTATTAAAAAATTAATTTTTCTTAAATATAAATGATCATATAATTTTTATGAATACATTTGTAATTTTTATTAAGGTTTGAAAATTGTTTTTTTCAAAACCCATGAATTTTTTATAAATGTTAGTTTTTATCTTAAAAGTAAAAATTCAAATATTTAGAAAATTATTTAGTTAAAATGAATATCATTTTTAGATTTTGGACTATAAAATTATCTAAAAGTGGATTTTTCATAATTTTCAAAAACAGTCGAATATTTGGGTAAAAATTAAATACCGTTTAAATATATAATGTGTTTTATGACATCATAATAACCAAATAGTGATTTAATAAATTACTATAAAAGGTATTTTTGTCCAATATACGTTTTACCATAAAATAATGTGATTTTATATTGGTTTGATAAATTTTATGGTGCCTTAGTCCACCCTCCTAGACTTATAAAACCTTTTAAAATTTTAAAATGATTTCCATGAGAGTGTGACTCTACTCCACATAAGAGATCCTAATATTTTTTTATGTTCGTAAATTGGCCTAATAATGTTTTTTCAAATCCCCTTTGGAAAAAAATATGGGCAGAAACTGTGGGTTGGTTTGTGGTTTTGATTAGTTTAATATGCAGTGTCCAAAACATAAATAACAAATAATTCCCACTCATTTCTAATATAAACCCACTCAATCTTTAATTCCTCTTCACTAAAACCATTTGGGCCTCGACCAAACTCCACCCTCCACTATATAGAATCCTCCCAAGGTTTTCCATGCTCACTATAAGCATCTCTTAATCCTCTCCCAAGCCTTTGGGATAAAACTTCCAAGTATGATATTTCTTCCTTTCTCATTTTTGTCCAAATTTATTTATATTGTTATGACATTTTATTGTCAATTAAAAATGTTGGGGGTATGATTTCTCATCTCACCAATATTATCCGCTTTATAGTTTAATGACAAGATACCCCTTCCTATCTCTTTAATTCCACCCATGTACACTTGTTACCATGCAAAAAATCTGTAATGGATTTCTCTCTCCTCATTTACATTCAAGAAATTATTTTTTATTATGAATCTAAATTCCATTAAATATTTTGGTACTTATATCCACATGAACCCCTTTCTTTTCATTTCATTAAATATTATTAGATACCCCTTTCTCTCTCATCAACCATTTTTATGAATTCTTATATCACACTATTATGCTGTTGAAATTGCATTGTGATTTTCCAAGATAAAGTCATTGTGTAGTGAATACCATGCCCATTTATCTATCAAGGCTATTCACCTTTACGCACATTTACATGTTGATTATATAGTTTTATGTATGTATTCTACATTCCTTTATCATGGAATAAATAATGTTGTTGAATGATTCTGTGTTGTATGATTCATGTGGAAAACTTATGCATGAAAAGAAATGATGATTAAGGGTGTGCCCTAATAGCACTCAAATGCATTGGGTAAAGATTAATATCATGATAAATTATGTATTATGAGGGTTTACTCATGATAATTAAAGTAAAATGAGGGTTTACTCATATTCCATATGCAATGATCCTTGGCTTATGATAATATCATGTTAAATGTTGTTGCCACATTTCCAAGCTATGATAATCCTGTTATATCATGCATTTATGTTCCTATTTCTCTTGTGCTCCATTGATATGACTATTTTCTAACATGTACTATATTTTTCATGTTATTCTTTTTTCACACCCTTATTAGGATTTATACCTCATCCTTTTTTATTCATGTTCTCAGGTTGTCCTATGAAATGCTAAGTACGAAGGAATGTTGTGGTCATGTAAAAGAAGTTTTCAATAAAGATGTTGTGTTTTATGTTCTAATTTGTTATGTAATTTTCCTAATTCCAAATACACTATACCTATCGATATTCTGTTTTGTATAAAGTGTAATTTTATGTAATAAATAGTGATTATGTTTGTAATAAAGAGCAGGGTTATTATTTTTTGTATCATAGGATATGTTTAGTTATTTTTTGGATTATGATTAGAAAAAACTATTCAAAGACTTAGGGATAAGACTTGGTATAATAAAAACATTCCTTAATTTTGGTGAGAATATTGTAAGTTTTTTATCAAGAAAATACATCTATGTCTGGATATGAACATGTAGAGGCTGCTATGGCACAGATGTATCTAAGGTTAAAACCCAAAAACATCACTTTGGGATAGAATCAAATGGGAACTGGTGCACGAAAATGGGCCTTGACGCATTCTTGGTTATGACACTCCTGAAGGATATGTTTTGGTAAATTCATGAGCTTAGTATGAACTATTATTAAGGGAATACAGAAATGCCACTAAAAATATATATTTGGAAGTATATCATGGATAACATATATGGAAGCCAATAAATTCATAAGTTAACAAAATAAATTTATTTTATAAGTTATCACTTTATGAATTTGGATTCCTCTTTATGTGTTACCCATTACTTTCATTTTATTCCAGCCAATGGCTAATAATTGGAGGACTCAGGCTAACAAATGACTTGAAGATCAATGTGATGACTGTTCTAATGAGATTCCCAATCTGATAGGAGGGGAATCACAAACTTTTTCAAGATACTCTCTTTGTTAACCCATGTTTTTAATAGAAATTTGGGTCAAGATAAATGTTTAACCCCCCCCCCAAGAAAGAACAGGTCACAATGAAGAGATTCATGAGACAAAGACCTCCTACTTTTAAGGGATTATTTGATCTCTCAATTGCCGAAAAATAGATCAACTCCATTGAGAAGATATTCTATATCCTTCGATGTTCCAAGGAAGAGAATGTTATTCTAAATGATTATCATATGGAGGGTGAAGTTAATCAATGGTGAAAATTAATCAAAAATATGAATCCTGAGGTGGAGATAAAAGCATTAGAATTGAAGGATTTCCAGAAAAAAAAAATTGATAAATATTTTCCATGCACCCTCCAACTTACGATGGATAGGTATTTCCTTTCCCTCAGGAAAAAAGATGATGAATCTGTTGGAGCATATAAGGAACAAATCACAAGGCTTTTATGATATGCCTCCGACTTTGTCATTACCCTTGAATGCCAGGTTGAATGCTTCTTTGTTGGATAAAACCTAGCCTATGGAATGCCCTGGCGATTCGCGAATTTGATAGCTATGTGGAAATTATCTGATGTTCCCTCAATGTTGAAATAGTGATTGGTGAATTTCAGGGGTATAATGGGGATAAGATGAAGAAATTGGACATTAATTATGGTGGTCCGATGGATGAATCCAACAGTGCTAAGAAATTCAATCACCCCACTTTCCAAAGGTGCAGAAAGAAGAACCCTAGAAATTGCATGAAGGGGGCGAAGAAAAGATTTAGGTGGGGAAAAGAAGGGCAGCTGGATATGAACTGCTGACAAGAAAAACCCATTGTTGTGATAGAGGAGAGGAACATTCTATTCAACCTTCAGGGTAATTTTCATTACTTCAACTGCAAATAACTGAGGTAGTTTTCAAACCAGTGTCTAAAGCCAAGGGTTTTAGTTTAAAACCAACAACCTCTAAGGCATAAAGGGTGATATTTTTCCATCACTACTGCCTAATACGGCCTCGAAAATGATGTGGTGACATGTACGCTAGTTATTCATTAATGAATATAGAACATACCTTTGGATCCGGTTCTATGGATTCTTTTATATCCTGAATGTTTAGTAGAAAAATCCCAACACCACTATAAATCATGGAAGTGGAGATGTCGGTGAGAATGTAAAATGGAAAAATCATTGCATCCCATAAATCTAAATCCTCCCATGTCACAATTTGTGCTATGAACTTCCCGGAAAACCTTTTCATAGTCCCTATAATGGAATTTGTTGTCATTATTGGCATGGATTTTCTTTCCCTATATATATCCAACATAAATTTCCATGGGAGGGAATTCACTCTCTATATGGTGAATTGAATCTTGTTTCTATACAAGTGCAAGGAGGATTATGAATCTCATTTAGAACCATAATCTTAAGAGTGGATAATATTTCCCTATGAGTAGGCATATCATGCTCAGATGATTTATTATAAGGAATCAACCATCCTTAAAGACATGCCTATTGTGAGGGAATTTGCTAAAATGTTTCCCGAGGAATTGCATTATTGTCCTCCTAGAAGAGATCTTGAATTCTTGATTGATGTTATACCTAGAAATTTTTCAATAACCAAGACTCCATAAAGAATGGATATTGTTGAGATTGAGGAGCTAAAGAAACAAATACAGAAGAATATGGATAAAGGGTTTATATTTCCATGTGGTTCCCCATGGGGTGCACCAGTCCTTTTCGTCAAGAAGAAGGATATCTCAATGCAACTTTTCATTGATTATCATGAGATCAACAAAATTGAAAGAATAGAAAAGTATCCTCTTACCTGAATTGATGATTTTTTTGATCAAAAATTTGGAGAACAATACCTTTCCAAGGTTTATTTGCGGATGGGGTATTAAAAATTAAGGGTGAAGAAGGAGGATATCCCCATGACTGCTTTTCATACAAGTTACGAGAATTATGAATTCATATTAATTCATTTTTGACTCACTAATTCTCCAAAAATATTCATGTACTTGATGAATAGAGTCTTTATAGATTACATAAACAAATTTGTGGTAGTCATTATAGATGAAATTATAATATAATCCAAAACCAAGGAGGAGCATGAGGAGCATCCAAGAACTGTACTAGAGACCTTTCAGAAGGAGAAGATCTATGAAAAGTATAGAAAGTGTCAGTTCTAGTTGAAGTAACTCTCATTATTTGGTCATATCATCCCAAGAAATGGGATATCTTTGGATCCCTCGAAGATATATGCTATTGTGGGATGGTCGAGGAAAATATCTATGATGGATATTCTTAGCATCCATGGGTTAGCTAGATATTACTACAGATTTGTGATAAATTTCACATGATTATCAAAGCCTCTTACCAAGATAACTTGGAAGGGAGTCAAGTTTTCATGGAGTGATGAATGCGAAGAGAGCTTCAAGGAGTTTAAAAAGAGGCTTATCACTGCGCTAGTTCTCACACTACCCATATGTGGAGAAATTTTTTGGTATTTATTAATGCTTAAATGAAGGGCATGTGCTGTGTATTGATGAGAAATGAAAATTTCATTTCTTATGCTTCAAGGAAATTGAAATTTCATGAGAAAACTATCTAAAACATGATCTAGAGTAGGCAGCAGTTATCTTATCTTTAAAAATTTGGCAACATTACCTCTTTGGGGAGAAGTGTGAAATATACATAGATCACAAAATCCTCAAGTATGTATTCACATTGAAAGAGTTGAAAATTATCTAAATAAGATGGTTAGTTCTTATCAAAGACTGTGACTACTCAATCCATTACCACCCTGGGAAATTAAACAAGGTGGAAGATGCTCTATGCAGAAAGGAACCAACAATTCTGTCATTGATGAGAATTTAAAAGGAGCCAATATTCTTATATTTAATGAATATAGACATGGGAATCATAAATAAGATAACATCAACAATCCATTCATAAATTATTACTCAACCATATCTTTTGGAAAGTTTAAAGGATTCTCAAAATATTGATGTGGGAATTCAGAAGAAAGTGGAAACTATAATAAAAAGTAAATCCTTTTATTTCAATGTTAATGAAGAAGGAATTGTGAGATTTGGTTCAATACTATGTGTTCCATAAAAACTGGAGTTAAAGAATAAACTTTGGGATGATGTACATAGTTTTAATTTCTCCATCCACCAAGGAAACACAATGATGTATCAAGATATGTGAGATCATTATTCCTTGGATAACCTCAAGAATGAGATCACTAAGTATACATAAATGTTCCAGCTATGTCATCAAGTGAATGCTGAGAGGAAGAAGTCAAAGGGCATGATTTAACCATTACCCATACCAACATGGAAATGGAAAAACATGACCATGGACTTTGTCACAAAACTTCTGAATACATCCAAAGGAAATAATGTTATCTGGGATGTTGTGGATAGTCTTACAAAGACTGCACACTTAATTTCGATTTTAGGGTATTTCTCACTGGATTAGTTGGCACAGATATAAATCATATAAGTGGTATGGCTTCATGTAGTACCACAATATAATGTATCTAATCGATATCCTAGATTCACCTCTATGTTCTAGAAGAAAGTCCAACATGCTCTTAATACTGAGCTAAACTTTAGTATGTCTTACCATCCTCAAACTAATGGCCAATATGATTAGAATATTCCAACACTTGAGGAAATTTTTAGAGCATGCTCAATGGACATCAAAAGAGGATGGGACAAACATCTTCCCTTGGTTGTGTCCTCTTACAATAATTACTTCCACTCTAGTATCCAAATATATCCTTAAGAATCCCTTTATAGGAATAGGTGTAGAACAATGGCACGTTGGGATGAAGTTGGGGAGCGAAAACTCTTAGGTCTAGAAATGGTCGAAGGAATGGTAGAGAAAGTTAAGGCTATCCAGCATCACATTAAAGATGCTTATAGTCAAAAAATGAGATATGCTGATAATCATCTTTGAGACCTCTAGATTGATATTGGAGATATTTTATTCCTCCTCATATCATAGTGTAAGAGATTTATGAAATTTGGTAATAAGGGAAAGCTTAGTCTAAGGTACATCGTCCCTTTTCAGATCCTTGATCTCATCGGAGAAGTGGTCTATCGACTAGAACTCCCAATGAACACGTGTCAAGTACATGATGTATTCCATGTATCACTATTAAGTAATTACATACTTGGCCCATCCCATGAACTCAACCAAGAGGTTCTACCATTGGAGGATGAAACATCCTATGAAGAGTAGTCAGTGAAGATCTTAGATCATTGAGAAAAAGTTCTACGAAATAAGAAAATGCCCCTCGTCAAAGTGTGGTAAAGAAACTAAAAGTTCATAGAAGTAACATGGGATTTAGAGGAAGTGATGAAGAAAAGATACCCTCATCTGTTTTAATTAGGGAAATGTAAATTTCAAGGGTAAAATTTCTTAATGGGGGAATATTTTAACGACCAAAACTTTTATTAATGAAAATTCGTCTTAATCTGATTAAATAACTTATTATGTTAAATGGTTATATAAGACATATGCACTTATTTGGTTTTGTGTTTCTGGATTTTAAAATACTGTTAATAATTGTAATCATTTATAATATGAATATTTAATAATTATCATAAGATTAGTATAAATATAGGGCTTTAACAAATCCAATTTACCCAGAAAAAGTAAGTGAAAAAATCATCTAGTATAATTGCTCCATACGAAGCCCATTTTTCGGAGCTCAGAAACGAGGTAGCATCATTGGGATTCTCTCTTGAAAAACCCTAACCCGAGCTTCAACACCTTAAGCTTGAATGGAACTGCCTATGGGATAAGAGGAAGTTAATGGAGATTACCACCTGAGCGATGTTATATGAGCCACCCAAAGAGTATGTCCCCATATCACACCTTAATCTTAGAAATTATGTGGGTGTTATAAGGGGTTATATAACAAGACCTTATAACTATGGTTATGACCACTATTTTTTTATAAATAATATACATTCATTTTTTTATTGTTACATTGTAAATGGTTCTTAAATTAGATATAGTATTTTCAGTTAATATTTAATTAAGAAATATATTTTAATGAATTAATGTATTTTTTAATTTAAAAATATTTCAATAAAATATTATTACTAAATTACTTTTTTTAAAATATAAATTATCATATAATTTTTATGAATACAATTGTTATTTTTATTAAGGTTTGAAAGCTGTTTTTGTCAAAACCCATGAATTTCCATAAATCTCAGTTATTATCTTAAAAGTAAAAATTCACATATTCAGAAAATTATTTAGTTAAAATTAATATTATTTTTGGATTCAGGATGTTGAAATTATCTAATGGTGAATTTTTCATAATTTTCTAAAACAATTGAATTTTTTGGTAAAAATTAAATACTGTTTAAATATATAATGTGTTTTATAACATCATAATGACCTAGTAGTGATGTAATAAAATAATAAAAAAAGGTTATTCAAAAAATATATGTTTTACCCTTAAAATAATGTTATTTTATATTGGTTTAATTAATTTTATTGTGCCTTAAAGGACCATCTAAAACTTATAAAACATTATAACATTTTAAAATGATTTCCTTGAGAGTGTGACTCACCTCCACATAAGAAAGAATAATATTTTATTATGTTCGTACATTGGACATATAATATAATTTTTTCCTCTCCCCTTTGGAAAAACCCATGGGAAGAACCCATGGGTGGGTTTTTCGGTTTGATTAGTTTAATGTGTAGTTTCCAAAACCTAAATAATAAAGAATTCCCTATCCTTTCCTATATAAACCAACTCAATATACCATTACTCTTCACTAAAACTATTTGGAGCTCATTATAACTCTTACTTAATCTCTCTATAATCCTCTAAAGGCACTAAAATCTCCCTATAAGCCTCTCTCAAGCCTCTACCAATTCTTTTATGATCACACTTCCAAGTAAGGGATCTCTTCCTTTCTCATTTTTGTCCAAATTTCTGTATGTTGTTGTGAGCTTTTATTATCAATTAAAAATGTTTAGTTATGATTTATAACCTCCCATAGACTTACCTACTTATGTTTTAATTATGATAGACCCCTCATCTCTCATTAATTCATCCCATGTACACCTGTTACCATACCGAAATTCCGTAAAGGACTTCTCTATCCTCATTTGCATTCAAGCAAGTCCTTTATATTATGCATCTAAGTTTCATTACATATGTTGGTACATGTATCTGTATGAACACTTACTGTCCATTTAATGTACATATAATGAGTTACCCATTTTTCTCTCGTCATCCATTTTTATGAATTATTATGTCATGTTGTTATGCTGCCATAATTGCACTGTGAGTTTCCAAGACAAAGTTATTATATAGTGAATATCATGCTGATTTCTCTATTATGGGTATTACCCATTACACACATTTAATTTTTTATTATATATTTTCATTTATGTATTCTACATTCTTTTATCATTGAATAAATGATGATGTTGAATGATTCCATGTTGTATGATCCCTGTGGCACAATTAAGCAAGAAATGAAATGATTAAGAAGGGTGATCCCTGATAGTGCTCCAATTCATTGGGTAAATAATAGTATCATGATACATCATGTGAAATTAGGTTATAATCATTCAAATTCATGTGTAATGTGGGTTTACTCATGCTTCATGTGAAGTGAGCCTTGGATCTTTCTAATATCATTTTAAATGTTTTTTCCACATTTCTAAGCTATGATAATCATGTTATATCATGCCTTCATGTTCATGTTTCTATTGTGATCAATTGATGTGTGTATTTACTAACATGTACTATATTTTTAATGTTATTACTTTTTTACTCCCTTAATAGGCTTTGAATCTCACCCTTTTTTATGCATGTCCTCAGGTTATCCTATGCTATGCTAAGTATGAAGGAGTGTTGTGGTCATGTGAAATAATTTTTCAATAAAGATGTTGTTTTTAATGTTCTAAGTTGTTATGTAATGTTCTTAATACCTAAAGAAACTGGACCTCTCTATCTTATGGGTCCTGTTAAGTGAAATTTTATGTAATAAATCATGTTTATGTGTGTAATAAAGAGGAGGGTTGTTATACTTATACTTATGATTATGCTTACATATCTCCCTTTTCTACCCTTACTAAGAATATGAGTTCACCTATTTTTATCTTTCCATTCCCATGTTTATGCATGTATTTATTATGTATGTTGTTTATAAGAAGGTTTCTATTCATAAATAACCTAGTGGGGGGTAATTTAGATCACTTATATACTAGTGTTTATATTTCCATGTTTTCAAATGAACTAAACTAATATGATATTTGGGTGTCTTTTTGCAAAATGTTTTAAGTATTCCACACAAATAAAGTAATGTATATGTACATTAAGAATGGGTTTTTATAGCACATATCAAATAAGAGGTTTAAAAAACTTTTAAAACTAGTATGATAAAACTTTAATGAGATCACAAGGGATATTTCTAGAGATATTTCTAGGGATATCTCCAAGGATAAATCTAAGATTGAGTTAAAGTATAAGAAAATGTACTGTAACATTGGTAATGGACTAAGATAGTGGTTTCCATGAAACAAAATCCCTGCCAGGTTACTACAAGTGGATTGTGTTCTGGCATGTATATAAATCTTCTTGATGAACCCAAACACAATTTATTGAACTAGATTCAATCGAGAACTGGTGCATGATAACAAGCCTTGTTGCACACCTGTATTGACACTCTTGGGGGATATTCTTTGGAAATTAAAAAATAATTTATATACCATAAATAAGTATTTAAATTAAATTAATCTATGAGAAACATAGGATAATCATTTAGTGTCATATATTAAGGAATGTGTTTTGATTTAGACATCATATGAGTAATTTATCATGATTATGTGGGTTTTCACCATGATAAATGTTTCTCACACTATTATTTCTGGTTTTAGTCAATGGAAGGGACTATAAGGAACTTGGTTAACATTGTATGATTAATCATTGAAAAGTATCCGAATTATATAATTGATGTCCTAACTAGAAATATCAAGAAGTGAATCAGGAATGTGGTATGAGTATTTGTTATACTGCTGAAGAAAAAGAGACCGCAAATGACATGTGAAAGGTATTGGATTTTCCTCCACTATTTCTTACATTAAAGGTAAGACAAGTGATTATATTGAGGTTGAAGAACCTTAAGACATGATTCATGTTTCATATTATTGAAATGTTGTATTAAATAAAATGATGATGAAGCATGAGTAATGTTTTAAAAATAAAGTTAGATGAAAGAAGAATTTATATTTTGGAATTCAATGATTATGTAATATGAATCATGAAATATATATTTATTTTCAATGTAATTTTTTCACCAATTATTTTAAAGGATATGAAAAATGGTTCTGATGACATATAAAAGTGATTAGATGAAACATTGATATTTTGATTAAGGGATGGTAAGACATAATTTGTTCAAGATTTAGAGAAAATTGTGTTTTAGTTTTGGATAGAGAGATTATTGATTTGAATAAAGTAAATTGGATAGTATCAATGGCCTTTTAACAGATTAAGGATTTGTGGAAAAGTAGTTTATATTATCATGGATGAAGTTTAAAACTTCTTGGATTTAAGGATTATATCTGGTAATCTCTAGAAAAAGGAATAATGCATGTTTTACAGAAGGATTTATGGTATTTTAGGTTATTACAATGTTTAAAGAGAATATGTGATGAGAGAATTCACATGTTTAGAATGTGAAAACCATGATCTAATTTGTGATATAAGGGGGATCATTGTTAAGATGATCTAGTAACTTTATTTTCTATGTTTTTTACTTTCATCTTTCAGAAGAGTTATAAGTTTAACCATTTATGGAATTTTTTATGTTAGACTTTAGATGAGGTTTTAGATATTCAATTATTATCTCTCTCTATAAGAATTTGTGCATATCAGATAACATATTATAACCATTTTGTTGTGATAAAGATTGATGGAATGAACTATCATTCTATTAATAGATATCATAATCTGCTAATTCATCTAGAATGATAATTTAAACTTCATTCCATAAAGTAATAGGTAATTTGGGAATTGGTCAAGGCACAACAAAATATTGACATTGAGCAGAGAGAATAGAATAAAATTATGTAAGTATATATTTTTGTGAAAATTTATTCAAATATTGGAAAAGATATTAATAGATATTTAACCTAATACCCTTGTTTCAGTTGAATCAATAGAGTTAAATAATCAACATAGATGTCACAAACTATCCTAGCGGGGATCGTTCTGTGACTTCCCAAGCCCCACACTAATAGGCATGAGGCTGGTGACTAGCGCCTATTAGGTATATCACTAACATGGGAGGCATTACCTTAGTATCTATACGCACTCACACATCTCCATGCCCACAATTATTAAAAGTAAAAAAACAACTATGAATAAATTAATGCATACCACTATAACCCAACAAGATAATGACAAGAAATTAAAGTACAGTAAAGTAAACTGGGCTAGAATAAAATACCAACAAATGAAACTCTGTTACCATGTTCCTGAAAGTCTTCTGCTAAAACCCTACATGATCCATCTTGAAGGAAAGGTAATGGAATTACTATCTGAAGCCATAGTAATACCGCATCCTTCCTTATTTCACAAGGATCCATCCAGTCCTGGTCCTCCCAAGACTCTATCAAAAGGTCACTCAACTACACAAGGCATGACCCATGCGTGAAAATCTAATGTAGGAGTGAGTATAACAATACACCAAAGAAATCCCTGAAACCCCAAAGCAATGTAAAAAGGAAAGTAGATTCCTCACTACACAATTATATGTCTACAAAATATAACAAGAATTTACAAATATAGAAAAACCAAGACACGTATTCGAGACATAATCCACAACTATATCATTGCACACCAAGGGATTTAACTCAAAGATTCCATAAAGCACTCATTTAGTTGAAAAAACTCCAAAGTTCGATAGCACTAATGAAATCCGTTTGAGAAGTACTATTCATAGAGAACATCCATGAGAGAGATGCACTGATATATCAGAAGAGAGATATGGTACATTAGATGACGATCATAACCAGGGCCATTGGGTGATACAAACAACTCAATATATATCAACCTACAAATTAGAGGATCGATGCCCAGGGAAGTCGTTCATGTCAATAATGAAGACTCTACTAAGGGAAGGAATGAGGAATATATGATCTACTATAGGCCTCTTGGGGGATTCAAACAAATCTATCCGGGAAGTCTTGATGAAGGGATCATATTACCTTTATTTGGAAATGATACCAACAAACCTTTAGAGGAAATGATAATGAGATTGAACTCTAATGAATCACGTCCAAGATATGGTTGATAAGAGAATCAACCCACATAGAAATGGAGGGAGCACAATGACTAGTAGTCCCACTTTCCATGTAATTTGAACCAAGGTACTACCCATGTAAACAGATCAGGTCACTATAAGTCCATGTTAAAACCCACCACTAGTCTCAAAACTTCTATCTTAATGTCATGGTCCCAATTCCATAAATTTCTTTTCAAAAAAATGCACAGTTTTAAAGATTTGGTCTTTTTAGTGAAAGGGTCTCACTTAGTCCTTGTCCAGATCTAACTCGACCCATAGGTGGACCAAACCTGGTCTGGGTGACCAGGATTGTTGGGCTCTATCCAACCCATCCCTTTAGGCCTAGTTTATACTGTCCCATCTATTTGGACCTCCTGGTGTGTCCTGGTTTTTTCAATTCCATCCTAGATGCACGTGGGTCTGTTGATCTGCCTCATGCGTCTCACCTCGGTTGTGTTCCCTCCAGGTCCTTCCCTGTCACACCGCGTCCCACGCAGTCGGACCATTATGTCTATATACTCCCTACGCTCTATGCCTGCCTATGGCCTTACATTAGCCATGAGCTCCCACGAAACCCCCATCATGTTGCATTCCACCTCTGTCAGCCACCCCACCAGCGGCTCGTCGTCCCCCTCACCATTGGCCAGGACCATCCCCCTGGACCTGTGTCACTGCTAAGCCAAATCACTCTACACATTCATCATTTCACCTCTGGTACATCATCACGAGGTTGGATCTTCAATTCCGGATTGTTGCCTAAATAATCGAAGGTGCAACAATCGTTTGTTCATCTCCCACAAAGAATGAAAAACATGTTGAAAAAAGGGAGAATAAGTCATATGGAACTAACTCGAGGAATGAAAATCAACATTTGTTCATTTCAATCTTTATCCATTCTAATATTAATGATCAATCAAAACTAAAATATATAATAATCATCCCTAAATAATTCCTCCAATCAAACCCAACCTGCAAGAATGATCGAACATTGGGTCAACATGTTCGTGTGTTGATCTGTGTTCACCATTGATTCTATGAACTGGGGAAGAAAAACTAAAATCATAAAGCCCTACCTCGTGTTGGAATGATCATTGATGAATAGTGAAGCTATGCCATCATCATTCATTGTTCCTTAATCTGTCAAATACGAGGATGTCCATCTATATTCGTTTTCCATTGTTTTCTCAAGAGGCCCCTCACTGTGTCTAAGAGGAATTCTTGGGTTGTGGTGATGACCCTAAATTTCTAACAAGACCTTAAAATAATAAAATGCCTTATTGTGTCACTGAATAATGTAGAAATAAAATAAATTATTTTATATTATTTTATTCTTTAAAACATCAAAAAACAATCTTTCATACTTGACCTACATAAGCCAATGTTAGGCCTTGCCTATGGTAAAGTCACTACTATGAATACAACAGTGCCCTCAGATTTCAAATTCAAGAACCTGTTTAGAAGTTATTCCAGTTTTTTTAGGAAAACTGCTCGTAAGTTCCATTTAATGTTTAATATTTTTCAAACATTTATTCTGGGAACACTTTGTCTCATAATCACACGCATTCTATGTGCTTAGTCTCCAAATAATTCCATATAATATTCAAAATCATACAGGAAAAAATCTGGGGCATTACATTCTCTTCACCTTAGGGATTTATATCCTTAAAAGGACAACACAAAAGGCTACTCAAAAACTTGTGGGTGTTTCACATGAATTTGAGCCTCCCACTCCCACATTCTCTCTTGGAGACTTTTGTACTACCACTGAACACACACCAAGGGAATTTCTCTCCCATATAGGATCCTCTTCTATTAGTCCTTTATCTCCACCAGGTACTCCATGAAGGTCTCCCCATTCTCGTTGTACACCTATCCCCAGTCGATGATGTGTGATGGGTCATGCACATGACTCCACAAAAATTAAATGAGAAAGACATCATGTACCTGATGTAACTTTGGGGGTAGAGATGGGTGGTACTTCTCCTCACCAACTCTACTCAATATCTTGAAAGGGTCGATGAACCTCAGAGATAAATTTCCACCCTAGGCAAATCTCTACATCCCATGTCAAGGTGAGACCAAAAGGAACACACGGTCACCCTCCTCAAACTCCAAAGGTCTCTGTCTTCTGTCAGCATAACACTTCTTCCAGATCATCACTGTCTTCAACTGCTCAAGGATGTTCTACACTTTCTTAGTAGTAGGTCACACCAACTCAAGAACCAGGAGTGCAGAATCTCCTAGGTCAGTCTAGCAAAGCGTTGACCTGAAGGGACACTTGTATAGAGCCTATAATGGTGTCATATAAATGGTGGAGTGATAGTTATTGTTGAACAAAAACTCCAACAGTGGTAGGAAATCCACCCAAGTATGACTGAAGTCCAACATGCAAGCCTGGAACATGTCCTCCATAACCTGAATGGTCTTCTCCATCTGGCCATCCGTCAAGGGATAAAATATCCTAATCAAGAATAACTGAGTCCCAAACGCCTTCTACAATACCTTCCACTACTTGGATTTGAAATTAGCATCAGCATATGAAACAATTTTCTATGGTACTCCATGAAGCCAAACTATCTCATACACGTATAGGCGTCCCATGCTCTCCAATGAACCTTACTCCCAGATACGTAGAAATTGGGATGACTTGACGAGTCAGTCAATGATCACCTAGATGTTATTTTCTCTCCTATACATACATGGAAAACCCATCATGATGTCCATTGATATACCATACCAATTCCACTCTAGAACCTCAAGGGGTTCAGCTAAACCCGCTAGAGAATAGTGCTCATCCTTAACATTATGACATGTAAGGCACCGATAAATGAACTCTACAACTTCATTCTTCATCCTTATCCACCAAAACTAACATTAAGGGTCTGGGTAAATCTTTTATAAACATGGATGTGCCACTAAAGGGGATGTTTGGAACTCCATAAAAACATCCTCCTGCAACACAACTTGTACAATTGTGCATCCTCTGAATATAATGATGTGTTCCCCACCTTTCTAATATCCATTAGGAGCGTTCCTGTGGATAACTGAGAAAGTAGTGTCTCGTAGTTGGTATCCCCATGTTTTGCCTCCCTAAATCTCTATAAGATTGTTTTGGTAACAACCATCGACTAAAGTTAAGAACCCTCATCTCTATCCATAGAGAATAACTGCAACAAGTAAAACTGCTCAATCTTCTCATCTGGTAACCGTAACCTTGATCTCCTACTAAGAGAATTGTCTCCAACATTATTCTTCCCAGGAGTATAAATGATCTAAAAATCATTATCTAGGAGGAACAATATCCACCACATTTTTATAAAGTCCTTATCCTTTTGAGATAATATATACAAGAGACTCTTGTGATTAGAGTAGATGATAAACAGCTCGCCATCAGTTAGTGCCACAACATCTTCAACACAAGGAAAACCACTGCCAACTCAAGATCATGGGTCACGTAGTTCTTCTCATATGGTCTCAAATGGAATAAAACACAATCAATCACTACTTATCTATGCATTATGACATAACCAAGTAAACTCAGGGATGCATCATGGAACACTACATACTAAACACCCACCTCTAGCAATCTCAAGATCAGGGCACTCATCAAAATCATCCTCAACTGGTGGAAAGCCTATTGAAAAATCTCTATCTACAAGAAAGTCTTTCCCTTTTGAGTCAAATAATTCATAGTTGTTGATATCCTAGATAAATTAGGTATGAATCTCCAGTAATAGCCTACCAGACGAAGGAAGTTCTACACCTCCGTCACACTCCTAGGTGGATCCCATGTTAACACTACCTCATCCTTGGTCGGGCTAACTACCACTCCATATTCCAAGATAACATATCTCCAAAAGTGGATCACTTGAATCCAGAACTATAAAACTGAGAGTTTCCCATAAATATGGTTCTCTCTGAGCATGTTTTGAACCATCTGGAAGTGTCTCACAAGTTTCTCATTGGATTACAAGTAAAAAAGGATATCATCGATGAAGACTACCATAAACCAGTAAAAGTAGGGCTAGAAGATCTTGTTCACGAGTCCCATGAACACTGCTAGGGAGTTCTTTACCCCAAATAGAATCACCAAGTACTCATAATGACCTTAGCAGCTTCTCAAAGTCATCTTCGGTGTATTATCATCCTGTACTCATAGAGGGTGATAACTTGATTGAATTTTAAACTTCAAGAACCATAATTCCCCTCTAAATTTGTCAAAGAGTTCATCAATTCTTGGTAGTGTATACTTTTTCTTCACTGTCACTTGGATTAAAAACCAATAATCCACAAACAACCTCAATCTCCCATTTTTCTTTTTGGAAAACAACACTGGGGATGCCTATAGTGAAACACTGGGGATTCCCATGGCGAAACACCAGCTCCCATGAAGCCCTTCCTCTCCATGCCCTCCAACTACACCCTTAGCTTGAGAAGTTCTATGGGAGCCATCTAGTATACTTGTGAGAATATTGGTGTTTTCCTGGGGTGTAAGTTGATGAATAAGCTTATCTTCTATTGGGGAGGTAATATTGGAACTTCTTCTAGGAATATGTCCTCGTACTCCTCCACTACTACTAGGAACTAGAAACCCATAACATCTTCTTAACTTAGGGTCAGGCTAGCCAAGTGATGAGTGATCAGTTTCACCCTCTTACACATGAGTCCATCATGTTCTTCCTGGGTTTCCGTTTCATATACAAAGAAAAACCTCATCCCATCATTGTGGACACACCAAACCCTGATCCTAAAATAGTAAATATAGGTATCAATTGAATATAACCAATTCATACCAAGAATAAAATCGTACGGTATCAACACTACCTCTATGAAGTTCCAACTAAAATTCTTAATTCCAAGGGTTAGGTCACTCTATTAGAATAGGTGTGTGATTATTGAGTATCCTCCCATCGGAGTCTCTAAGTGTAAGGGTCAATTCAGCAGTTCTAAAAGAGTCTTAAAGTCACATAAAAGATATGTGGTGAGGAAGGAATGATTGGAACCCGTGTCTATCAATACTACATATAAAGTAGAAAAGAGAGAGATTGTACCTCAAATAATCTTTAGAGTACCTGGGTCATAATCCTGGACCTCATGAAGTTTTCCATGCCCCTGCCCTCCATCTCCTTGAGCATTGTGTGGACCACTTGGGGGTGGCAGTTGTAGAAAGTAAAAATTTTGACACCTACAACTTCTCTCCCAACTCCTTTTCCATTTCATCTTCCCAACTAATCTTCCTGCACCTACCTGTACCTTTAACTTGGTGGTCTATACACATACTGTCTGTTAGTAGCACTACGAGTTGGACAATATCGAGTGAGATGTCCCATGTCATTACATGAGTAGCACCGCCTCTCTCTAGGCTTACTGGATCCACCCTATGAACCCATAAATGTAGATCCTCTATCCTGGGACCTCCTATGAAAAGATATCCCACATTCGGATTTCGAAGACTGACGTCTTCTCCCTCCTACAGAATTCTTTGCACCTGCCTCTCCTCTGTTGACTGTCACTGGCTATCACTGCTCAGCCAAGAAGCTCTCCACCACCAAGTCCTTCTCAAGAACCCGAACATATGTATAAATGACCATATTCATAACAATATCTTGGATGTCCCTATACAGACCTCACTCGAAGGTTCGAGCATGAAAGTACTAATCCATAACAATATCCATCGAGTACGTGGAATGTTTGGTGAGCCTTGATGAATAATAAGCTAATGTAATACTTCTCTATTAGATATTAAGAATATCTTATATATACATATCTCTTAGCATAACTAGTTATAACTCCTCTCTAAAGATCCCCTCAAACTCTGTCTATGAGAAAATCACTGCATAGTGAGTTTGGATATCCAAGCTCCGCCATCTTTTTTATAATCCCTATCGAAGCCTTACTCCTAAGAACACCATCTGAATATATGGTGTCCTAACAAAATAGAAAACCTAGTTCAATACCTCATTCCAGTACTCAACCAATTAAGGGTTGGGATTTCCTCAGAACCTAATGGGTCTATGTCTATGAAACTCATGGAGTGCGCTCATCTTGTGTTCCTCATCTGCTGATACTGTAAGTACCATGGGTAGCTCCAAAGGTGGTGGTATAGCTGGTGTACCACTGGGAGGTAACATCTAGAAAACTGGTCCCTATTCTGAATCCTCATCCTTGAGGGGGTCATCCTCGTGATCAAGCTACTGATTCTAAGTTTTTATGCTTCACAGAGGCATCCTGTAAAGAAACATGATTTACCACGGTGAATGAGTATATCTGGATTAATGACCCAATAAGGACAAGGAAACCACAACCCATTACTATATGAAGCATGTACCATTATTTTCCCTACAACTAGTGTTCTCATGTACAGAGTCGAAAAATAGGTTACCAGAGTCCTAGTATATGGATATGTCAGTCGTCGAACCAACATTGAAATCTCTAGTCTTAAAACTGAACTTGAAACACATAACCCTATTTCCCCAAACCAATCTAAAAAAATCTCAGTCCTAAGGTAGAACCAAGAACCTATGATATATATCTGTCATGAACCATCCCAGTGGGGCCCGTGTCTTGACTCCCCAAACCTACCTCCAATAGTCCAGGGGCTGATTAATGGCACCAAGTAGGCATGTCACTAACATGGGAGGCATTTCCTTACTACTTTTACACAAGCACGCATTTCCAATACCATAATGCTAAAAATTATAAACCACTAAGAAATATTGAATTCATACCACTATAACACACCCACAATATGACAGAAAAGTAATGTATAATATGGTAATCTGGTCCAGAATACAATCCCACAAAAATAATGTTTGTAACCATGTTCATGAAACTCATCCTCAGAAAACCATATGTGATCCAACATTATGAAAAGGTTCTAGAACTGTTGTATAAAGCCATATGATCACCTCAACCCACCTGATCTCACAAGGATCCATTTCTTCCTAGTATTCCCTGGACTTTTTTCAAAAGGTCTGTCTTTTGGACAAGACATGACGCGCTTAGGGAAAGCTCGTGCAAGATTTGAGTATAACAATACTCAGTAGGACACACCAAAACCACAAAGAAATACACAAATAAAGGTATAATAACATCTACACAAGTATATGTCTACAACATATAATAAGAATATCTAGATATACCCAAACCAATACATGTATTCAAGAGAAAATCCACAACTAACACATAACAAAATCATGGATTCAACTCAAAGATTCCATAAAGCACTCGTCTGGGAGAACACACATTTGAATATTATATCCTTGATGATGTTCATCTGTGATGTACTATATTTTGTAAACAACCATGATATAGATATGCTAGTATATCTGAAGAGAGATATGATACATCTATTGAGGATCCTAGCCAGGTCTACAGGGTGATAAAAGAAACTCAATCTGGATTAACCCACTCTATAGAGGATTGACACTCATTGAAGTTAGTCACATCAATACTGAAGACTCTACCTATATCCCAAAGAAGGAATAGAGGATTCAGTCTAGGATTATCAGGGGATTCCAACAACTCTATCTAGGAATTCCTACTAAAGGGATCATACTCATATGAGTGGGAAATGAAACCAAAAAACTTTCAGGGGAAATAATGAAGAGAATAAACTCTAATGAAGATCTTCTAAGATATGGTGGATAAAAAATCCAACCAAATAGAAAATGATAGAGAATAGTGAGTAGTAGTCACACCAACCAAGTCCCTTGATCCAGGGTACTTCCCGTGTAAACATCCCACATCATTGGAAGTCCATTTTAAAACACACCAATGGTCTCAAAAGTTCTATTTCAATTTAAAGGACCCAATGCCATAGAACGATTATAAAATGGATGTAGAGTTTCAATTTTATTATTCTTTTAATGAGAAGGTCCAACCCAAGTCCGGTTCGTATCCGACCTGACCTGGCCTGGTCGACCAGACCTGATCCGACCTGTTGGGCCTCGTCTGGCCCACACGCATGTGGTCCAGCTAAACTATTACATGTGGCTTATCCCAGTCATGTTATCTTTTGGACTTGTGGTACTTCCTCGCAAATTACATGGCTGTTTACCACCTTTGTACGTGCCCCATGAAATCTTCCTACCAATGGCCTTGTCGCCACTATGGGATCCCACATCTCCCTCATAGTTTTGTGTTCTTCCTCTGTTGGCAGCCCTGTTGACGGCTCGTCGTTCGCCTCACCATCAGCCTGGAACGACCCCTGGACCCATGTCACTGCTCACCTGGACCAACTAAATCTACCGTCGTATTCCACCTTCCCATCCAAATCTTACTGCGCCTTAGCCATCTCACCTCCAATAAATTGTCACGAGGTAAGATCTTCCATTATGGATAATTTCTCCAAGAATAGAAGGCACAATTATCATTCATTCATATCCTGTAGAGAAAAAAGAACACATGGGAAAAGGGGGAAGAAATTACATGGAACAAACTCTAGGAGTATACTCTAACTATTTTTTATTCCTTTCTTGATCCTTTCCCTTAGGAAAAATCTATTAAAACTCAGCTATATAATAATTATCCCCAAATAATTCCCAAAATCAAACCCATCCTACAAGAACTATCGAACCACAGGTCTACTTATTAATGGTTTTGATCTTTGTTCATAGTTTATTCATAGAATGTGGAAAGAAAAATTTAAATCACAATTCCCTCGCTCGATTTGGAATGGTAATTGATGAAGAGAAAAGTTTCATCATCGTTTTTCATTGATCCTTGATCCTCCAAATATGAGGTTGTTGAACTATTGTCATTCTCTATAATTTTCTCCAGAGGCCCTTCTCTACATCTCAACAGAATTCTGGGGTTATAGTGATAACCTTGAATTACTAACAAGGCTTTAGTATAAGAGAAAATGTTGTTGTGTAACTTTATAATGTAAAAATAAAATAATTTATTTTAATTTATTTTATTCATTAAAATGTCCAAAAACTATCTTTCATAGCCAACCCACACTACTCAATGTTTGGCCTCGCCTAAGGTAAAATCATTGCTATTAACACAATGGTGACCTTAGATTTCTGACCTGGGCACCTGTTTAGAAGTTATTCCACTTTTTCAGGAAAACTAATCGCAAGTGCTATTTAATGTTTAATATTTATCAAACATTTATTTCAGGCAAAATGGGTCTCAAAATCATACGTCATCTCAGTTCATAGTATCTAACAAATCCCATAAAATATTTAAAAAAAATACATAGAAATATCTGGGACATTACAATAAATTTATTATTTTTATACCCTTAACTATCCATTGATCATTCACTTTATATTTATCAATGAATGTTAATCACTTTGTATAGTTATTTACACTTTTAATCCATTTAAAATCTATAATCCCAACCTATGTTCTCTTACAAAGAAACCTAGTTGTGAGTTACTTTATGTAACAATTATAGTTACAATATTATTTATTCAAAGGCAGTTTTTAAGTCTATTTTTATGATGTGGGTTTTTATGAAATGAAATTTCAATTAATAAACCATTGATATCCCAGGTGAATTTTCTGGGTGAAATCAATTTTAATGGTGCTAGAATGTAACAACTCGATATTTTGCGATTTTTTTTTCAAATTAATTTAATCTTTTGATATTTTAAATTTCATGAATCAATGAATATAACTTATGTTATATGAAAGCACCAAGTTATTATTTCATTATACACTACCCCAATTTATTCTTTCATTACATTCCACACCAAAATAATCTTTCACGACACGCAACACTGAGTTCTCTTGTGTTACACGAAAAATCATGGTTTACCACCTTTTAGTGGTGAACCATTTCTAAAACTAAATATTGATTCTTTTATAAATTTTATCAGAAAAAAATACATAATTTTTGAATTCATAATGTCAATATTATATTAGGATGATTTTAGGTATTTTTTTAGAAGTTTATTTTTTGATAAATAATGAAAAATACTAAATTTTAGTTTAAAACATCATTTTATTGAAATAATTATTAAGGATAAATTATATTTTTTTAATATTTTAGAATATTTATTATACATATATTAATCCAATTTAGGTTTTTGGAAACCTTTTAATATCAAATTTAGATATAAAAAGTTATTAAAATTTTTAACATTTTCACATTAAAAACTGCTTTCTCACCACATCTACTGGATTAGATTTAAATTTAAATTTTCTAATTTTGTAAATTGAATTTGGAAACATCTACATATACAGTTGTAATATGTATAATATTTATATTCTAATAATATCAACTAGTATTTTGACCCAAAATATTAGTGGAAGTAAATAAAATTAATTTTTGTGATTAAGGTAAAATTAAGCTTCACAAGGGTATAAACATTAAACATAAGGTTCAAAATGACCTAAAAACCAGACAAAATCCATTGGATATTAATATTACAATGATATGCCCTCTTGAGTCAAATTTTATGTGTTTTTTGTATACTACTCCATGAAAGTGACCAACATAATATGTTAGTAAAGGAAAAGACAAAAAAAAGGAACCTTCCTTACCTTTAACATTTATAAAGCATTAGAGTAGGGAAGAATCCACATCGATTCAGTTATAAATGTTTTCTTAATGGTAAATGAGTTTTGTACCATGTAAATTTAACTTTAATATTTATAGATGATATAATTACATTAAACACTTAATAAATGCTAATGGATTGATTATTTAGTTAATAATTAAATAAAATAAATGATGCTAAAAATATTAAAAGGTAAATTTAATGAACTATCATGTTCCATTAATTTTTTTATTCATATATCACATTAAAAAAATGTGAACTTAATATATTTTATTTCCAATAATATTTTTTTATTTTTTTTAAACTGAAATAAAACAAATAATGTAAAAATTGACATCAATGGTATTTTACTATAAATGTTATTTTATTAAAAGAATTAAATTACAAAAAACCTATATTGTTATAATTATTTATAAATTTTGATAAATATAAAATATGATACATTCATGGACTAATTAATCTATTATAATTAACATATTGACCTTTAAATAGAAAAATCTTTGTTAGCACGATTCATGTTAAAGTGGAGTTTTTTCACGTTTCATGTGCTTATTTTAAAATTATTTTCCCAAAAAATGTGATTTAATTTTTTTTATTTAGAAATCATATTTATAATTAAATAGTTTTTCATTCTCTATTAAATCACAATTTAATATATTATTAATTTTGATATTAATTAAATTAGAATACTTGTTTCTTAGTAAAAACCATAATGATAAAAGTGGAGAGACAGAAAAGTTAAGGAACAACATTATAAAAACACCATTACTTTTGTGTGGTGTAGGTTTATATCATCCTTAATTCACATTTAAACCATTATTTATCCATTTTTGAATCACATTAGGTAATTACGACCTATTAATAGTGTTTACCTTTTGGTATTTACAAGAATACCACTCCTCCACCTCTATAAAAGAGCATTCGATCTTACCCTCCCTTAAACCTCTCAAGCCACATTGGATCATAATAACCCTACTCAAATAAGATCTAAACTTCACTCCCTTAAACCTAGAATATTCTGTTTGGGAGGAAATCCAACCAAAGAGGTCCTTTGGTGAAAACCATATATAGTTACTCAAAGAAGAGGTAACATCCTTCCTCAAGCTCTTTTATTTTATTTTCATTATGTAGCCCCTAAAATCTTATAATTAAATTATTATATGATAACCTAATTATCCTAAATATACAAGGATATTTTTATTTTATGTTTTAAACCTACACCTACACACACTTCCATCAAATATCTAATAAACTTACTGCTTTTGTGTACGGCTACCACTTAATGAAACAATGTTGTTTTTTTCTTTTACCACCTATCATGGTTGGTAATTAGGATGGAAACTATATTTTAATATGATATATATGATATATATGATATATTTATGATTATTTAATTAATATATAGTACATACCTTCATGCTTTCAATTTTTGTAAATACAATCACTTTGTTTTTGACGTGTGGACTACTATTTCGTAGTTCCTTGAAATGTGGGTTCTAGTTTTAAGAATAATTACTTATAGGTGGTTTCCATTGGATTTATTCATGGAATATAAAGCACCCAATAGTTTCTTATCCAAAAGGGACCTACTTTCCAAATGAAGGTGTTCCTTACGTTTGAACTTTTTGATACTTGAGAATGTGTATTAGTAGATAGGATGGGAAGGTTGAGTCATCATGCCATTTTGGGGGAGATTATTGTCTACAATGGGACTCTCTTTACAAATTTAATATATTTTCATGAATACTTATTAATTTTCCAAGTATAACATAAGTTTACCTTATAATTTTCAATATCTTATTAACATATTTAAAATTTAGAATCATCTGTATGTATTGGAGGTTCTTCGTTAATGGAGATATCCATTTGTATTCAAGTTTATCCGTCAATGGTATCCTCTCATATACTATTTGGAGATTCATTTAATCATCTTTGTGATGATACTGGTTTTTAAACTACTTAATGGGGCACACTAGAATTTATTATTGTCCATGGAGATGAAGGTTTGTTTTGATATTGGGATCATACCCATAAAATGGGATACCTATGTATCCTTGTTAAAGGAATCATAACCCTCATAGTTTAGTGCCGCTTAATGGGACACATGATACCTTTTTAGTCATGTGATAAGGACGTCTAAGCAAAAATTTCATAACTAAAGTTTGGTGTGGGACTTATTCCTAATAATCCCTAGGAACTTGGAAAGAATATGGATTTTAAAGTAAGATTAGACCATGTAGGTAATATGACCCAAGGACAACAGAGTTGATTTAAATTATTGGGTTTGAACCTCAAGGAGGAATCCTACGTATGTCATGTAGATGGTAATTAAAGGCCGCATAGATCGATAAGTCTCATTAGAGAGTATAGTCCTTTGAGAGAAATTAGTTTGGGATTACTTCGCGAAAAGGATTAATTAATGATTTGGGGGTTTAATTTGTAGATTATTCCAAAGGAGGATTCCCAGATCAAGAGAATTTGGGTAGGATTCCTAAAAATGATATGCAATAAGCTCGGGCCCAAAAAAGGCTTCTTACGTATCTTGGTTTGAATAGGAATAAGAGATCTCTTAGTTCAGGTAGTTGTGAAAATGTTGTGATCATGAAATATCTCTAAGAGAACATGATTCATGCTCAATATGAGAAACAAGAGGATGTTAAATATTCAACAAAGGAACTCACACTTTTCCTCTTCAACAGGTGGAAGAGGGCGTGCCTATGGTGGTGATGACGGAAGAGGGAGAGGTGGCCTGGGAAGAGGGAGAGGTGAAGAGCCCTCCCTATGTTATCTAAAAATTTGACAAGGGTCTATTGTAAGGAAGGAGTGAAGGTGAAGGAAGTAAAGAGGAGAAATAATGAAACCACCTACATGAAACATTAGGGGGTTACACCAAGACGGTTTCCCTAAAATTGATCCTGGTAGGGGAGGGAGACTTTTCATTTTCTTTAATAGAAAAGAAAGTGTGAACTATGCCTTCCCTATAAGAGACCTGGGGTTTCGAATCATTGAGAAGGGAGATATTTGGACCCAAATAATAATCCTACAAATAGGGAACTTCCCAAAATTTTTCCTAGGAGAAGGGTCTATGTGACTGTAGATATACAAACCCACAGATGCGCTATTAATATTAATTCCATTGTGAATCAAATATTAGTAACCTCTTACTGCGGATTTTCAAACCCCACTAAGAGACACATTGATGTGTCTTTACCAAATCTTTGATAAGTCAGGAGGTATTAGTGGAGGTATCAACATAATTCCTTTCAAAAAAGTTATCCAATTAAGAATAATAATTTTCTATGAATGGCTTTGAAGTGGGATTAATTGCTTATGGACTGAAGAGAGTAGGTGAATCAAAGAGTGGTACCCAAGTAAGTTATGGAACACATGTATGGGTGCCCAAGTAGGCTTGGGAGACATGATTTTCACTTAAGTGATGAACAACCTGAATGATAATAGATTGGAAATACTTGAATCAATACTTCAAGAGTATTCACAGGTATTCCCATATGTGGGGTCCTCAAGTTCATGTGAAAGTAATAGGTGGTGCGCAAGTATTTCTAATTTAGGGAGGTTGGGATTTTAAGGTGCGCAGGTGTTATGGATTTCAAACACTATAAGGACAAAAGTCCTATGATCCTCCTTCAATTCATCCACTTTATGTGTTAATTAACTACCTTAAAAGCATTGTAAGAATTGGGCGAAGCACTAGGGAGACCAGAGCAGCAATTAGCCTTTAGGGAAATTCGTCCAAACAAATGAAGGCCCTAAGGGTCTATTTATAGGAAAAAATATGACCCTAGGAGAAAGGAGTTTGGGAGAACAAGTAGGTTGCATTCCAGAGGGGGGGTGTGCAAGTAGGTTTCATTCTAGCGGCCCCTTGGTCAGACTAGGGAGATTCAAAGTGCATGCATTTGAAAATTTATATTTTCTTCATGCTTTTTATCCTATTTTTTCCAAGTAATTTCCCTTTTTCATTTTTTAAACTCTGTGATGAAACAATGTGTAAACAAAATCCCCCCTTAGAATTGGATCCAAAATGAAAAAAGGATCCTATATTTAGGTGAAGTAATGAATGAGAAAAAATATGGTACTGGGGCATGCAATTTTTAAGCGCGCAAGGAAACTGGTCAGGCAAGTTGGTAGCGCACATCATCCTAGAACCCAGGTAACTTTCATCTCTAATATATAGTGTCTTCACTTCCACAAAAATTATCCTGACTTCTGAAATTTTATATCTCTGCACGCAAGATCTTTCTCGCTCACACACTTCTATTTAGTCATGCTCCTTACATATGTTTTTACTTGCATGTTAAAACTATGGTGCCACACTTGCATGCCAGATTACCCTTGCACGCCAGGTTTTAGACCTGTGATCCATAATAGGTTTGTCCTTTTTTTCAATTCTTTTTTCAAAATGTCAAAAATAGAATTACTTAAAGATGATTTTGGATCCTTATATAGGTTTAATGGTTCCCTAAATAATTGAAACTGCTAATAAACTTTCCATTAACAGGATTGATGACATGATGAACATTGTCGGTCAAGAATATTATGACGTTTTTGACACCACGCTTCCAAACATATAAAAGTATCTGAATAAATGTCACTTAAACTTTCCCCAAACCACTTATTTTTCTCTATATGGCTATGGTCATCTGAAAGAATTCAATATCCTAGACCTGAAGAACTATGTACCACTTTCTTATTTCCAATATTATAACAAATTCTCATCTGAAGATGTTTCTGTTGTGGGCTCATTTTCTAATGTTCGTACAACCTAAGAAGCTCATATCATGCATCACAAACCATGTGAACCATATTTTAAACAACACACACCCGACACATAGCCTCACCTTTATTCATCCATCTTTTGAAACCCTTAGACAGAGAAATCCAAACACCGGAAGAAATGTTGGGGTTTTAACCCTAGAGGAGGTGTAAACCCTTAATGAATGCAGGAATACTGGGTGTGCAAGATGTGTGCATAATTTCAAGAAAACATAAAATGTGTTTGGAATTAAGAGGCTGTCTGTGTTGGGAAAACCTATTTGTATAGTAATGATGATTCTTTTCTAGATTTACATTGCTGATGGAACCCAGAAACTAACTCCTTCCATTTAACACGTGGAGAAGTAGTCAATAGCTTGTGGGATGTCTACCAGATTTCAAGAGCACCAATCCTTTGAAATATGTACTATGAGTATATTCCTACAAATGTGACATGGAATGACATAGAGAAGACACTATTTGTGGTTCATGATTTGGTGAAAATATTTAACAAACCCATGAACATGACCCTCATGAATTCCCATAGAAGAAGAAATATTCATCCATAGGAATGGATTGAAATATTCCTCATAAAGAAGAAGGAAAAGGGTCCTACCTTCACTTGTCTAACCAGCTATCCAAATGTAGAGAAAAGAGGTACACCTCATAATTTTTTGCTGACATTAGATAAAGGGGAGTTTGACTTGTTGGGATACAAAGTCAATCCCAAAATTCTTGTGAAGATGTGTTTTTAGGTTTTCTGACCATATGGATCAGTGTGTACTTATTTCCAATATGAGATTCCAAAGGAGGTGTAAGTCAATGAAATTTTATTATTGCGGCCAAGATATATGAGAAAAAGTATGGTAGGGTTTTCCACTTCTGTTTTAGGAAAGATTTATAGGATCTTTCTACATATATACAGAGAGAAGTCACCTTTTGGAATAGCGGGACCATTGTTGGTGTTATGTGGATGGATCTCTACTCACTTCAGAACTTATACTATACAAAGTGGGGTATAGGTATTTGGATGTTCTTTTTGACCATCTGTTTAGGATTTCTCCGTTATCTCGCCCATGTCTCTAAATACTTATTATATCAATGGAAGGTTTAGTATGTTTATGTAATTTCATTTATTGCCTTACGGGAATCTCCCTACAGGGTGATTCGTTGATGATGGGATGAACAGTTTAGGGATAAGGGCATACGTGTTATCTTGTAGGGATAACATATTCGCCACAGGATTGACTGAGAAATCATATTCGAGGTTTATTATCCTTATAGATTTGAGTTTCAATTAAAATGTTTGAAACAAAATTATATATCCCCCCTATGCATGTCAGATTGGAGAAACATCTGATGGTTTCCCGACAACTATGGTTGCTAACATCTGTGGATAAGATAAGGGAAAAATTTAATTTACCTACCGCTGCTGCAGTAAGCAGATTGAAAATATAGTATGCTGAAAATGGGTTAAATCTTACCCTAAATGGGTATTAAACTATGTTTCCCCTTGAGTGTGGGTAAAGAGAAGTAGTAGGAGGTAACCCCTTCATTTGGAAGGTAATTCTTCTTCATGAGGGGCCAAATCATTAGACTAATAGGGTGGATGTGATGAGGCTCTAAATTCATCGAAACAGCCTCATGGAAGATATAATCTACCTTCCATAGTTAAGAGAACCACAACACCAATCCCTACTAAAGTTTTACTGTGGTTATATTGTTTTCATCATTTCTAAGAGTGACTAGTACCACACTCTCATCCCCCATCTTTGACTGTGGAAGTTGGGAAGAAATTTAATTCCAAGGCTGCATGATCCTCTTTATAACCCTTTGTTGTGTACTCTAAATTTTTATGACCAGAGGTTATTAAAACATGGAAAAGTTTATATTATGATGCTAAAACCATGTGTATGGATCTATGTGAAGGGCAGCATATTCTAGGAATAAGGGATCTATGGTCCTCTTCAGAAATCTTATTTAAGTAAAATCCCAATGAAGTGAGAATATATATCTGAGATCTAGAAATGCTCATATATTCAACCAATGAATAAATTCCCACTGCAAAGAGGGTGAAAAAAATGATAGATTGTAGTTCCACTTAATGGATTGTTACATCATTATATGAATAATGGAATGATTTTTGGGATCCTAAAGATGTAAGTTTCTTTTTTTTCTCAAATTCTCTTCTGTTTTGAAATTTGAATTTATTCAAAGAATTGTTTATCAAGGAAGATATCATTTTTTAACTTGTAGTTGGTTAAAGGAAAATAAGCTGAAGTTCCATCTCCATGATATAGATCTGGTGGCATTTTTCATGGAGCTACTGCATCACCTTGTGTATTGGGAGAAATATCTCCAGGGCAACAGGCCATGGAGGATGAGATGGAAAGGGTATTTCCATCTCCAAAAACTATATTTGGAGATAATGATGCAAGTACTCCTATGAAAGAAACAAAGAAACATTTAATAAATAAATCCATGGCAAAACGCTTTATCCGTAGTGGTATATCTTCCTGATAATTATGAATTTTATATTTTATTCATGAAAAAGTGTCTAAACTTCTTGGAATTATAGGGGATTATTCTATTTCTTCCTTAAAATAAAATAATGATAATATTCAAAGAACCATGGAGAGTGGTGCTTAACAGGAACAAATTCCTTCTAACCCAATGGTTCTTTAAGATGCATTGAGGTCAAAGGAACCAGCACATGCTACCATCACTACTCTCATTCATGATATCAGAAGAGAGGAGGCCTCTGGTAAATCAATAACGATTTATAGGACATTAAATGTAACAACAATTTACTTCCATCCTGTGGTACTTTAGGTTCATCACATGCACCCAAACATCTGGCAGCAATTGATGCTAACCCCACAACTGTTGCTGAGGAAGCTATTTGGGGCCAAAGGTTTTTGGAGGAAGGTTGCGAAGCAAACACGCCAAGTGCTCCCATAGGTGAGATTAACCATGGATCTAGAATATCACTAGATGATATGATGAACCTTGGCATGCCGTTTGAAAAAGTATTAGAACATGTTAATTTACCAAATTCTTTAGAAGATTTTGAAGTTACTTATATAGAATCAACTAGACTTGAGTATTCATTTTTAGTCCTATTAATCTTCTTATGATTAAATTTATAACAATTGTTTGTTGCAATATGTAGTTTCATATAAATAAATCACATCCATGATGATTCTTGAAATAATTATTGACATTGATGTTTATCAAATCATTGTAGAGACATTGGATCAGGTGAATCATGTGACAATAGATCTTCCTGATATTTATTATGAGGATCCTAATCCAATTACAAAGAGCATTGCCTACCCATAGACATCAATCAAAACTATTGAAACTAAAAATATTGTGTAGGAGTCTTTTCAGGTTGTTGGCCTACTATTAGGTAAGAGATATCGATATTGTGATTGTACTAACTTTTTTATCCCATGAAACTAACCATAACCATAATTATTAATTGACTATATAGGGTTGTCAACTTTGATGGATTGGTCCAGAGGTGAAGCCTCTACCTCTGCTCAAATTGTATTAGAATGTGATGCAACCATTTTAAGGAAGGAGTAGAACATGGCACTTCTTAAAGTATATCAATCTCAAAATATGTCCCTCCTTATGACAGTGAATCTGAATCATATCCAGAACTGTAAAAGGCCCTTCATCTTGCACATCGAAAAGAAGGATGAATATATCAATGATAGTATCTAAAATGCCTCGTGAGAAAATACCTTCATGAATTCGATGAATTTAATCTCTGTTTATCACACTGGGATTTGGCGATTCTTAATAATAAAAAATTAATACTGTAGTGAAAGAGATTATCTGAAATAGGGAGCAAGAGAAAAAGATTCTTCAAGACTTGATAAAATATAAATTGTTGATCAACACTGACGAATTCCAATCAGCGATTTCATATACTAAAGCTAATCATATTTCAAAGTTGAAGGAACTAAAGCAGAATATTAAAGAAATAAATGTTCAGCAGCTGCATATTCAACCAGAATTAGATATCTTCATAGGGGAGCTTCACTAGCTTCATTACTCATTAAGAGATGTCTATAAGGATGGTGTGAAATCCTTTGAATATGCTAAATAAGCAATCCATCACACTGAAGAAAAGGAAGATGGTCATCTAAACAAACTTCAACAGGCAGTTGATGGGGCTTAAGAAGTTATTAACCAAATGATTAGTCATGTAGAAAACCTTTGGTGATTTCTGACAAAAGAGAGACTCCAATTTTTAAAATCTCCTATGTGAAAATTTTCACATAAATGAAAGGCATTTTATCTTCAATCATCTATGTTTTCATACATTCCAACTGCTTTGATTCTAACTAAGGCATTGGGGAAATTATGCGTAGTTTTATTTTTACTAGGGTTATATAGGAAACCCCACAAAATTTTTATCCTTTTAATTTTTATTGCTTAATATTACCTAAAGCATACAATACATACATGTAGTGATATGGGACTCGATGTTTGTTCAGAGTTCCCTTTGAGGGTTCCCAATCTAGTGAGTACCACGTCTCTTCTTGTTGGTAGTTTAGAGTCATGCATGTTGGCCTATAAAGGTCTAATGTTTAAGGTTGAATAGCTTTGACCATAAATTTTGAAATTAAATTCCAAACAAGACTCAATGGTTTAGAATTTATCTAATATTATTTAAATATTTCCAAGGGGAATCGTGAGTCAAGATTTTTATGGTCACCAAATCTAAAACTTGTATAAACATAAAGGAAGTATCTTCCAAGAATTAAGTTAGATTTATTTAACAAACCCATTATGGGGCTGTATTGTGCAGGGCCAACTGGGGCATATTCTTCATAGCCAAATAGTGGTATCATTTAACCGACATGCCTGTTATGTAGGAAAATTTTATCCAAGGCCACCTAAGGCCGCATACTGCATAGTCAGGAAAAATATCTCTAAGAAGATTGACATTTTATTATTGATAGACAAGGGAAAATAAGATTTTGGTGACTCAAGACCACATTGTGTGGTTTTTCCAAGGAAATAGATGTTGAAAATAAATGGTTATTTATGCCATAATTTATCATGAATATGAAAACCATTTCTATACAAATTTGGTGTATAAGAAATGGTTAAAAATTTATCATAAAAGATAATTTAGAATATTATACTATGTAGTTTTAAGTCATGTAGTGACGACATTATACTGTGTAGCTTTATGTCTTGCATTGAGAATATTGTATGGCCTTAATTTAAGGTGTTTAGCTTTGACCCAAGGTATGAGACTCACCTAATTTCATGATAATTTGTTTGGAAACATATGAATATATTTAGGTATGGAAGGGAAAATCATAAACTATGATTTGGGAATTTCTAGATTAGAAGAATGATATAGGAAAAGGGCTAAAGGAATTAGAGGAAATATTTTCCAAGAATTAAGTTACCATTACATGGATAAACTGTTATGGGAGTTGTATTATGCAGGGCCAATAGGGGAATATGCTTCATACCTAAATAGTAGAATCTTTTGACTAAAAGGCTGGTTATGTCGGATAATTTTATACAAGTCCACCTAGGGGCATGTACTGCATCGTGAGGAAAAAGATCCCTCAGAAGTTTTACATTTTACTATTGCTAAAAGCTGAAGAATGTTTATGGAGATTCAAATTTTCCAAAGCGCTGTAATTGTTTTATGAAGAATGGTATCAGAATATGGAGAGGGTATTTCTAATCATTATTTCCAATGAATTGGAGGAATAGGAGTTCTATGAATGTATGACCCAAATATAGGGAATGTGGTGTTTGTGGTTTTAGTTCATTAAACTAAGACCCAAAATGGAAACAACATAAGATATGTGGTCATGTGATCCAAGGTTATTTCATATTACATTGAACACAAGGAGAGAGAGATGTGTGAAACATGGTCTTGAGGACTTTCATATCGAGAGAAATATAATGGAAAAAATATACATAAATGACTGTTTTAAAATACAAATTCTTGTATGATGTCATCAAAATTTGAAGGGAACAAAGAAACTATAACCAAGAATGAAATTACCATCATTTGAAAAACCTATTATGGGAGGTGTATTATGCAGGGCCATCTAGGTAATATACTGCATATTCAAATAGTGTCATAATTTGACTAACATGCCTGTTATGTAAGAAACTTATGCAAGGCCACATAAGGACACGTACTGCATAATCAGGAAAACAAATCATGGATATTAGAAACAATGTTACAAAAAACCGTAAGAAATATTATGATGATCTAAAAATATGCATGATTAAAAGTGTGAAATATGGAAGGGGGTTATGCTCAATGCACATGATAAATATTTGAATCAATATTAGCCATGAGTTTGAAGTCCATATGTAAAAATGGAGACTTTATTTGTTTCATTTGAATCAATACTATGCTATGCATTTTTAAGTCATTTAGAGAGGACATTGTACTGTGAAGTTTTAATTTATGCAGTAATGTCCATTGATAACCCCATAAGAAATTTAGACCCCTTATTTAAACAGAGAATTTTTCACCCAATTCTTATGCCCATGTTATCTATGAACGGTGTGAGAAAAAAAGAGTAGTAAGGGTTTATTCTGTAACATAAAAAGTGACACATGAGAAAAATAGGGGTATTATGATTAAGTGATTGATGATCCAAGGCATAGGACTCAGGATCACTACGTATCTTGTTGGAGGAAAGAATCATGAAAACCGTTGTTCTTAGATATCCATGTTGTTTAACATCATGGGGTAAGGATGGAGATTAAATGATGTGAAAATAAATACACATTGTATATGGAATAAAGGATAGAACCCAAGTGTTACAACGTGTCTTACTAGGGGAAGGATTCAAGAAATATGTAGTTCTTTAAAAATTCATTATGCATGTTCTGATTCATATATAAGGAATAAAGTGGGGTGAATATCATTGTTGGGACCACGATTTAAGACATAAGCATATTTACGTATCTCAAATTGATGAGAATAAAACCGTACATAGTTCTTTTAACATTCAGTTCCCACACCAATCGAGTTTGATATGGGATATGGGGATTTTGACATATTCTAGTAGAACAGTTAAACTTAAGATAGAAAATGGTATAAAGGTCAGACCATGTATCTTTAGGTAACACTCTGTATAGATATAATTCATATACATGAGGAGAAAAGGAAATACAAATTTTGTGGTTGTGGATGGGCCCACGATTGGAGATCTAGGTGTCTCTACATATCTCAAATAGATGAGAATCAAGCCACACGTAGTTATTGAAATGTGGTCCCTATGTAGATCTGATTTAGACATAGGGAATAAAAGGACTCATGTGGCACTAAGGTTCAGTAATGATGTAAATGATTGTTGCATATGGAAGATCCTAACATCAAGTAGATAAGTCATTGGTCATACATTTTAATGTCATGTAACGAGGACAAATGAGGTCATGCAATTTAATGTCATGCGACAAGGACAAAGATGCTATGCATTTTATCATCAAACAACATGGAAACTTGTGGTTGTTATGCAGTTTAACTTCTTGCAACATTTACCTTGTGATGTGTAGTTTAGAGTCGTGTATCTTAGGACGATGTGTGCAATTACACAAATTATTTCTTCTATAATCATACAATGGTTAGAGTTGTAATATGCTCTCCATCCATTTAGATTAATTCATAATCTCCATTCGAGTAGACGTTATATATAGAATAATGTTCTTCCCACTTTGGATAAGTATTTTGAGGTGTGTTTCTGGGTATCATTTGATTCGTGAGGACCAATACCAATTCTCCTTGAAGAAGTTAATGGAGGAGAACATTATTGTTAAAGGCTCGTGCTATTATGTTTTTATAGACTTCTAAATGATGAAAAGTATGTAGTATTTTCTCATATAATCATTCAATATCATCAAACCATTTTTAAGGCTTCTCATATATAAACAACTAACCACAGATTTCAATTCCTTACAAAGGAAATTTAATTTCAATTAGAAAAACCGATTCTGTTCCGTACACTAATGAATAAGAGGTTTCCTGAGTGGTAGTATGGGTAGTAGTCTTATATGTCTATAAAGCAAGAAAATGTTTATCAGACCAATATTTCTTATCATTATCTACAATATTCTGGATTATATTTGATAGGGTCCTAATGAAGGCATCTATTTGTCCATTAGTCATTGCATGATAGCGATATGAATGGTTGGATTTGATATTTTTCTCCTGATATAACTTCTTTACCTTATCAGAACAGAAATTGTTGAAATTTTCCATAAATATAGTATGAGGGACACCAAATCTAGTGATGATGTTTGTTTTGAAAAACTAACAATTCTTTTGGATCCTACTTATTTGAGAGGTATTTCCTCGGCCTATTTGGGGAAGAATCCAGTAGCAGTAAGGGTATAATTGAACTGATTAGCTGTAGCTGGAGGACAAGGTCCTACTATATCCATTCCCCATGTGTCAATTTTCTAAGAGTATTTAGTCATATGTATTAACTCTGGGGGTTGATGAATAAAGTTGAAATGCACATGGAAGGGTTGCCATTTCATGGGGAAATCTGTGCAATCCTAGATCATTGATGGCCAGAAGTATCCAAGCCTTCAAATTTGATCAGAAAGCATATGCCCAGACTAGTGAGCACCACAAGCACCTAAATTTACTTCTTTCATGACAACTGTAGTTTTTTCTCCATCTATATACCTAAAGAGGATTCCATCAAATCTTTATTTTTAGAGGATATTCTGGTGATCTGGACTATCATGAAGAGTAAAATTGGCCGCTCATCATTGGATCTGTCCTTTTTCAGCCCTATCTATTTGATGTACACCATTTTGAAGGTATTAAATGATGGGTTTTAAGCATCCCAAGGTATGACCATATGTATCTGAAATAGGGAAAATATCATCAATTTCCTCTATTCTACTTTGAACGAAAGGTGAGGTCACACGACAATGGGATATATTGATGATTGTCTGATCCCAGTTTGGATCATCCAAGGCTGTAGTTTCATTGTTTAGTGCATCATCTTGGGAATTTCGTGATCACAGAACATATGATAATGTCGGATCTATGGTAAATTCATCCATTAACCCTATGATGTAATCACAAAAATGGATTAACTATTCTTTTCAAATGGAATAATCCCCTTGATTTTTTTGATTACCAAGTCTGAATCACCTTTTATTTTAAGGCGATTCAATTTCACCTAAAGTGAAAATTCCAAGCCTATGATGAGAGAGTGATATTATACTCCATTGTTGGTACCATCTTCTTATGAAAATAAGTAATATAGAAACAATTCCTTTTCTAGGGAGATAAGTACAATTCCTAACCCAACTTTGTTGAATTTAGGGTTTCCCATTATCTTCCCAGTTGGACTTCTGGAGGCACCATCAAAGTACATTTCCCATGTTTGGGAATTATCTTGAATAGAGAAGACCTATTAATCAGTAAGATAAGTATTTAATAATGTATCTTCCAAAAATGGGTGTTATGTATGGAATTCGGCCATATCTTGGATTTTTATTTCCTTTTGAGGTAAAAACCAGATATCAAACTATTGCAAAATAACTTCCCATCATGAAAGACACCCTGTAAGCCTAGGACGACTAAGGATAAATTTGATTGTGTTATTGTGAGACACCAATTAGACCTCATGATGTTGTAGGTAGTTCCTCAATTTCTTAACTGCTAATATTAATGCCAAGGAGCATTTTTCAATACTTGAATACCGATTTTCTACATCAACCGTAGTTTGAATGAGATAATAGAGGATATTCTCATTCCCATTATCATTATTTTGGGCAAGGAAGGCACCTAGTGACCACTCTAAAGCTGTCACATAGAGACTAATTGGTCTTCCATCAATAGGTGGCATTAATACTGGTTGACTGAAGAGATATTTCTTAAGGGTATGAAATTCCTCTTGGTATTCTTCAGTCTATTGATAGGTTACTCCTTTATTCATTAATCTGGTGAAGGGTAAACACTTTCCTACCAAATTTGCGATAAAGCACTGAATATAGGCCAAGTTTCCTTGGATTACTCTTAATTATTTCAATTTTCAAGGAGGTGACATGATAATGATTAATTTTTTTCTCATGATCAACTTTGATACCATGATGGTGTACAAAAAAGAAGAGGAACTTCCCTAAGGTTACCCAAAAATAATATTTCAAGGGTCTCATCTTCAAAATATGTTTCCAAAGTTTATTAAATATAGTATCAATATCAGACAAGTGATCAGAATTTTGTTTGGATTTGACCATCAAATCTTCCACATAAAATTCAACAAATTTACCTAATAAGGGTTTGAAGATATGGTGCATGACACATTGATACGTTGGACCTGCATTCTTTAAGCCAAAAGGCATTACCCGATAGAAAAACACACCTTGAGGGGATATCAAGGCTGTATTGTCTTCATCCTCTAGGGCCATGCAGATTTGATTATACCTAGTGTAACCATCCATAAATGAAAGAGATTCATATCGAGCTATTATATCAATTAAAATATCTGTGATCAGAAATGGAAAGTCATCCTTAAGAAAATAACGTTTATGATCTCTGAAATTAATGAAATCTCTGATTTTCCCATTCATATTTTTCATTGGGAAAATGTTAGTCATCCATTTGGGATATTGAACCCCCTGAAGAAGTTATTCTTTACGAGGTTATCAACATCAGCTGCAATTTTAGAGGCATGAGTTGGGTGTGTTCTTCTTACTGCCTTCTTGAATCCATGATGTTCTTCTAGAAAACCCAAATGATGATTTTCTACATCAGGATTATTTCTTGGAATTTCTATATAATTACAAGAAAATATATCTCTATGTTTCATCAGAAATGAATTATATGTCTCTTCCTCTTAAGAATTCATGGTTTCACTAATTAAAGTGTGATGTGGATCTTCTTCTATACCCAGATTTATTTCTATGAGCTCATCCATAGTGGTATATACACTTTCATCAAATGCTTGACAAGATTCAATGAGATCTTCTTCTTCTTCCTCTTCCTTACATGAAACTGCTTCTATTTATAATTTCACAGTAGGTGGTGAAGTAGAACATTAAGAGCTATAAGGGGAGTCTTTATTTGAACATCCTGAAGAAGAGGCCATAATTTCTAACCCTACTGACGATGAAGGGTCTTCTTTGGGTAATAAAGTGGAGATAATGGATTGAGAATCAAAATCCTTGTCTTACTCTTGTATTGCTAAATCTTTTTTAATATAATTGGTAATGAAGAGTCTTATTGAAGTTCAGGGAATGAAATGAAGACATATCCATTTAAACTTTCACCACTTCTTAGTGAATAAACAATTTCTCCCATTCGATTAGGCTCGATTTCCTCAATTGAAATTATGGAAGTTACTAGATGAATGCTTGGATTTGACTTTACTATTTCAATCTGATTGACAGGTAACACCTAATATGTACTCAAAAGTATGAATGGGTATCCTGGAATCTTTCCAGGCCATTCAGAACATTAATTTTCATTACCTGTTTTTTATGGACCTCGTTCCCATCATGTGATAAAATTATGCATCAATTTGTTGAGATTCACGCATTTTGAATAGATCCTTGTTACCATATAATATCTGGATTTTACCATTGAAACTGTATTTGAGACATCGATGGTATGATGAAGGTATGGCTTCATGTTGATGTAGCCAAGGCCTTCCAAGCATACTGTTGAAGGATGTGTCCCGATGAGCATCCCTGAAATATGAATTAGACACAAGATCCACAAATTGAGTTTTGACTATAATATCGCCCAGATTTTTTTGGTCATTCTTGTCATATCCTTGCATCATTAATGTGGAAGTAGATAATTCAGACTTATTGAGGCCCAATCAACAAATTGTACAAAAAGAAATGAGGTTGACTCTTGATCCATGATCAATAAAGGCTCATCAGATGTCTATGTCATTGACCTTGATAGCCAGATACAATGGCCTAATATGTCCATGTACAACATCATCTTCATATTCATCAATAAAAGGTATAACTGCATCAAATACTATAGGATCATTCTCTATACGGTAATCCTCAGAAGCAGAACCATCGGTTTCAAACACTTAAGGACTTGAAAAGGCACAACAAGTTCTTCTCGATGCTCTATTGACAGATTCAAGGCAATCAAAATCGAAAACTTGGCCAATACTTGGGACAACGGTTTCAAGACATAATTCTTTTGGTTCAAAGGACTGTGTTTCCCAACAAGGATATGTGGTTTTGAAGGTGACTTGGAAGTTGATGCTCATGATGTGGATGTTCCTTATGTTAGATTAGAAACATAAAATACTCTTGGATTTGGTAGATTAGACTGAATAGGTCGATTTACTTGCAGAAAAGAACATCATGTGACCAATTATCAATCCTACAGAATAATCATGTCAGGACTGAACCTATCTTGCATGGAACAATCTCCTGGTTCTTGTTGATCCCACTAAAGGCCTCTCCCATGAGTTTATGATGCATATACAGTTAGAGTTGGGGTATAGATAAAATAGTGTCTTCTAGAATACCCATGTATTCCACTGTATCATCGACCTTGGCCTCTTATTTTGGTTTCCCATTTAGGTACAGGGAACTTAGGCTCATTATAATAAAAATTTCAATTAAAATAGGGATGTGTTAAGTGAATCACATTAACAGAACCAAAGATCAATTCTTCATCTGATGAAGATTCTATTTCATAGGTTATTTCTGGTTGTTCTGTTTTGAGGGGTGGTTCCCACGCTTTTGAAACAGTTGGAATGAAATCTCCCAGAGTCAAATACTACTTTAGCCTTGACACGAGCTCATCTTCTTATGGCTTCTCTTTGTCCTTTAGATCACATATCTTTATAAAGACTAACCTTTAATGGACTGATCATTTGATGAATGTGGATTTTTTGTGGTGGAAGTAGCAGAAGACACAATCGGTTGATTCAACTGTGTTTGTAAAATGGCATAAGTTCAGTTGATCGTTTTCTTGAGTATCCAATCATCATAAATCTACACATTTTTACATGGAAATTCCTTCCATTTTCCTTCCTCTAGATTATTATCAGTAACATGTGCTACTTGGGATGAATAAAATTTTAGTTTTACTTCTCCAGAGTCTAACATTTTTTTCAGGAGGTCATTGAAAAAAAACACTCCTTCTTGGGATTCCCCAACATCTGGTAAATTAAAAAATAGTTTGAAAGATCTTCATATGAATCTTTCTTTGGTTTATTCTACCTTGGAAACTAAACCAAATTATTTTCCATAGTTGAGATGAAGTATCTGAGAACTTGTTCATTTTGTAAAGAATAAAAATTGTTATTTAACTCCTCGAACTATTTCTGCCATTCATCTCTTTGATCATCTTAATGATATAGTCATTTCTTCTAACACTCGAGAGGTGGATCCAGTCAATATGATGAAGGAGTTTAAGTGGAAATAGGTAAAGGTAATTTCTTAAGTGTGTCTATAGTAGCCTATGATTCCTTTATTCTTCTTCCCAGAGATGATGGAATTAAATGAATTTAAGATTTAGTTTCTATAATATAATCTTCAATCTATTGTGCAATTGAAGCAATGTCTTGAAACCCTCCTATGTATTTCATAGAGATCAGTGGTGTTCATAACTAATCATGTAGATTTTCCACAAAAATTGGTAACAACTCTTATAGGGGGAGTACAATATTTAAGGAATATATTTTTCCTTTCCATCGAGTAATGAAATATGAAACTCTTTTATTTTCCCTTTTTTCAATTTTTAAGATCAAAATTTTTTTCTTTGATAACATTGAGTTGAATTGAACAAGAAATTTTTTACAGAGTTCATCCCATCCCATAATTGATCGATATTGAAAACTTGTATACCATACAAAAGTCGGTCCCTATAATGACTGCACAAAACAATTACGTTTTACTACTTTTATTGTTAAGGATTTCCCATCATGTGATCACAATGAAAAAAGAAATATGTTAAGTATTGTTCCGGATCTCTAGAACCAACAATGGTTGGGAATACGGTATTTAAAAAATTTGGTGGGGAGGGATCAGATCCACCCATTCGGGGTAAGATTTCTTTTTTAGCCGAACTGGCACACACTATTCTTCCTTGTCTTCCAATATAGTTTTTAAGGCCTAAATTGTGTTCATAATTACTTGGGGAATATCCAGATGAGTTGGGACTTATATAGGTACAACAACTAGAGTTTGAACTATTGCAATAGCTAGAAAAACCACCAGTTGTGGTACTGGTATTTTCCGTGGATAATCCATAGTAACAGGCCTAAAAGGATGTGTTTTATCCTACCCTAGTTGTGTACAAAATGGATAGAATTCATTATGCACAACTTCAGTCACCACAAATCTTCTTTATTGAGGAGCTCCATTAGGATGTCCAGGTTGGGGATCTTCCTGAGGAGTATGTCTAGTAGAAATGATACTTCTTAGTAGCTCTATATTTAGACTTTTCAACACATTCATTTCCTCTTATTGCTGTGAAAATATTTCTTCAAGTGAAATAGCTTGACCTTATCTAGTGGAAAAGTGAGATGCAATCAGAATTTTACCTTTCCCCTTGTTAGATTCCTTTTAGAGGGGTGGGAGTTGGTTATTTGATGGAATACATAGATTATAAGTAATGTTTTGATTTAGGTTATGCACACCTTCTTAATTTACTTCAGTATGTACCTTATTATGTATAATAACATCATCTTTAGATTCCTCTGAACTAGACTCATTTTATGGAGGATTTTCTACAATTGTGTTAATGACATTTACTGACGCATAATGCATTGATGGCATTATATCAGCATCCTTTGTATGATTGTCCTCTTATATATCTTCCAGGAGACTATGCTATCATATATGATTAGTTCCATGGAATTTTTTGGCAGACAGTTACCCGAAGGGAATCCCGGGAGAGTTTAGTTGTGTGCTCTCTTTGTGGCTTCTTCCTTATTCGGGAGAAAATTGGACTCTGTTGAGGAGGGGATTTTAGATGTGAAAAATCCCCTCAACCTACAGGCTGGGGTTGTTCCTATTCTTCTTATTCAAACATTTTAACATTGTTTAATGAATTTGAAGGTTTAATAAAACAAGGCCCCAGCCCTGAAGGCTGGGGTGGCTCTTGAACTACCATATCTGATATTTATGCAACTTTTCTTCTAAATTTTTAAATTTTGGTTAGGAAATTAGCTGGTTGCATTATCCGATAACCACTCAAATCACATGTTTCAGAATTTTGATGTGTTATTTTAGAAATTTACATTATCTAATAGCCGAAATCCTCTAATTGGGTTGTCTTCTGAATATTTTCATATGCAATAAGCAAATGTAACTCAATTTTTTTCTTTGGACCTTACTCTGATGAGAGCTATTTGAGACTTATTCTTGAGCATACATTTGATTACATACAAAATATATTTATTGTAGCCCGCCTTGGGTAATAAAATTACTTGAGACCAATTTTGGCAGGATTTTTAGGGTTTGGAATGCAATGAAATTCAATGCTCAATGTGCACCCCATTCACTGATATAAACACCAGATTGGGTGTCAAAAATTAACTGGTGTAGCCCCTTTAGAGCATTGAGGCATGCACGATGAAGGTTTCTCTACTAATTTTCATCCTTCGTATGTCGAGAAACAGAGAAAGATGCAAAATAAATTTGGCATTGCAACACTTTTTTACCTTTACATGATTTTGATATTCATTATATAGTAAAACTTTCGTTTTTAAATGATAATGATTATTCCCTAAGTTGAGGTAGACTTCATGAATGCAATCTTCTACCATCAATTCTATAATTTTTTACTAAGATTTTTTCAATGGCCAGATCATGGTTGGTACTTCTCCTTTGTCAATTTTTTTCTCATGTTTAACACATCTCCATCATCTTTAACTATAGGTTTCTCCACTTGGTCTGACGAAAGCGAATGCTTCTCAACTTTTTTATTAAAAATAATGTAATTAGTTTTTTTTCACGTCTGTAATGTAAGAAAAATGACCCAAGGGAGGTCCGGATAATGGTCGTTCCCTTAAGATATCTTCTAGTTGATAAAGTATTTCACCTATTAATGACAAGGCATTAGACACGACTGGATTTTTTTAGAATGTTCTTCAAGATAAGATGGATTTCTCATTACTACATTGTCAATTATAGAATTATCTTGACAATGTGAAATACAACTATGGAGATACCTTTCGCAGAAAATTACATCATGAAGAGGACCACCATGGTGGATTATAGTAAGTGATAAATTCTCTTTCTTCTTGGTATTTGGAAACACGATGGGTTTTTTCCGCTCTCATCTGAATATAGGATCTCTATATTGACTAAAGATTCATGAAGCAAGCCTCCATGATGAAGTATCTGATGGAGATCTTCAGAATTACTGCTACTACTACCATAATTTGGTAATGATAGGTTTGGATCTTGAGATACAATATATAAATGTCTGAGGGATTCAAGAACCTCAGCTTTAAGAAGAGCCAAATTTCTTATTGACTCTTGATTTTTCAAATTGTTTGGAGAAATTTCATCTTGGATGCTCTATTACACATAGTTAGGACCACTTTCTGGGAGAAATGGTTATCATGGGAAGGTGTATGTTCCTTCCTTGGAGTGGTTATTAGAACATGATGATTACCTCCAATTGGAAAGGGTGTATGTTTTTTATTTTTTTGTCTGTAAGTTATGGGGGAGTATGCCCAATGACCCCCATAGACTGGAACAGAGGTATGTATCTTCTTCGGGATGACATGCCAAAATTTCATCCCAGGAGTGGGGATAGATTTATGTATTGGTTCCCCTAGGATTACTGAGGTTGTTGTTATGATATCCTATCAGGCTTCTAGAATATGGGAATAAATTTGTGTCCACCCTTTCGCCATTGATAAAATGTGTTTGGTGACCTCAATGGCCGTAACAGGAATATACATCCATTCCATATCAGGAGTTGGTGTATTTTCCTACTCATGTCCTCCTTTTCTTATTGATGGTTATTGAATGTACTCAGGTATGGGGTTAGAGAGTTGAGTATACACCAGATTAGTCATCAGATCTTTCCGACTGACTTCTCCGGGTGCTGCCAAATGAGACTGTTGGTAGGATTTATGAATGCTCGAAGGTGTATGGGTCTGATGGTTGTTTTATGTCAAGCAAGGTTGACAAACATCCTTCAAGACTGACAGATGAGACAACTATTAGAATTAGTGATTTTAAATAGGTGTATGTGCCTGTTCATGGTACTCCACCATATTTTCTTGGCTGGATTGGTTGGTTGCTACCATATGAGTATTCTGGTTGCCGAATTAGGACAGATGGGTGTATGTTCATGCTCATTGTTTTCCATCAAGTTAGGTTGATGAAATTCTCCAGAGGTGGAAGAGGTAAGAACCTACTTCCTATTGACCGGACGTTCTCCCCAGTGTTTCTTCTTGCATGCCCGGGTCTGGGATACCTAGTACAAACATCCAGTACCAACACTCACATCATGTTGGGGGTTTACTACCATGTGATTCTACTAGCGGAGATTATTGGTGGGAGTCCTCAGGAAAGACCCCTCTATCATTAAATTAAGGCCCTGAGTATCCTTTTGATCTACCTACCTGTAGTATGGTAGGTAATGGTTGTTGTGTTCTAGGGATAGGGACCTGAAACAGTTGAAAATAGTGGTTGGAATCATCTGCTTCTTGACCATCGGTCATCATTGGCTAGAAGATCGGGGATTTTTTTACCTAGAGAGCCTGATGGGTAGCCTACAATGTTGGTATCATACCATGCTGATGGTACTCCATTACTAGAACATTGGAGACCCAATATTGAAGATGATTAGTGGGTGATGATGTTCTTCTATCGGATGACGATCTAGCTTGAGCAGTGGTCGGGAAGTTCACAGATGTTGTCTTAAAGAAATCCATTTTTTACTGAAGGGAGTTCTAAGAAAAAAACATAAAACAACAATAAACTCCATTAAAGAGACATATTTTAGATGGATACATGCATGATGGATTCCTTTTTCTATCATTCTCTTATCAATTGATAAAGTTGTGACAGGTGGGTAAAATTATTAACTTTGTTAAGGAATCATGTCGAGTTCACCATTTTTGTTTCGTAATGGGGTTAGGATTCATGGAGAATATGTGGGTGTGTATATTCATAGTCACATGGACCTTTCTCCCATGAACAGTTTTGGGAAGTTCCCAATTTGGAGGATTAGGGTTTGGGTCCTGACCTCTCCCTTCTCAAGGACCTGAAACCTCAGGTCTTTGGTAAGGAAGGTATGGTTCAAACGTTCTTTTCCATTTATGAAAAGGAAAAGTATCCCTCCCATACTATGATCAATTTTATGGAATCTATACAGGTGTAATACCCTAACCTTTCAAGTTTAATTTTTCAGTATTGCTCCTCTATACTTCCATCACCCCAACTCCTTCATTTCATTTGAACCTTGTCCAATGTGAAGGGAATAGAGGGAGGGATCATCGCCTTGCCCTCTTCTCGGGTAACCTCTCCCTCATCCATTGTCAATGTTGTAGGTGCTCCCTCTTCCACCAGTGAAGGAGGAAAAGTGTGAGTGCTTTTTTTGAATCTTGGAAATCCTATTGTTTCTCACACCAAGCATGACACCCATGGACTTAGAGATTTTTCAAGATCCAAACATTTTCACAGCTACCTGAACTATAGGAACTTTGATTCTTGTTCAAAATAGGATACATAGGAAGCCTTTTCTAGGTCCCGAGCTTATTGGATATCCTCTTTAAGAATCCTACTCTATTTCCATTAATTTGGGCATCCACCTTAGGAATAACCCCAAAATTAAACCCCCAAATCATCAAGGAATCCTTTTTAGGAAGTAATCCAAAAATTATTTCTCTCAAAGAACTATACACTCTTATGAGCCTTATCAAACTACATGGGATTTGATTCCCATCCACATGGGATATGTAGGAAGAATATTTGAGGTTTAAACCCAACACTTCAAATCAACCCTATTCTCCATAGGCCATATTCCCAACTGGGTATAATCTTACATGGAAGTCCATATTCTTTCCAAGTTCCATAGGATGATTAGGCATAATCCCGACACCAAAATTTGACAAATCATCTTACACTTATTTATCCATATAACATAACATAAAAAGGTATGATGTGTCCCATTATGAGGCATCCGATTCCTTTTACATAGATACGTAGGAAGTCCATTTTATGGGTACGATCCCAATATCAAAACAAACCTTCATCTCCCTGGATGAAAATAAATTCTAGAGTTCCCCACTGAGTTTCGTAAAAACCATTATCATCATAATGACGATTAATAGAATCTCTAAATATTATATCAGAGGATACCATTGATAGAGGACCTTGAATACATACAGATATCTCTATTAATGATGAACCTCGAATACATACTGATGATTCTAAATTTTACACACGTTAATAAGTGAATTCAAATATCAAGGGAAACATATGTTATACTTTTTAAATTAATAAGGATTCAGGAAAGTATCTTAAATTTATAAAGAGAGTCCTGGAGTAGAAAATAATTCCCTCCAAAATGGTGTGATGAGTTTGACCTCCCATCCTCTTGACAAATGAATGTTCCTAAGTATTATAAAGTTCAAACATAACGAATGCCTACTTTTGAAAATGAGGTCCCTTTTGGATAAAGAACGGTTATGTGTTTCATGGTTCCATGAAAAACCCTATTGGGAATATGGCCCAAGGAGAATAGGGTTGATTTCAAGTGTTGGGTTTGAACCTCAAGGAGTCTTCCTACATATCCCTTGTCGATGGGAAAGAAAGACCACATAGTTAGATGAGTCTCATAAGAGAGTATTTTTATTTGAGAGAAATGTTTTTTGACTTAATTCTTGAAAATGTTTCCTTGGTAATTTTGGGGTTTAATTTTGGGATAATTCCTATTGAGGATGCATATGTTAAGGGAATTAGGGTATGATTTCTGAGGAGGATATCAAATGATCTCGGGCCTTGAAAAGGATTCCTATATATCCTAGTTTGAACATGAATCAGAGTTATAGTAGTTCAGGTGGTTGTGAAAATTTTGTGGTCATCATAAATCTCTAAGCCCATGTGAGTCATGATTAGTGTCAGAAATAAGAGGATGTCAAAGATTCAACAAAGGCACTCACATGTTTCCTCCTCTATTGGTGGAAGAGGGTGTGCCTACAGCGGTGATGGTAAACAAGGGAGAGGTGACCCGAAAAGCGGGAGACGAAACAAGACCTCCCTCTATTATCTTCACATTGGACAAGGGTCCAATATAAGGAAGGAGTGAAGGTGAAGGAAGAAGAGAACAGAAATACTACAACATCATACTTGAAAGGCTAGGGGCTTACCCCAAGATGGATTCCATAAAATTGATCCTGGAAGGGGATGGATACTGTTCCTTTACTTGAATGGAAAATCAAGTGTGAACTATAACTTCTCTACTAGATACCTAAGGTTATGGGTCATTGAGAAGAGAGAGATTATGACCCAAACCCTAATCCTCAAGACTAAGAACTTCCCATCACTGTTCCTGGGAGAAAGGTCCATGTGACTGCGGATATACAAACCCACATACACTCCATGAATCCCAAACCCATTGTGAATCTGAAAGGGGAATCCTGTGAATATAGATATATAACCCCAAATAAGAGACACGCAGATGTACCTTTCCAAAAGGATTGACATGTCAAGAGGTTTTGGAGGAGGTCTCAATAGTATCCCTTTCAAACAAGGGATACAATGAAGAATAATAAATTCCATGAATGGCTTTAAAGATGGATTAATGGTTTGTAGACTACTGAGAGTAGGTGAATCAAATAAGGTCACCCCAAGTAAGTACTAGTGCTCATGAATTGGAACGCAAGTAGGATTGGGAAACCTGATGTTCACTTAAGAGATGAACAACCTAGATGATAATACTTGGGTGAGACTTGAATCAAGCCTTCAAGAGTATTCATAGGTATTCCGAGAAGAGGAGTTCACATGATATTATGAAATAAATTGGTGGTGCACAAGAGTTTATGATTTAGGGTGGTTGGGGTATTTAGGTGTGCAGGTGTTATGGATTTAAAGCACTAAAATGACATAATTATTATGATCCTCCTTTAATTACTCTGCATTAAGTGTTAAAGAACTACCTTGAAATATTAAAAAGACATGGGTGAAGCAATAGGGCGACAAGAGAAGCAATCAGGATTTAGGGAAATTCATCCATACATATAAAGGCCTCAATGGTCAATTGTTTGGAAAAAAATGGGACCCTGGGTGAAAGGAGTTTGGGCGTGCATGTAGGTGGCATGCCAGAGGGGGAGCGTAAGTTGGTTGTGCGCTGACTACCCCTTGTTCAGACTTGGGAGATTAAAAGACATTACTTTGAAAATATTTTTTTTCATCATGTGTTTTCTCCAGTTTTTTCTATTGAATTTCCCTTTTTCATTTTTTAAACTCTCTGACGGAACAATGTTTCAAGAACTACTACCTCCTCAAAGAAATGTGATTCATTCAAACTCTATAAGGAATGTGATAATGATGGGTTTAGTAAATGTATATGATATATATGAAATAATAATTCTAATTTAATTCTTGAATATATATATATATATATATATATATCACTCAATTTATTTATTTTAAGATTATTATTTAACAGAAACAACGGTCATGTGTATGTATGGTCTACCATCTTCATGAAAGGTGTATTCAATTTCATATTTATATCAATTACATATTATTATATGTATTTATATACTGAATATATATGATAGTTATATGATTTATTTACATTCGTTAAATAATTAAATCATAATCTAAGTAATAATATCAAGAATAAAAATTCAAAACACATATGAAAAACAATGTACATATTACCTGAAACGTAACATTAATTTTTAATAAAATAATAATATAAATTCATAATAAAATCATATATGGTATTAGATATTGTAATAAAGTTATTTGGTAGATTTATTATAAACTTATATTTATTATACAGTATTTTTGAATGTGTATGATGAAAATAATGACTTAATGTAATGGTATTTTTATCTCACTCTTATTTCTATAAGACATATTCCTTCATTGAAAATCATTTATTCTGTTTGGTTTATATAATTCCCATTTATGTATTATATAATTTTTATCTTAATAATTTATTTTTATATACATATCTATTTTATTATATTTATTTCATGGGGTTTATGGTTGAAAAGATACCAAATTTTTAATGTAATTTTGTCTCAATTTTCCTTTCTTGAGATATGAGCTATGTTATTCGCTAATATTTTTATGCGGTTTATATACTACCCTTTGACATTTTATATCATGAATATAATTATTTTAATGATATTTTACGATTCATGTAATTGTATTCTTCCATGGTTATTTTGATTCATATTTACTATAGTGGTAATAGTTTATTACTACAATATCTTCATTTATCGAGATTGTTTATGACTATGTTTCAATTGATGAAATATGACGATACATATCTCAATAAATCTCATGAATATTCTTATCCTGTAGTTATACATGATATCTTAATTTATTGGAATAATTTTTCCACTCTTTGGTACTTAAGATTATTAAAAAAATTTTAATGAAAATCCTACTTTATTTCTCCTTCTCATAAAAAATATGTGTTATTTTAAAACCATGTTTTCAAAAACGTTTTCTAATATTTTTTTATGTTTAAATTTGTTTAATTATTTTTAGGACTACTTTATAAGTTTTAAATGAATAAAGTTTGAAAAAGTTTTCAATATTTATTTTTATGTTTTCAAATAATTTTCAAAGAAAAAGGTTTTCAAAATGTTTCTAGTATTATTTTATAAGTTTTAAAAGATATCTTCAATGAAAAATATTTTCAAAATTTTTTCAAGATTAATTTAAAATTCCTTAAAGTATATTCAAAGTAAATTTTTTTCAAAATGTTGTCAATATTTATTTATATGTTTTAAAATATTTTTCAAAGAAAAGTGTTTGCAAGATTCAATTATATGTTTTAAATTATATTTTCAAAGAAAAATTATTTCAAAATGATGTGTTATTTAAAAGCCTTTTTTCAATGCAGAAGAGTTGTTTTCCTCAAGAAATTTCTCAAATTAAATTGTAGTGGTTGATTTATAAGAAAATTATTTTTGAAGTTGTTTTTTGAAAATTATTTTCAAATAAAGGTAATTTTTTATGAAATGTTCAATGTGATCTTTAAAAATAAATGTCGATATAAGATGGAATAATTTGTTATATTTAATGATTTACTGGTGATAAGATCCAATAATTCCATCCATATTCTTTTTTAAATGGTTTATGTTTTGATGAAATGATGTTAATGAAACTTATTTCTCTTCGACGGGTTATATGCTTTTGAAACCTACTTATTTTCATGGTTTATTCTTTGATGAAATGCTTATGAGACCTATCTATTTTTCATATGTAACAATATGATGCAATTTTTAGGATACCCAATTCATTTAACGGGTTATGATTTAATGATTATGAAACCCATATAATTTAATACATCATGATATGATGCATGCTTTATTATCATATAGAACATGTATATATGATTTTATTATGTGAAATTTGGGACCTATATCTCCATACAATGAATTATGTAAATATTTATATATCATTAGATAATGATGGGAAAAATTTTGATGGGATTTATCCAAAACTTCAAATAGGTGTTTCTTGATTCAAAATGGGAAACAAGTGTGTTCTAATCCACTATGGGAATATGGGGAAACCTGATCCACTATAGTAATATGGGGAAGACCAATCCATTATGGGAAGATGTGTAAACCTGCTCCACTATAGGAAGATGGGGATACAAGATCCCCCATTAAAAAAGGATTATGACTAGGGATAGAGATGTGTTCTTCCTAGTAGGTGTAGTCCCATAAACTACCCTGATAAGTTTTTAGAATTTTTATTTCACTTTTAAGGAATGATATTACATGTTTATGTATCATCCATAATTCCATTTCTTATTTTTATGTTATGTTTTTATGGATCATTCTCTTGATTCCCTTATAATTCATTTATTATTAACTAACAATATTTATGTCCTGACACCTTTTTATGATATTTGATATGAGGGGTATGATTATCTATTTTCATGACCACATTCTCATACCCTTATTATCATGATTATTCTTATATATCTCACTTGTTTTCCCTTAGTGGTAATCTAATCTCACCTTTTATTATGTTTCCTTTCGCCAAGTTATGAAGTTAGGTATTATGTATGATGTGTCTAAGATGGGTTCTATTCAGGGAGAACCTAGTGGAAGAGAATGTAGCTCACTTATGTTCCCATGTTTTTGGTTCCATGTTTCTAAAGGCACTAAACTAATATGGTCTTCACAAGTTTTATTGTGTAATGTATTATGTTTTACAAAAAATGATGTATTTTCTACGTATGTTAAGCCTAGGTCTTTATGGGTGAATATTTTTGACCTTTTAGTGTGGAAACTACTCTTAGGACATCATAATATATTACATCACCAAGAAGTATGATCATTTTATACTAAGTAGTTTATCAAAATTCAAAACAATTAATAAAGGTAATTATAAAGTGCATGAAATTTGGTTCTAGGGCACCAACTATAATAATTTCTCAGAATTCTCTTCCATGTAATGCTAATTAAAATAATAATAAAATTTTATTTAATATATATCAATTGAGATAGATTATACGGAATAAAAATATGTGTTCTTATATTATATGTTTTAATTATCCTCTTCTTCATTATACTGAATCCATTAAGAAATTCATTATGGTTCACTTATTTCCATCTATAAGTGTGAAAAATTTTAAACTATTAATTATTTACCCCAATACAACATGCAATCATTTTTAGGTGCATGTATCTTTTTATAATTGAGTATCATCATGTTAGAATATCATGAATGTAGATTTATCATAGATTTAAAAAATCGATTATGTAGAAAATCCAATATCATTGGAATTAAAATATCTATAATTATACTTAAGAAAGTTATATGGCGAAACCTAAATGGAAAGGATAATTTTATATTTGATTTACATTCTTCATAATACTCATTATTTTCAACATTAAGTAATTCATAAAACTAAAATGATTGTATAGTCAAATTATCTTTTATATTAATATATAAATAATCAATAAGTGGCTCCATTGATATGTTTTAATCCTCATTATGTTTAACTGTAGTTTTAAAAAAATTAATTAAATTTAAAAATTGATTATACATTATCAGGAAAGTATGTAGTTCTTTCTGATGATGGTGGAAAATAAAACATTCTATAAATTTTGATTCCCACTTCCAAATCTATCACACATAACTAATAAGAAATTGTTTCAATTTTTAGTGCTCATATACATCAAGTATTTTCAACTACCATCTCAAATTTCCATCAAGAAATCATGATTTTATTCTTTATTATATGTATTGATCTACAATTTCAAAATATAATAACGTATTCAGCTACAAAAAATATTGAGATGTATTCCAAGGTAACTGAAACCAAATTTCATTCATTTTTTTACCTTTATGATAAGTATTTTTAATAATAATATATAAAAAATTAATTAAATAAAATTATGTTAAAAATATAAGAGAGGCATTACTAAATAAAAAAACATAAATATCACACACAAAAATTTGTTTGTGGAATTTGAGTAAAAATCATAATATAAAGTATAATTATAATCAATTTATATTTTAATTTCATGTTTTATAATATAAACATATCAGATTTCATACTAAAAATAAATATTTTGTTAAAAACGACATATCTTTTATTTAAATCAAATATTATGGATTAAGGGAATCATA